>OY726516.1:55000-80243 GCA_938743325.2 Pycnococcus provasolii | reverse complement strand
ATCGGTTGGTGACTCGGAACATCCGAAAATGAAATTGTTCCTTGAAACTCATTTTTTGGATGTAGTGTCAGTTTTTGACATTCAAAGTTTGAAAAGTGTTGAGTCATTGCTTTTTTGATATAGGGGAGTACAAAGAGAAGAATAAACTTCTTAATTATACCCCCCATTACAGTATTAAACGCGTCGGTTCTTAGGAGGTCGACATCCATTATGAGGTAAAGCAGTAATATCACGTAATAATGTGATTGCTAAACCACCAGCTTGTAATGCACGAACCGAAGTATCACGACCAGCACCTGGGCCACGTAAAACAACTTCAATACGTTTCATTCCCATATCAGTACACTTTTGGACAACTTGTTGTGCGGCCATTTGTGCAGCAAATGGCGTTCCACGTTTTGCCCCTTTAAACCCACATGCTCCTGCAGAAGACCAAGCAACTACATTACCATTAGAGTCTGTGACATTCACAATTGTATTATTAAAACTAGCATAAATATGAACAACTCCACGTGGTAAACGTCGGCGAACATTTCGTGCTTTACGTACTTGTTTTACCATAAGTTTAATTACTTAATTTTAACCTTGTCGTTGCTTATGTTTCGGATTTTTACAGATAATTAAAACCTTTCCACGTCGGCGAATGACACGGCAGTTGTCACACATTTTTTTTACAGAACTTCTTACTTTCATACTTAGCGTTTTAGTTGAGGTGGTGAGGAACGATGACGATATGTAATCCGCCCTCGTGTTAGATCATAGGGGCTAAGTGCAACAACAACTTTATCCCCTAATAAAATTTTAATATGATTCCGGCGTGTTCGGCCGGAAACATAGGCGAGAACAGAAAATCCATTCTCTAACTCTACTTCAAATCGTAGATCAGGTAAACATGTTACAACTACCCCTTCTACCTCAATTGCATCTTCTTTCTCCTTTTTATTTACTAACATATCGATTAAGACTTTGTACAGTGGATTACAAACTCTTTACCAAACGTAACAGAGTAATTCACCGCCAATGCGTTGGACACTGGGAGCCGTATTCGAAGTTTTTTGGTTAGTAGGAATACCTTTTTGAAGGACACGGTTGGATAAAATACCATTTGATGTCGAGATAATAGCAATTCCTACTCCACCAAGAACACGGGGAATACTTTTCTTATTAATAAAAACACGGCGGCCAGGTCGACTCACGATTTCTAAATGATTAATACGAGATTTACCATTTTGATCAACTAAATTAACAACGAGATAATGTTGCTTATTCTCCCAAATTTCTTGGGCATTTGTCACAAGTTTTTCAGAAATTAAAACCTGAACTAGGTTATAAATCTTTTTTGAAAAGCGTAATTTAGTTTGAGCCTGCCCAGCAGCAATTGCATTGCGGATGCGTGTTAAAGCATCTGCTAAACTATCGTTTTGCATAAAAAATTAAAACGTTTCAAATAAATATTATTGATTTTTAAAAGGCATACCAAACGCTTTGAGTAACGCCAGTCCTTCTTGATCAGTTGAACTATTGGTTACAATGGAAATATCCATTCCACGAATTCGATCAATCTTATCGTATTCAATTTCAGGGAACATTAACTGTTCTTCTAACCCTAAGTTATAATTACCCCGACCATCAAAACTGGTTGAGCTAATTCCTTGGAAGTCACGAATTCGAGGTAACGCTAAATTGATTAAACGATCAAGAAAACTATACATACGATCACCTCGTAAAGTTACTGAAATCCCAATAGGCATTTCTTCACGAAGTTTGAAACTTGCGATTGATTGGCGAGAGCGGGTTACTACACCTTTTTGTCCAGCGATTACCGATACTTCATGTAACGAAGTATCCATAGAACGTGGGTTTTGAGTTGCTTCACCCATTCCACGGTTTAATACTACTTTTGTTACTTTAGGAACTTGGTGAGTATTCTTGTAATTAAATTCTTTTATCAATGCAGGATGAATTGATTCAAGATATTGTTTCTTTAAACGCTGTGTCATGAGAAGAATTTTTATAACAAATTAAATAAAACAAAAAATTGTTTTAAATTACTTCAGGAGCAAGGGAAATAATTTTTCCAAAGTCCTTGTCACGAAGTTCACGTGCAATAGGGCCAAAAACACGTGTCCCGCGAGGATTGTCCGCAGCATTTAAAACAACAGCAGCATTTTCATCAAATCGGATAGTCATGCCATCTTCACGTTGAATTGGTTTCTTTGTTCGAACAATTACTGCTCGAACAATATCTGATTTTTTGACAGGCATATTAGGAAGAGCCTCTTTGACTACTGCAATAATAATATCTCCGACACGGGCATATTTAGGACGGTTTGTACCTAAGACACGAATACACATGAGTTTGCGAGCACCACTATTATCAGCAACTGTTAAATATGTTTGAGCCTGAATCATTTTTGTTTCTACTTTAACAATGGACTTGTTAAGATGCCGATAGCATACGACTAACAAATTGTGTCTTCATGGGCATTTTATAAGCTGCAAGTCGCATTGCAGCACGAGCAACCGACTCAGACACCCCATCAATTTCATAAATAATACGACCAGGACGAACAACGGCTACCCAATATTCTGGTGCACCTTTACCAGAACCCATACGAGTCTCTGCTGGTCGCATTGTAATAGGACGGTCTGGGAAAACACGAATCCAAAGTTTTCCACCACGACGAACATAACGTGTAATTGCACGTCGGCCGGCTTCGAGTTGACGAGATGTTACCCAGGAGCATTCAGTCGCACGTAACGCGAAATTACCAAAAACAGGTTTATTTCCACGTAGCGTACGGCCACGCATTCGGCCACGATGATATCGTCGAAATTTAGTACGTTTAGGACTTAACATAAACTATTTTACTTAAAAGAATATTATGCGCTTGTTTCTTCCGAAACTGTTGCGTCTACACGTTTGGGAAGTGTAGGACGAGGTAATAAAACAGGAATATTAAAATCTTCGGGATTTGTTACACGTGCTTGATCTAATTCATCAGCTTGAGTAACCGATACATTTGATTCGTCAAGTGCACGTTGTTGTCCCATTCCAGTTTTTTGCTTTTGATAAAGTCCTTGACTCTCTTTATATAACCAAACTTTAATTCCTAGACAACCATACAACGTTCGTGCTGTATGAGTTGCATAATCAACCTCAGCTCGAAGAGTATGTAAAGGTACTCGACCTTCACGTACCCATTCACTTCGGGCAATTTCAGCACCATTTAAACGACCAGAGATTTGTACTTTTACCCCTAACACACCACGAGCTGTTTGTGCTCGTTTAATGGTTTGTTTGAGAGCACGACGAAATGCTACTCGTTTTTCTAATTGATGAGCTAAAGATGCTGCTAATAATGCAACATTTGAATCTGGTTGTGTTTCTTCCACTAAGCGTAAACTTAAGGGAATCTTTTGAGGAAAAAGCTTTTCTAAATCACGTCGAACTTGTACAAGGCCAGATACGCGATTTGTAGGGTCTTGTGTTTCTTGATTAGAACCAAGTAAAACACGAGGGCGAGCAGTATGAATTTCAAGAGATAATAATTGTCCTTTACGACGGGTATAAACTGCTGAAATACCACTTTCAGTATCCGGAAATTCACGCGTTAAAAACTTACGAACGAGTAAATCTTCTTGAAGTTTCTTTGAATAATCTTGGGAAGAAGCAAACCAATCAGAGCGATGGTGTTGTGAATACCCAAGACGGAATCCAAAGGGATTAACTTTTTGTCCCATAGATGTTTAAAAAATCTAATATTGATTAACGTTTTGCACGTTTATCTTTTTTGATGTGACTACGAAATGTACGAGTAGGTGCAAATTCACCTAATTTATGACCAACCATTTGGTCAGTAATAAAAACTGGAATATGAGTACGGCCATTATGTACAGCTACCGTATGACCAATCATGATTGGAACAATGGTAGAGGAACGAGACCATGTACGAATAACTTGTTTTTTTCCTTCAGCATTCATCTTCTCTAACAGACGGAGAAGTTTATATGAAACAAAAGGTCCTTTTGATAAAGAGCGGGGCATAATTTTAGACGATTGGTATTTCAACTAACATTAAGATCCACGACGACGAAGAATCGCCTTTTCACTATAACGACGATTAGAACGTGTACGTTTTCCAAGTGCTGGTTGTCCCCAAGGGGTAACAGGACGGCTGCGTCCAATCGGTGCACGTCCTTCACCACCACCATGAGGGTGATCACATGGGTTCATAACAACACCACGAACACGAGGACGAATTCCTAACCAACGGCGACGGCCTGCTTTTCCTAAACGAATGTTGGCACGTTCTTCATTTCCAACTTGGCCAATCGTTGACCAACAGTAACGGGAAAAGAGACGTACTTCACCAGACGGTAATCGGAGAGTTACTGCAGCTCCTTCTTTTGCTACAATTTGTGCGGCGGAGCCAGCGGAGCGTGCTACTTGTGCCCCTTTCCCAGGCTGGAGCTCAATTGCATGAACTAATGTTCCCAAAGGTGCACTGGCCAAGGGAAGAGCATTACCTGATTGAATCGGAGGGCGCAAACTTGAAAGTAATGTATCACCAACTTTTACACCTCGAGGGTGTAAAATGTAGCTTTTCGTTCCATCTTCATAATGAAGTAAGGCTAAGTTAGCTGTTCGGTTGGGATCATATTCAATTGCTTCTACCTTTGCAGGTGTTTCAACGAGACCACGGCGGAAATCAATCGTACGATAGAGACGTTTGTGTCCACCCCCTTTGTGGCGACACGTAATAACTCCACGATTATTTCGACCATGGCTACGATTTTGACCTTTTACTAAATGTTTTTCAGGTTGTTTACGAGTAAGTTCGGAGAAATCTAACGCAGAATGGTTTCGATTTCCCGGTGTGTATGGATTATAAAATCGAATCGCCATAACAAAAAAAAGCCTTGTTATAAAATATAAAATTATTCAGAATCCGAAACTAAAGTATCACCTTGTCGAAGTGTTACGATTGCGCGCTTATAACGTGGTAAATAACCACCACCACGTGTTACTGCACGACGACGACGTGGAGGCATGTGAGTATTCACAGCAAGAACTTGTACACCAAATGTTGATTCTACTAGTTGACGAATTTGTGTTTTATTTAAATGTGGATCCACATCTAAAGTCCATCGATTCTGTTCAACTAATTTACAAGTTTTTAGTGTTACAACAACTCCTTTAATTCCTTCAACGGTTGCAAGTTGTCCCATGTTATTCTGTTGTGTTTGTAAGAGATTTGATACTTGAAAAAAGTATTCTAACTTGTTTGGATAAAGAACGTCTACCCAACAATTTCTAATATTATATTGAGCCTAATTAGAGTTTCGGTAATTTTGGTAATTTATTAAAGAAAAATATAAACGATATTAGTTTTTTAAACCTTGACAAAAAAGTATCTTACTACTATTCTGTAAGAAGTACAATGAATGTACATGATAGAACGGGGTATAGCTCAGCTTGGTAGAGCAATGCCTTTGGGAGGCAGAGGCCGTGGGTTCGAATCCCCCTACCCCGATAATATAATACTATTTTATAAAAAACATTACATATGTTCTTTCATAACTTTTTGATTTAAAACTTAAAACCAGTAGCATTGAAAGTTTGTCAATGCTACTGGTCTCTATTTTCTATTTATTACGAATTTAAATTTCCTTGTTCAATAAATTGATTTAACACTTTACTAGCTTGGTCACGCTTTACTTGTCGATTGTTTTCCGCTTCAACTTTTTTAGTTAAATCTCTTTCAATTTCTTTTAAAGGTACTCCAAGTGATTCAATTACTGCAGGGTGCTCATAATACGATAAATCTGTAATGTAATTATAGGTTTTACGATAACAGCTTTGTCCTGTCCCTTGATTAAAAGTTACATAGCCAACATTTGAACTTGTTCGCATTACTTTTTTAACTTTAATTTGTTCATACTTCTGATTAATTGAACGTCCTGTTTTACCTGTTTTAAAGGTAAAAGCATACGGAGAAGTTTGAATTGTTGTATTTTCTTCTAATCGAGCAGGTACATCATTTGATAATGCAGTTGTTAATCGTTGATCTTTAATAGCAAAAGTATAACAGAATTCAGGTTTGAAAAGACTACGGATAATAGTATGAGGAACTTGACCATCTTTTGCTAACGTATAAGCAACAAAATCAACTAAGGGTCTAAAAAGATCTAGCAATGTAGATGTTACAATTAATGCTTGCATTCGTGCTTGACGTTGCCAGTATTGTTCTTTATGCCCATATGTTGCAGCTGTTTGTGTTAACCCGGTATAGTTTTGATGCCAGTGATAATACTTAACTAACTCAGTATTAAATGGTTCTTCAAGATCTTCACGCCCGTTATTTTCTGGGTCATCTGTGGGATCATACTCAAGGAATGGAACAAGCCAGGAGTAATTACCAGTATGAACGGGATCTGCTTCACATCCGCGTTGGTATAAATCACTATAACTATTTGTATAGGAGTCAATAAAGAACCAGTTTTTATATGTTCGACGATCTTTATTTCGTTTGAAATTATATTTAAATGCTAAATCATCTTGATAATTCAATAAAAGTTCTCGAGGCATAAAGACACCTTTAAATACCGTTGTGCTATTTAAAACTTCGCCAATCGAGCGCCACGCATCAGTAAAAATTGGTAGACGACCACTTCCTTGTTGATGAGCCCAATAATCTACATGCATAAATAACAAGGGTTGATTCTTTTTGAAGTTTTCACGTAATGGATCAAAATTTAAATAGATATGATTTACATAGGTGTCAAAGGCTTCAAAATCTTGTTGACGGTGTTCAGGCAATCGATCTAAACAACGTGTTTCATGTCCAAAACGGCCTTTGTAGTATAACCATTCCCCCGCTAAACCAGAAATTAAATACAAGATATAATTTAAGATTACTGAACTCTGGTCAGATGCCCATGGCATAAATACATTTTCAACACGTAAGAAATCCATCGTTTCTTCTACTTTTCGATTTAAGAAACGAACTTGGCGAATATCACCAGGATCTTCAACCCATTTAAAAACAAAGAAACGTGCTGTCTGATAATATGCAAGCGACATTGTATCTCTTTCATATTCTGTTTCATCAGCTATCATAGTTTTTCGACGTTCTTTGAATGTAGGAACATCTGGTGCACGGTGGATATACCAAAAATCGTCCGGAATTTTCTCTTCTTCAGCTTCTAACCCTAATTCATATTCTAAAGCTTTCTGGGCATCAGATTTTTTATTGAGTTCTTTGTAAATCGAAATTGTTCGTACTACTTCAGCTGTTTCCAGAGTTCCATTTGTGTGTACATATCCATTCTCCTTTTCCATAAGGTTCATGGACGTGTTACACATTTTAGCAATTTGTTTCCCGAAATGACCTGTTGTATCTGCCATAACACGATACCAGTCAACATCGGCTGCGTAAGGATAACCACCTGAATTCGCGCGCATAATACATGAACGTCCAGGTCCAGTTAAGATACCAAATGCTAAAATTTTACCTAATCTTCCAGGTCGTAGTAATGCGGGGTCAGCATACTTGGGATTTGTAGATGAAGCAATGAAAAGGAACGGATAGTTGTATTTATATAAAAGATCAAATTCGACTAATAAAGTCATAATAATCTTTTCTTGGAATCGATATTGCTTATTCCGGAGCTGGAAATTTGTTGCTGTTCGACGAACGTTTGCACGTTGACTTAAGAAAGCTGGGTCACGATAAGTACCACCATCTTCCCCATATTGGTTTGGGGCATAAGTTAATGCAGGATCTTTCTTCTTTCGTACATAGGAACGATTATATGTTAAGGATTCAAAGTCACTAACATACATAATTGAAGGGGATTGGAGGTCCGCTAATTCAAAACAGAAACGAATGCAATCAATAATTGACATTCCAGCAGTTTTTGCAAATTTCTTTGCACTAACGCTATATAATGTTAAATTTAATTCACGGGCAATAGCTTTAACTGTTGTTTCTTTTCCTGTTCCAGATCGACCAATAAAGAAATAACTTTTAATAGGAGTAGTTGGGATCACTACGTCTTTTTTACCAGCTATAATATCTTCTAATAAATTCTCTTGTTCCTCATCTTCGTGGAAGTCACGTGGTCTATCTAAATAATAAACCATATCACAAATCACTTCATCATACGTTCGAATAGAATCACCAACATCTCCAAAATGAATGTTGTTTTGCTCGGGAACATAAAAAGAAAATCCAAGAGAACGAAGTGGGTGATTATCACGGAAAACAATACTTGCCATAATCACTTTACGGAAATTTTCTAACTCATATCCATAAAACGGGTGATTTCGTTGTAAGTATTTTCGTTCATGATAGTTTCCCGTAATATCTGCTGAGAAAATATACGTGATCCCTAAAAAAAGTGTTCCAACAATGATTCCAACTACAAATAGTTGACAAATCCATGTGAAGAAAGTAATAGGACTGGCCGCTGATTCAACTGCGACTGGACGTAGTAAAAGACGGAATAAACCAATTACACCTGAATTTACACCTGTTAAACGATAATCATCCCAATTTTCCCATTCTTCAAGACTTTCATCAATGTCTTCTGCGTAAACAGAAGGCCAATCACTCCAGTAAGCACGACCAAATAAAGAAGATCTTTGATCTCCTTGTAACCAATAGTTCGCAATTTGATCAAAAGGTCCAGTTTTTACCCAATCCGTAAAAGCACGGGCAACATGTAAAGGTGGCTGATATTTTCCAACCCACTCATACGATTGCATACCTTGTGCTAATCGATAATTATCATAACGGGTAAAAATTGGTGAGACGGGTTGACCACGTCGTGAAGCAAACTGATCATGTACGTGAGGGGTCGAATCAACAAGATCAAATCCCAAAGCTTCTAACCAAACACGTTCACTTGCTGTTATAGTGTCTGAAACTGGAGTCGAACTAGTCTTAATTAAAGGAGCATATGGCTCCTCACGAAGAAATGATAGATTGGAATCTGTTGATCCTTGTGATTGAATACTATATTCAAGGACACGTTGACCAGCTAGACGTGGGTCCGGGTCGGGAATGTTCATGAAATTACCGAGCGAGTCACTATCCAAAATCTCTGCATAAAGATCATTTTCTAATTCAAAAATTACATCTTTTGATTTCTTTTTAGGGTGACGTTCGAGATAATACCCTTGAAGAGCTGAACGCTCAAAAAGATGCGAGAAACGATAATAAATATCAGGATTTTTATCTTTCTTCTCCTTCTTTTCTTTCTTTTTCTTCTTTTTGTTACGAACAAGTACCAATTGACTTTGGTCGTGGCTTGGGGCTTGTTGGAAGAGCTTTAAATTTTGATCTGATAACGTATCATAAATCGTACGATGACTAAATTGAGGATACCATTCCCAGTATGCACGGTTTGTAGGTAAGACTGTTAAGAAAGGTAAATAACGATATTGACCAATGTTATCAGGATTTGCGTCATACTGTTCAGTCGTGTTACTAGGTAAATAGTCAAGGTGTGGATAATCATCGTTACTATTTGCAACAAGACCAATTGTTAATTCGTCATTAAAAACGAGTGTATTTAGATCATCTAGATAATTATCAATGAATGGGAAATTCAGCTCGGAATCTTTGGAATATCCAATTGATGTTTGATTCGATAATGTTTTTACTGTTTGATCATTGATTTCATATTTATTTGAATTATATTTCGTTCGATTAAGACGCTCTGTTCGCCATAATGTTTCTGGTGAAATTCCAAGCTTGTGTTGTTTTTGTTTGTTGTCTAAATGTGAATTACCGGCTGCCGAAGACGAAACAAAAAAGCTACTCGCAAGAGCAAATGGGTCTACAATGTGATCAAATTTCCCCTTTTCAAACGTTTCAAAACGAGAAGGTTGATAAAGTTCTAAGAATGCTTGATTAAAATTAAATTCATGCTGTCGTGGTGCTTTAATTGTACCATCGCTATCTTTGGTGCGTGTTTGATCGTCATCCGTAAAGAACTCTACCCAGCGCTCTTGTAAAGTTTTAAAATTAAGAAGATTTTTAGGAATCTGACTCTGAATATAATGAACGTCGTGTAAAAAATGGAAAACTGAATTACCAATGTCTAAGTTTTCATTTACTGGATTACCGAAGTACCCAAGTGATTTAGACTGTGTTACTGCATGTAACGGACCCTGACCCTGATCCACACTGTCTAATACGTTTGAGGTAGAACGGTTTAACTCAGGATCAACAAAATGACGTGCATCATAAATTGAATTAATTTTTCGTTTTTCTTTTTTAGGTTTTGGAACTTGTTTATTTAATTTTTGTTGCGCTTTTTTACGTAATTTTAGGCGTACGTCTACTTCTGACCAATCTGAATCTAAAAAAGTAACATGTTCCCATTGACGCATTACGCGTGTAAGAGCAACCCCAACTTCCTGATCTGAGAAAATACGCTGTCGAAGAAGTCGGTTTACCTGAAATGAATTAAATTCATCGAGTTTGTTAACGGATTCAAATAAAGAGCTTAACGTTTCATTCGAGATTGAATTTTCATCTTCACCATGGAATGTTCTTAATTGATGTAATAAACTTTCCATCGACGTCAATTCACCTTCAGTTGGTGCCCCATAATACTCTAAATTGAGGTTGAAAGTAAGGCGTGAATTTCCTAAATTATCAAGTTGAGTAGTGAGTAAATTATTAAAGATTAGCTCTTTCATCCCTGGCGATAAATTAGAGGTAAAAGCACTGTTTAAACCTTTTTGAATATCATCTCGTCGTTTCTGTGCGGATTTAATGAAATATTTAGTCTTACGCTCAAGCTTGTTATATGTTGAAATGACCTGTTCATTGGGTCCCGTTTGGTATTGAACACGCCAAAAGTAAACTTGTGCCATTGGGGGAATCGGGTTAAAACCAAGATTTTTTGGTTTTAGGCTATCTTGAAGACCAAGAGTTAGCATAAACCATTGCGGATCAATCCGAATATAGCGTTTTCTTCCACTTGCAAATAATTGATTTGAATAAGGCGTTACACAAGGTGCATTAAGATATAAATCTTGCACCGAGTTAGAATTTGTTTTCCAATTACTCGAATTTTGACTAAGCAAAAAGACAAGCCCAGCTGGGTTTAACTCAAGAGAAAGAGCAGGGGTTGTATCTTCTTCACTTAGTTTTTCATTGCGAGCAGCCACATAACCCACGTTCAGTTCTAAAAGGGTAGGGTTTGTAATAACGTGTGTTAGTAATTGATATGTTCCGTGCTGACTAGCTTCAGCCCATGTCTTTGCGGCCGGGTCTACAAGGTGGCGCCAGTTTTTATATCGTGTAAACTGATAAGCTCTTCTAGGAATAGGGAAATTTGTTTGTAAGAAAAGTCTAATTTCGGGTCCCCAACGACGACAATTAAAATCAAAAATCTGAAACTCCGTTCGATGACTGAAATAACGAATCGGAGGAACCTTGGATCGTTTTCTAGATCTTCTCGGAACTTGTCGAGATGGAATTAAGGTCTTTTGTTCAAGATCAATAGTAGATTTTTTCTCTAATACCAAAGTGAGCGAAGCTGGATAAATCTCTCCACCAAACTGTTTCACATCAATAGTACTAAGGCTCGTTAGTAATTCGTCAGTATAATCCCACGGAAATGCCCCAATAAAGTCTTCACCACGATGATACCATGGTTGTTTTACCCAGGATGACGGTTCAAAAGGTCTGTTCAAATTTTGACGTTCGGCACTTTGAGGATCCGGATTAAAGTTGTAATTTGTTCGTGAAGTATAAAACCTAGGAGTACAAACTAAACCAACTGGTCGGATAGATTGGTGCTCGATTGTTTGAGCTAATTGATTCATTGCCTGACCAAGACCAGTTTTCCTATTTCGTAAGGTTTTGCGATTCTGGCCAGTTTTTGTTTCTGCGAATGTATGTAACTCTGCAGATGCCCCCAACCAATTTTCATTGAGACGTAAATCCTTTAAGCTAGTTTGATAGGTCTTGTTTAAGTCTGTTGAAAAGACTTGAACATCAGAACCAGATACCTCATATAATCGGTTCTTAAAAAATAAAACTAACGGTGTAGATAAAGATGTTTCGTCCTCTTGAATCGCACCAACGTTTTCTTGAATAGTCTGGAACAAACGTTTTGAAGACGCAAATACTCCTGACTCCTCAAACTCATTACTAATGTCAGAATAAGGGGTAAATGGTTTTAAATACAGATCTTCAACAAGATTTAAGTAAACTTGATCCATATGTTGCACATGGGTTTGAAGTAACTGTTTATTTTGATCTAAAGTTTGTGGTGATTGAGTCGGCATTAGACCATTTTCCTTGATTCGTGATTGTAGTAAAAGACGTAAAAAGTTCAGTTTGGTTTGGAATGGTTGTTGGTCAGAACGAAGATCTTGTTCCGTAAACTCTTCTTTTAAAACTGGAAAATTTTGGACAAAATCTCGGGGATAACCAGGAGGCATTTTACGAAAACGAGAAAAATCTACTTGATCATGAGTTGGTACACCATTAAACCCATAATAATCGGTAGAAACTGGATCAAGATCTTTTTTGATACTAGATTTATAATCGATTAAAGGTTGTTGAGAAACAAAGAGTGGTTCATTTAGATTCCAAGGTTTAGGTGTAAAAGTTTTATGAGCATCTAAGGTACAATTAAAACTAAGAACTTTTGTCGGAGATTTTTCAGTTTTTCGGACTTGCGGAAGCTGCTCTATTACAACCCAAACCCCAGTGAAGAGAACTACACGTGCAAAATAACCCGTAAAAGTTAAAAATCTAGGAAAAAGCTCAAATGGATCAACCATCGTTGATGGTCCGAAACCATACCCGAAGTATTTATCATCACCGGCACGATCTTCTTGTTCTTGCATTAATTGAACATAACTCGCACGGCTTGCACCGGACATCTCTTTAAACGTTTCCTTTTGTTCAGGGCTAAGAGTCTGGTAGCGTCGTTTTTCTTCAGGGAGTAATTTTACTAAAAACTTATCCTCTTCTGAAATAGTAACAACTTCTCCCTCGTGAGGAACATATTCAATTCGAACTGCATCTGCATTAACTTGATGTGGTAAATCAAAACCACACCCTAAACCATTGAATCGCTTCATTAAAAATACGTACGGAATCAATACATGATACGGAATTCCCGTTGCACGTAAACGCATTTCTTCATAATGATCCATACAATCTTCAAGCGTTTCAGTACGTGCAATTCTCTCTTTTGTTCCACCCTCATCAATTGTAAAAATATCAATCTCGGAAAAGAATTGATAACGGGAGCGTTGTGCTAAATCATTTTGTTCGATCTTTTGATAAATAGGACCAAGCTGATCGGCCACCCTAGCTGGCATACTGTCACGATCGACCACCGTAGTTGCCATATCCTCACCCTCGTCTTGTACAAGTTCCAAAAGAGTCATAATTTCTCTTGTAGCACATAAGCCAAGCACTAATGTAAGATAGTTTGTTGTAAACTCCGGAAACCGGCCCATTAAAAAGGAAAACTCGGGCTGTACAGGACCATTTAATAAATAAAAATGCATCCCTTGATATTGTCTACCACGAGTAGGTAAATACTTTTTAGTCATAATGATTTTCGATAGGAAGATAAAATCAACAGGAATTCTCAAAAAACGGAGCTTTGTTGATTAAGAAAAACAGGTAGGCTTTATTTATGGAATATTTATTCAGTAGAGAAGAAGCTCTTTAAAAGATCTTCTTTTCGGAAGGGGAGGGATTCGAACCCTCGGTACGAAATTCGCACGCCGCATTAGCAATGCGGTACTTTAAGCCACTCAGCCACCCCTCCAAAATCATGGAAGAAACCTGTTTGGACTTAGCACCAGTATAACATAAGTTATTTAAAAAGACAAATCCAGTTATTTTTTAAGAAAAATTAATTCTCCTCACCAAATGGAAATGCAACACTCACCTTCAGCAAAAATATTTTATCTGTCATTGAATGGCTCAGGCTCATATTTATTCAATTTCAATGTGTTATTCATTTCAACTTTCATTTCATTTTTTTTATGGGTAATTAAGTCCGTTTGAGAGTGATAAAGCTTTATTAACATAATCGGATTCCTTCAACTTGCGTAACAAAAGAAAGCTATGATATAATAAATAATAGGAAACAAGAAGGAATGGGGGAAGTGGCAGAGTCTGGTCGAATGCACCCGACTTGAAATCGGGAGACTTTAATCGGTCCGGGGGTTCGAATCCCTCCTTTCCCGAGTTTTTATGTTATGCTAGTTATAACAGTAACAAGAAGCGTCCTTAGCTCAGTTGGTAGAGCAACGGTCTCCAAAACCGTTGGTCGTAGGTTCGAGTCCTACAGGGCGTGTTAATACGTTGTTTTTAGTTATCCAACCACGTATTCATGTGGTTGGGTTATTTTTCTAGTATTCAACACTTTTGGATTAAAAAATAAGTTTTAATTAGCAGGGAAGAAAATAAGCCGGGTTTTGTAATAAAAAATCTGAGTTTTTTACGATGATCATTCATCTTGATAATATTTTACAATACTATTCTAGCACCAAGAATTAAGCGACCAGAAAAATCGCTTAATTTTGTTTGCTCTGTGTTAGGGTATACCAAGCTTTATTCTTACAAATAAACTGGTGTGCTCTTACCACACCATTGCACCCTTACAAGATAAAACTTGCGGTTCGTTTTCTGTGGCACTAGCCTCGTGCTAAATGGTTACACATAGAGAATTACTCTATAACATAGTTTCAGATTGAAACCAGAGCCCGGACTTTCCTCAGTTAACATTTTGACAATTTTGTTTTTAAGTAAAAAAGTCAATAACTTAACTGCGATCATCTATTTTCCTTACCCTTCAACAGGACGAGAGAGAAAAGCCGCTAATTCAGCTGCATCTTTTTCTAATTGACCAATAGGGATAGGTTCACCAATTTGTGTTAATGGAATTTCTCGTTGATCAGACAATTTTAAATATAGATTACGTTGAGGATTTAATCCTTCACGAACTTTAATCCCAATAGAAACTACATCATCTAAGGAGAAGGTTAAGCAAAAACGACGGGTTTTTCCGGGGAATCCCCATCGAAAAATACGAACTGTATTGCTATCAAGATCAAACTCGTTAAACCCATCGCCAACCTTTAATAAAATGGTAAATAATTGGTATAAACCAAGTAAAATACCAGCCGATCCGTATAAGCACATTACAAAACCTTGTGGTAAAAATACAATCCCTTCAGCCGATAAAAAAGGTAAGACATTTACTCCAAAATAGCTGGATAACCCAACAATAAGAAACCCAAACGCACCAAGAAAAATAATAGACGATACAACAATATTATTAATCTGACGTGCACCGGTTACATTATAACGTTTAATCATAGGATAGTTTGAGTTAGCAATTAATACTGTTTTTCGCATTGGACTTTTGCATGCGCCTTAAATATAAACGTCACTCGTCTCATTTATTTTAGATCGTGACGTTTATATTTAAGAATACTGTAAAGCTCACAAAAAAGGAATACTAGAAAACCTAAATTAAACAATTTCCGTCCAACCTAATTCTGCTAAACTATTATGACGTGATAAAGGTTTCGAGAGAAGGGTTACTAAATTGCCGGCATTGGTAAAACCATGAATTTGAGAGAAAACAAACTCAACTGACCACTTTGTTGTAATTCCACGTGCTTCAATTGGGTTTGCGTGAGCCATACCTGTAATAACTAAGTCAGGTTGTAATGCTTGAATTCGTTTTAGCTGGAAATAATTATCAGGTTTATGAACAATAACCGGCATGGTAACATCTAATTCCTTACATGTTTGTTGTAATAATTGTAATTCTGCTGCTTGATAACGTTGATCTAAAAATGGAATTCCAATTTCTTGTACCACTACTCCACTACGAATTAAAAAGCGTGCTAATGCAATTTCCAATAAACTGTCTCCCATAAAAAAGACAGTTTTTCCACGGATAGAGGGTAACCCATCTTCCATCTCTTCGAGCTCCAACCAATTTTCACTTTCTCGTTCTAAAAGTTTATTCTGATCAATTGGAACTTGAAGTGCTTTTGCAATTGCTTCAATCCACGCACGTGTTCCATCTGGACCAATTGGGAATGGAGCACTGATTAATTGACATTGACGACGACGCATCAAAGTTGCTGCTGTTCGACTTAAGAAAGGTTGAACACCGCATACATAACACGTTTGATCTAAAGCGGGTAATTCCGAATAATTTTTGCTGGGAAGCCAACCGGCAACTTCAATACCGAAACTATTTAAGTCTATTGTTAATTGATTTGCAACAGAATTCGGTAATGAACCAAATAAAATTAAAGGGGGGTGTGTTTTTGGTTTTACAGTATCACGAGAGACTTGGGGACACCGATTTGCCAACGCAGCTAAAACAGTGTCTTCACCCTGCGTAAATGCGTGATCCAAGCCATTGGCACGAGCAACAACAATTGGAACTTGAATTTCTTGTTCTAAGCGCGGTGCCATTCCCTCTAAATCTTGCTTAATAAGCTCGGTTGTACACGTTCCAATCCAAACAATAACACTTGGGTTACGATCATTCCGAATTTGTAAGCAAAGACGTTTTAGTTCATTATAATCGTTGAGTTGTGCGGAAATATCTGCTTCTTCGAGTTCAGCCATGGCATATCTCGGTTCAGCAAAAATCATAACTCCCATTGAACTTTGTAAAAAGAATCCACAAGTTTTTGTTCCAATTACAAGAAAAAAACTATCTTCTAATTTTTGATATAACCAAGATACGCAACTAATTGGACAAAAACTATGATAATTCCCTGTTTCACATTCAAGTGACTCAAGTTTTGCTGGTTGAACGGCTGTACTAGTGTATGAAATAAAGTTTGTTTTAACCATTGTTTTACTGTTAATTTAGACCATAGCAAATTCACTTTCCTGAATTTTAGCCATTGCTGCTTCGCGTTCGAGTGGGGATGTCGATACTCCTGTGGATAATAATGTAAAAATTGTTCGATCAGGTAATTCCATGGGAACAACTCCTTCTGGATTTGTAGAAAATACGTCTGCTAAACTTAAGAAAGCGCCACAGGTGTATGTCATTAAATCAAATTCACGCTGTTCGTCAATTGTTACTTCTTCTTCTTGTTCAATTTTATTTTCGAGTGCGTCTTCCAGTCGTTTGCGCATATAAATCAGAGGTTTACCTAAAATTCGTGATTCTTTAATTGTTTCAAGTAAAGGCAGAGCCTCTAAAATTGCAAAGGGAGAGGTTTTTGCAAAACGCATAACTAAGTCACGATTTAAGGTACGATTAACAACAACTCCAACAAGACGTAATGGATGTGTTCTTGCTTTTTCTCGGATAGAGGCAAAAATTCGATTAGCAGCAAACAAGGAATCAAAACTATCATCGGTTGTAATGAGACAATAATCGGAGTAGTTTAAAGGAGCTGCAAATCCACCACATACAATATCACCCAATACATCAAAAATAATTACATCATAACTATAAAAAGCATTTAACTCTTTTAAAAGCTTAACAGTTTCTCCAACAACGTATCCACCACACCCAGCACCAGCAGGTGGTCCCCCAGCTTCGACACAATCAACATTAAAAAGACCTTTATAAATAATGTCTTCAGACCAAACGTTTGAATAGACAAAATCTTTTTTCTGTAACGTATCAATAATTGTTGGAATCATAAATCCACATAGGGTAAACGTACTATCATGTTTGGGATCACAACCAATCTGTAGAACTTTACGCCCACGTTGTGCCAAACCAACTGATAAATTACAGCTAACCATTGATTTACCAATACCGCCTTTTCCATACGTAGCTAATTTAAGCAAAGGAAAGTCCTTTTGTGTTTGTTGTTCTGTTGATTCTTGTGTTGATTCTGTCATAATTTTAATTGTAGTTATTGTTTATCCGTCTTTTTTTAGAAAAAAAGACGGATTAATTTAATATGGCTTTTACTTCTCCGTATCTGCCATACTGTTGTTGAGCCGTGTCGAGATGGCTCGTGATACAGCAAGGACGGCAACGCCAACAAAAACCCCAATAACTGCACCGTTATTAATTTGGGCTGTGGTTGGGGTAACAGCTGTTCCAAGTGACATGCATGCCACTGGCGGGGGCGTCTGACCCCCTTTAGTTGCGTTAGCCGAAGGAGTAGAATCTACTCCCCCAGGGCTTGTTGTTGCTGCATCTGCAGCAAGTGGAGAAGGAGAAGGAGGCGCACCCTCCCCCGAAATCGGAATAGGCTTAGACCTATTCTTCTCTCGAGTAGTTTCGCCTGTGTTGGAGAATTTTTCATGGGCCGGCTTCTCCGTGGAAGAATTCGTGCGACTCTTATATAAGTCACGAATTTTTCCTTGGAAAACGAACCATGTCGTCTCCAAAGTCAGGACATACCCGTCAGGGGGTAAAAAGAAAACAGCCACTGCCCCAGCCCACTTTACATAGGAACTAGAGATAAGACCAAGTAATGCGTTGTACATCATATTTTCTTTTTTTTAATTGACGATACAGATAGAAAATAATCAAATACGATGAACAAAGAATCTTGTTTAACATACTTGGTCTGGTAAAATGGTTCCCACATGGACGTCATTTCATCGAGATTACTTTCTATCTAATTTAATAGTAGCACATAAAAAATTAAAAGAGTAATTTTGTTTTTAAACATTTATTCAAAGTTTTGTAATTTATTTTTAAATGTTTACCAAAAAAATGGACCAATTAAACCTACTTTTCTTCAGAAATAAAAAACTTTAAGAGAAAGAATGAGTTATTCTTCCCCCAGTTTCACAAAAAAACTGGAGGAATTCTTTGTTACTCTTAAAGAGCAACGTTTCGCTTATTAATAACGAGCAACAATGTTTGCTCGATCAAAAGTGGGATCGTTATCAATCAGAGCTTCTAAACGAGAGTAATTATTACGAAGATACTCGGGAGCTGTTTTCAAGAATTTAAGAAATGCTTTCTTTTCTTGATCAGAGTCAGGAAGTAAAGACATAAATAACATTCGATCGATTGATTCAGCAGGTAATGCTAAGAGGAAGTCACGAGATTCACGAATTGACTCAACATTTAAATTCTTTGGGTCAAAGTATTCAGCAATAAATCTCGTATTAGCTTTGCTAAGCAACTGTTTCGGTACACTAGTATAGCTTAAATCATTACGATTAATTGTTGGTACTAGTATAAGTTTACCTGTTTCAGGATCACGACTAACATATAGCGGCATGAAATCAACTTCGGTTGGCACGAGTGCTTTTCGCCACAATGTTTGCCAAGGTGTGTATGACTCCTTTTTTGTATCAGTCGAACCTGAAGTAAACCCATAGGGTACATTTTCATGTAAGCTAGGTCCAAATCCAGTTACCATCGTCTGATTCTCCCCTAAATGAATGTTTGATGGGAGACTGTTAACAGGTTTTACGTACTCCATGATATCAGAGTTTAACATGTTTTCAACTTCATCACGGTTCGTAAAGGTAAGACGGCGTGCTGTATTTCGACGCCCTTTAAACTGTTGTCGATAGGGAGTATTAAACTTAGATTTAGTTTGTGCACTAGAAACGAACCCTAAAGTAGAACTGTAGGCACTCGCACTATACTCACGCATACTATTATGGTATTCAATTACTTTTTCGTGCGCATGTTCTAATGCTAATGCTTGTGCAGCAGAATTAGTAAGTTGATTGGAGATGTCGTTTGTTGTGGCTGTTGGGTCAACTAAACTATTACGGATTAAACGGTCTGCTAATAAACGAATAGTTAATTGAGTTGTAGGGAATCGATAATAAGACTCATAAAAATTAAATCTGAATGAATTATGTGGGGATACTAATTCACACATTGTTCGTTCATAATCGAATCGGTTAAAGAGACTTGATTCAACCGCATCAATATTAAAATAATCCTCATAAACACCTTGAGAATCACGATTCATTTTATTTTGAACAGCGCGTGTCTGTTTTAGAATGACACGATCGGCACGTTCTTGTTGCGCTTGTAATTCTTCGGGTGTCTGAGTCTGAATCGGAGTTTCTGGTACTGTTGTTGGTTTTGGTTTAATACGGTGACGGGAATTAAGCGTTACAATATCAAAAACTTTAACGGCAGGTTTTACGAGAATAGCTTTCGCAAGGTAGAACTCAATTTGAAGAGCCTTTTGTGCCCAGAAAATTGGATTAACCCACTTTAATCGTTCAAAAACCGTTGGATCAAACCCACTATGTTCAAGTCGAACAGGACCGTCTTTCATTTCATACTTGATTGTGTTGGAATCAATATAATCACGTCGAACAGTCATGTCTTGAGTGTGATCATAATCATCAAGTCGGTTTTGAACAAAATATAGGGGGTTCAGTAAGCGCTTTGTTTCCGTTGCTTCTAAGCGTTTATATTCAATACTATTTGAACTTTTAGGTTTTTGGTTTTCAGTTACACTAAACCACTTTGAAAGAACAGAGTCTGAACTTGTTTCAACTGGCTCTGATCGCATTTTAACTTGTAAACCGCCATCATCTAATGTTGTAACAGAAGTCTCTGATAAAGCTTTTTGGCGTTTGCGATCACGTTGAAGTTTTGTGTCTCTTATTTTATCGAACTTTTCAAGTGCATTAGACGCTTGTTTAGTTTTTGTCTTGAGCCAAGTACTTCGTGCCTCACGACGTACGATATTACTGTTTAATGCGCATCGACGAGGAAGTTCGTTTCCAACTAGAATTGGGGGAGGTAAAATACAAGTATCATCCTCTAATTCATATTTATAGCTATCATCTAATGAATCTTCAAAATCAGTAAATAAACGGAAGGAACCATCACTATTAAAACGACCAGCAGTTTTACTATTCTTTAAAGGTCGACCACGCTCATCTAATCGTGCTAACAAGTTTGTTCGAGCTGCGGGAGTTGGTTTTCGTTGTGCGAAATTTAATCCTTCGGCTACTGCAATTGGACTTGTAGCGTCAAATGTTCGAATTTGTTCATTATCCAGCAACCATGATCCACCTACATTTGGGCGGTCAACAAATGGAAGTGTTTTGTCTTTTCGGTAATTTGGTGCAATGGCAAAACGAGTTGTTCGGGGAGTTTGACGACGTTGTAAAAAACGACGTTTTTGATTCTGTAATAAATACAACATAAAACCACGTGGTCCACCTGCGGATTCATCTCCAATAGCAAGGCCCGTTTCTTCAGTCATTGCGCCGCGTAAATCGTCTTCTTCGTCAGAACGATCAACCATTGATGCATCATCTTGTGCTCGTGCTCTTAAACCACGACTTGTTCGCGCAGCTCGATCCGCATAAGTTGCCGCAATTACTTCGTCTGACTTATAAAGATACATTTCATTTATTTTGTTTTCCCATTCTTTCTCAGCTTCTAAATTATCTTCGTCTCGCCACGAAGCACGGTCGCGTTGTAGGAAATTCTCATCATATTTCTCAAAATTATCTTCTAAGAAATGACGTTCAAAAACACTATCTCTCCATTGATCAAAGTATGGTGTAACCAAAGGTCGTAGATATGTGTGCATATATAAATCATCATCAAATTCATAATACATATCTAACCAATCAGTTTCTCCATCTTCTACGGATGTATCATCTGGGGAAGTAGGTGGAACAATATCACGGAGCCAAAATGTTCGCAGCATCACATTTTCATTTGGTGAGCTAAAACCTAAACCTTCCGATCGAGTCTGTTCATTTGCATAAAATGCAACAGTATTGAAACTAACTGCAAGTGCAAGTGTGAAGAAAAGCAAGCGTAATGTTCGTGTAGCTGTTAATTCAGGTACAATTTCACGAAGATTCCCACTAAAAGGAAGAGTTGGATCCCAACGTTGTTGAATATATAACCAACGGTTAAAGTAAGTTACAACTGCGTCACAAAACCAACCAGCAAGGAAAGATAAGATTGCTGCTCCAAATACTAAGCCAACTGTATACTTAACAAAGTTTAACCCAGTTACGTTCATTAACGTTAATGCTGGTTGTGGGAGAAGGGTAAACCCTTGTACCCCAAGAGTCATTGGGATTGTTAAAGTAACAATAAAAGTATAAAGAAAAATATAGCGGAAACTATAAATGCCATCCCAAGACCATTTCCACTCCAGTTCACGTGGGAGGAGTTTTAAACGTGCCGTTGCCATAGGAGTTCGTCCATCTTCATCAACTGATACAGTATGATAAGTTTCCTCATAATGCCACATACTTTGCAGTAAGAAAATCAAACCAATTGGGAATGTAATTATTGGTGTTAATTTTTCAAAAATAATCTCTGTCTGTGGAATCGGGAAGATAGTTAAACAAAGTAAAACATAATGAGCAGCGACTTGAGCAGCATTAGACACATACCAAGCATAACGCCCATTTGTAAAAAAACGAGATAAACTTAATAATGTACCAACGGTTAAAAACCCAAAAATATGAAAACTGGAAAAAAATCCATTTAAAAACGGAGATAAGCCAACCCAATTTCCAAGAAAATCATCTGATAAAGGTTGGGCATACCAAGAAAAGAATGGATCTCCCCATTCGTGAATATGCGTGAAAACTTCAGGAGTCCCTGCAAATGATTGGGAAATAATTGACGTATGGGAGAAATTAGGATTCGTTTGGATTGGAACAATAAAAAATGAAATAAAACAATCTACCCATGCACGGAACCAGTAAATAATTGTATTAAACGTAGTACCAATACTAAATAGGAAAGTATCAAACCAGGTACCTTCCCAAAATGACCAGATTTGACTATTTTGAAGAATTCCCTTTGGAGTGCCAAAGACATCAGTATCTGTTGTTAGAATCCCTGACATGTATTCATCACCTAATGCCCAACGACTTTGAACGAAAGGTAAAATTGAATCAGGAACACCTTCACTAGGATCAGGGGGTAAATCACGTAATAAATCTGTTGCTCCCGTATCTTCTGCTTCGACAATAACATAATTTGTCATTGCATCATCGGAAAGCTCCCAAAAATCACGGAAATAAGGTGAACTACCAGGTAAACCAACTGATTGACGAATATAGCTCCAAAAATCTTCGATTGCTGTTGATGGAGTATCAATTACTTCAGTAATCGTCGTTTCATCACTGGCGGAATAGAGTGGAAACCAGCTAAACGCCCTTGCTAAAGGATTTTGCATGCTCATAGTTTTGAAAATTTATTTTTTTTACATGAGAATATAATCAACGTATGTCAGAGAAACACACTTAAAAGCTGAAAAGGTTAAAAACCAATACTTTAAAAATTGGAAAAGGGCTAAGATTTATATGTTAACTATTATAACCTACTATAACTTAGACCAACAGAAAAAGCAATACAAATAGTTTTAGCTCTTCCTTCACTGACAAGCAGAAAAATAAGTTACTGATTTCGTCGTAATGTTTTTGTTTGGATAAAGTTTAAAATAAATAAAAGAAGAAGTGACGTAAGTAACATAATAGAACCAAGTGCGGTTGCCGAAGAATAAGAGTAACGTTCAAGTTCTTGGAAAATGAGAACTGGTGCAACTAAATCCTTGAAGGGAACATTTGATGCTACAATAACAACAGATCCAAATTCTCCAACAGCTCGAGAAAAACCTAAAGCCGTACCGGTTAAAAGAGACGGTAACAACGCTGGAAAAATAACATAACGAAAACATTGAAGGGGAGTTGCACCAAGCACTTGCGCAGCTTCTTCGAGTTCAGGCTCTAAGCTTCTCAAAACAGGTTGGACCGTTCGAACTACAAAGGGAAACGAAACAAAAATCATAGCTAACGCAACTCCAATTCGTGTAAAGGCAACTTGAACTCCAAAAGTTTGCATTAACCAAGTTCCTAACCAACTAGAGTCTCCGTATACAGTAGCAAGGGTAATTCCAGCAACAGAAGTCGGTAATGCAAATGGTAAATCAACAGCAGCATCTAATAACCGACGTCCAGGAAAACGATATCGAACTAATACCCATGCTACAAGTAATCCAAATACCATGTTTAAAAGAGCAGCAAGTAATGCTGTAATAAATGTTACTTCATACGCACTAAGCGCTACAGAATCAGTAGCTGCTTGAATAAAGGTGGACCACCCATCTTGTCCAGCACGCCAAAAAAGAGCGCTCATAGGCAGTACAAGAGTCAACATTACGTATGCAATGGCAAGACCTCCAATCAGAGAAAGTCCATTTTTAGTATTAGTAAGTGTCATTTTATAAATTTCCTCATAGCAAATTTTGGAAAAATCGGAATGGCCGGATTTGAACCGACGACCTCTCGCACCCCAAGCGAACGCGCTACCAAGCTGCGCTACATTCCGATTCATTCATAGCTCAGGGCTAATATTATTATAACATAGCTATTCTAAAAAAGCTAGTCGTGTTTTTCCTAAAACTGGTGTAGTTCGGGGTTGTTTTCAAACTTGACCTAGAGTATCATTTTTCTTAAGATGGTAGCTTAAATTTTTTAACAATCTCTGGTTTTTGTATGGTAAGGTTAAAAAAACTGGGCGTATCGTAATTGATGTTCAAAACTTTAAGTTTGTCAACAAACTAAATGCTCTGGCTTCTCCGATCAGTCTATTATCTTTTCATCTTAAACCAAACTAAACAATAAAAAATTTCTTGTTATCTCTCAGAAATTCAACAATAAGGATTTAAGGAGCCACAATAAATGAGTAAAGTATACGATTGGTTCGAAGAACGACTTGAAATCCAGTCAATTGCTGATGATGTTACAAGTAAGTATGTACCCCCTCACGTAAATATTTTTTACTGTCTTGGTGGTATTACATTTACAACGTTCCTCATCCAAGTTGCAACTGGATTTGCAATGACTTTCTATTACCGCCCTACTGTTAGTGAAGCTTTTGCTTCTGTTCAGTATATTATGACAGACGTTAACTTCGGTTGGTTAATTCGTTCTGTTCACCGTTGGTCCGCAAGTATGATGGTTCTTATGATGAACCTCCACGTTTTCCGAGTTTACCTCACAGGTGGTTTTAAGAAGCCCCGTGAATTAACATGGTGTACGGGTGTAGTATTATCTGTTTGTACTGTATCTTTTGGTGTAACAGGTTATTCTCTCCCCTGGGACCAGGTAGGTTACTGGGCTTGTAAGATTGTAACAGGAGTTCCTGATGTAATTCCTGTTGTCGGTGGACCTTTAGTAGAAGTTCTTCGAGGCGGTGTTGGTGTTGGTCAATCTACCCTCACACGTTTCTATAGTCTTCACACTTTCGTTTTACCCCTCTT
>OY726516.1:0-52500 GCA_938743325.2 Pycnococcus provasolii | reverse complement strand
AAGGAAGTCCCCAGGACATTACGTCTGGGGAACATGTTTAAGTTGGGAATGAAAAAGTGAAATCTACTTAACGACTAGCGAGGAAAGCCTCTGTGTACTCACTAATTGCTTCCTTAACTAATGTTTCAGCTTCTTCAGTGAATGTATTACTTTCTTCAATAATAGAAGTGTAACGAGACTTGTTTGTTGCAATATACTCACGAAGACCTACTAAGAACTCACGTACATCAGAAGGATCAATAGGTGCAAGGAAACCATTAATACCTGTGTAAATTGTAGCTACCTGCTCTGCAACAGATAAAGGAGAAGATTGCGCTTGCTTAAGAAGCTCACGAAGACGAACACCACGAGCAAGTTGGGATTGTGTTGCTTGATCAAGGTCAGAAGCAAACTGGGAGAATGCTTCAAGCTCAGCAAACTGTGCTAATTCAAGCTTAAGCTTACCAGCAACTTGCTTCATTGCCTTTACTTGAGCTGCAGAACCTACACGGGATACAGAAATACCTACGTTAATTGCAGGACCCGGATACCAGCATTGAAAATATCACCAGATAAGAAAACCTGACCATCTGTAATAGAAATTACATTTGTGGGAATGTAAGCAGATACATCACCTTCTTGTGTTTCTACTACGGGAAGAGCTGTCATACTACCACCACCAAGCTCATCATTAAGCTTTGCTGCACGCTCAAGAAGACGGGAGTGTAAGTAGAAAACATCACCAGGGTATGCCTCACGTCCGGGAGGACGACGGAGAAGAAGTGCCATTTCACGGTACGCACTTGCTTGCTTACTTAAATCATCGTAAATGATAAGCGTGTGACGACCTGTGTACATAAAGTACTCAGCTAATGACGCACCTGTGTAAGGAGCAAGGTATTGTAATGTTGCAGGTGTATCAGCAGTTTGGGAAACAATAATACTATAATCCATAGCACCACGTTCTTCTAATGTTGTACGAAGTTGTGCAACAGAAGATGCTTTTTGTCCAATTGCTACATAAACACAAATAACACCGTTACCCTTCTGGTTAAGAATTGTATCAGATGCTACTGCTGTCTTTCCTGTTTGACGGTCACCAATAATTAACTCACGTTGACCACGACCAATAGGAATCATTGCATCAATTGCAATAAGACCAGTCTGGAGAGGCTCATAAACAGAACGACGAGCAACAATACCAGGAGCAGGAGATTCAATAAGACGAGAATCGTCTGCGGCAATTTCACCTTTACCGTCAATAGGCTCAGCTAATGCGTTAACAACACGACCTAAGAACTTTTCACCTACAGGAATTTGTGCAATCTTACCTGTTGCGCGAACAGAACTACCTTCTTGAATTGCACGACCGTCACCCATAAGAACGGCTCCTACATTATCTTGCTCAAGGTTTAACGCGATACCACGACTGTTATCTTCAAACTCTACGAGCTCACCAGCCATTACATTCTCAAGACCGTAAATACGTGCAATACCATCTCCTACCTGGAGAACGGTACCTACGTTTTCAACTTCGATCTCATTTGTATAGCTTTCAATTTGCTTGCGGATAATGCTGCTAATTTCGTCAGGACGGATTTTAACCATATATATGTTAATTATTTCAAACTCGAAGGGAATTACATTTCGTCGAAAAACGTAACTTATAAATAAGCTCGTTTCTTTGATTAAGAACTTATACTAATTGAGGCTGGGGTAAACGCTCGATCATTTCCTCATTAACACGAGTATGTTGTTTCGTTGTTAAGAAACTCTGATTTGTCATTTCAGCACGTGCACGAACTAAAGATAAATCTACAACTTGGCTACAAACCTGCTCAATAATCTTTGCTTTTTCAGAGCTAAGTAAGCTATTTGCGTTTGTACCAAGACGCTCAATGTCTTCACGTAAAGCATCGCGTAACTGTGCAGCACGCTCTGTTGCAGTACGCTCACCTTGAGAGCGAATTGTTTGAGCCTTTTCTTGAGCTTCTTGTAAACGGCGCTCAGCAACTTCTAAACGTTCTACTGCTTCAGCATAACGTTTTTCAGCATCTTGTAAACTTTCTACAATTGCTTCACGGCGCGTTGTTAATAAGGAAGTGAGGAAGCCACCACCAAAGTATACAACAATACCAATAACAACAGATAAGTTAATGATATTGGTCTCAAGGATATTAGTGTTAATACCAAATCCTTCAGCGATAATTAGGTGAAACTGTGTCATAAATTGATTCTCTTCCTTGTTGGAACTTTAAAAACGTTTAAGGGACAGGTAATTCACCTGTCCCAGTCAAATGAAAAGATAACGTCTTAAAGATTAGCCAGCGAAGGGGTTTGCAAATAATACAGCAAGTGCAATTACGAGACCATAAATTGTAAGGGACTCCATAAATGCGAAACTAAGAAGAAGTGTACCACGGATTTTACCTTCTGCCTCAGGTTGACGAGCAATACCATCAACTGCACTACCAGCAGCGTTACCCTGACCAAGACCAGGACCTACAGCAGCAAGACCAACAGCGAGAGAAGCAGCGATTACGGATGCAGCAGCAATAATAGGGTCCATGAGTTTCGTCTCCAGATATTTAAGATATACGATAGTGTCAAAACCAGAATAATTGGAAGAAGGACAAAAAGACAAATCAAAAAAACCCAATTATTCTCCAAAAATTCGTTTAGTTTTTCGACTACAAAATTTTTTAGTTAAACAGATGTCTTCTTTTTTTCAAGGGAGGAACTAAATTAGTGACCTTCAAGAGATTCACCAATATAAGCACCAGCAAGAGTTGCAAAAATTAACGCTTGAATTGCACTTGTAAATAAACCTAGTAACATAATAGGAATAGGAATTACAAGCGGAACTAAAGAAACTAATACTGCTACTACTAATTCGTCTGCAAGGATGTTACCAAAGAGACGGAAACTTAAAGAAAGAGGCTTTGTAAAATCTTCAAGTACATTAATAGGAAGAAGAACAGGTGTAGGCTCAATATAACGTCCAAAGTAACCTAATCCTTTTTTGTTTAATCCTGCGTAGAAATAAGACACAGAAGTTAAAAGAGCTAATGTTACCGTTGTATTAATATCATTTGTAGGAGCCGCAAGTTCACCATTAGGTAATTCTAATAATGCCCAAGGCATAAGTGCTCCAGACCAGTTAGATACAAAAACAAAAAGGAAAACTGTACCCACAAAAGGAATCCAAGAACGGTAATCTTCCTCTCCAATTTGAGTCTTTGCGAGATCACGAATAAATTCGAGAATATACTCAGCAAAGTTTTGTCCACCAGAAGGGATGGGTTGAAGCTCACGTGTTGCAAAAGCACTGAAAGAGATCAAACATAAAATAACAAACCAGGATGTTAATAACGTTTGACCGTGTACAGGATAACCTGCAAGATCCCAGTAAAAATGTTGACCAACTTCAACGGCTGAAAGATCGTAAAGTAGATTCATTGCCACTAAATTTGTATTTGAAGTTAAGATTATGGTTTTGTGAAAGTTTGCGAAAACTTTTCCATAAGAGTTCAAGTTTTATAGTAAAATATTTTCCTACTCGATCCCAAATTTATCAATCCCAAAATTTATTTTTGTAATTTTTTACAAAGAGACCCCCTCAGTGGAACGAGGAGGACTGTAGTTAAAGACCACTACGGCCCCAAACTACAAGTGATAGAGAAACTGTAAAACTTGCCATAAGACAAGCCCACCCAAGACTAATAAGATCTAACATAGTAATGTTGTATTTTTTGAAAGGATCACTCTGGGTTCTTTTCCAGGGGTTACTAAAAGTATAGCATAAAAAAGAAAAAAGAATGTAATCGATTTTGTTAACTTCGAGATTGCTATCCGCGGAAATGCGCAAAGGCACGATTGGCTTCGGCCATTTTATGCGTTTCTTGTCGTTTTTGGACTGCTTTTCCAGCGTTCTTAGAAGCATCTACAAGTTTCTTGTGCTAACTTCATTGACATACCACGACCACTACGAGAACGAGCAGAATTAATAATCCAGCGAAGCGCTAATGATGTTCCACGCATTGGTTCAACTTCACGAGGAACTTGGTAAGTAGATCCACCAACACGACGACTCTTTACTTCAACTAATGGAGTTGTGTTACGAACAGCATCTTCAAGAACTGTTAAAGGCTGTGTTTCTTCTTGCTCTTGGATTTGCTCCATTGCATCATAAACAATTCGACTTGCAACAGAGCGCTTTCCACCGAACATAAGGCGATTAATTAACATATCAACTAATCGGCTACGGTAAATAGGATCAGCGGTAATGCGGTTGAGAAGTTTTTCTTTTGGACATGATAAATTAAGATTCAAAATTTAACTAAATATTATACTATTTTGATTCAGAAGGTCGTTTTACCCCATACTTGGAACGACTACGAGTTCGTTGAGCTGTTCCAGCTGTATCAAGGACACCACGAACTACATGATAACGAACACCAGGTAAGTCCTTTACACGACCTCCACGAATTAAAATTACAGAGTGTTCCTGCAAATTATGACCGATACCAGGGAATATAAGCAGTTACTTCATACCCAGATGTTAAACGAACACGGGCAACTTTACGAAGAGCAGAATTAGGTTTTTTAGGAGTTGTTGTATAAACACGTGTACAAACTCCTTTTCGTTGAGGACAAGAAACGAGAGCAGGCGATTTTGTCTTTTTACGCTCGCGCCCTCGTTGATCGCGAATAAGTTGTTGAATTGTGGGCATTTTGAGATTTAAAAGTTAAATAACTTAATGATTATAGTAAGCGGAGAGTTAGTGATTGTCAACTTTTAGATCACAGATTTATGTTTAATTCATCGGATTCAAGGCCGACACCTCCTAGTTTGGGGACTTTTATGCGTACTAACGTAAAATAATTTTATAAAAACTATAAAAATAGGTTAAGTTATAGCCTTCTTTCTCACAGAAAAAGTGTGATATCCTTATTTATGAAGGTTAAAAACCGAAACCCTTGTTGCAAAAGGAAATTAATTCACTTAGAACTATGATGAATCTTGTTGTTATGTTTGCGAAATTACCTGAAGCATACGCTCCTTTTGATCCTCTAGTTGATTGTTCTTCCTATCATTCCTGTTCTTTTCCTTTTATTAGCTTTCGGTTTGGCAAGCATCCGTAAGTTTCCGTTAGGAATCGAAAAAACTATACGATATAATAGTTTATAAGAAGAAAAACTTTTATTATTTCCACATCTGTACTGTACGTTATGAACTCTTGGATGAGTTTTTGTTTCCCGCTCTATGTTTACTGCGGTGGGATGCTTCATGATGTTACTGAATACTGCTTCTGCAGAAGCGTATCCTATTTTTGCGCAACAAAACTACCCTGAACCTCGTGAGGCGACAGGTCGTATTGTTTGTGCAAATTGTCACCTTGCTCAAAAGCCTGTTGATTTAGAAACACCTCAAGCTGTTTTACCTAACTCTGTTTTTGAAGCTGTTGTTAAAATCCCTTACGATCAACAAGTTAAACAAGTTTTAGCAAATGGTAAAAAGGGTGGTTTAAATGTTGGAGCTGTTTTAATTCTTCCCGAAGGATTTGAAATTGCACCTCCTGAAAAGCTCTCTACTGAAGTAGCCGAAAAAGTAAAGGGTATTTATTTCCAACCTTATAGTCCTGAGCGTAAGAATATTGTTGTTGTAGGACCCCTTCCTGGTAAAAAGTATAATGAAATGACATTCCCTATCTTAGCACCTGATCCTGCTACTGATAGCTCTGTTCACTATCTTAACTACCCTATTTACTTAGGTGGAAACCGTGGTCGTGGTCAAGTTTACCCTGACGGTAAAAAGAGTAACAACAATCTTTACAACGCTTCTGGTGGTGGTGTTGTTCGTTCTATTACAACAAAAGAAAGTGGTGAGCGTGAAGTATTAATCGAAACAAAGGATTCTGCAAACGTTGTGGATATTATCCCTCCTGGTCCCACTGTTGTAGTAAAGCAAGGTCAATCTATTAAAGAAGGCGATGCCCTCACAAACAACCCTAATGTTGGTGGATTTGGACAAGCAGAGACAGAGATTATTCTTCAAAACCCTGCTCGTGTTCAAGGTCTTATTGTTTTCCTTGCCTTTACAACAATTGGCCAAGTTTTCTTAGTAATTAAGAAGAAGCAATTTGAGAAAGTTCAACTTGTTGAAATGAACTTCTAATCCAATCACAAGTTTTTGACTTAAAAGGTATAAAATTATGTTTACACTTATTGCCTATTTTGGCTTTGTTGCTTCAGCGATTGGTTTCACAGCAGTTGCATTTATTACTGTTCGCCGCGTTGGGCTTCTTTAATTTTTAGTAAAATAAACGAAGAAAACTTTTTGATAAATAAGTGATGAGGGAACTCTCATTATGGTAGAGCCTCTTCTTTCTGGTATTGTACTTGGCTTAATGCCTGTAACGATTGCTGGTCTTTTTGTAACAGCGTTCTTACAGTATCGTCGCGGAAGTCAACTTAACCTCTAATCTTTTTTCCCCAAGGGCTTGATCTTTGGGGAATTTTGTTTTAGAATAATCTATAGCAATCCCTGATAGCTCAGTGGTAGAGCGATCGGCTGTTAACCGATTGGTCATAGGTTCAAGTCCTATTCAGGGAGAATAATGGGGCGTGGCCAAGTGGTAAGGCAGCGGGTTTTGGTTCCGCCATTCGGAGGTTCGATCCCTTCCGCCCCAGTTTTTTTTAAGGACGAGAACTTCGCATTCTTCTTTTTAGAAGAATTATTTTTATAATTTTTTATTTAACTGGTTGGCAACTACCCCTATCGACATTTTTTTGTCGATAGGGAGCATTTTTTACGTGTAAGACCCTGTCTCTAAAAATAATTTGGGAACCAAATTAAAGAGAAGAGCCAAGACCAGAATAAGATCCGTAAAATAAAATACCAAGCAAGCCTAAAGCGGCTAAACCTACAATAACCCCAATAATCCAAAGGGGAATACGACCTGTTGTTCCTGTATTGGACATGCCAGATTTTTCGTTTTAATTTTGTAAGAGACTAGTTGAAAATATAACTAGAGAAAAGAACAGCAAGTACAAAAATTAAGAGTAGACCCCAGTAAAGACTGGAACGGTTTAACTCTACTGTCTGCTTATTAGGATTAGGACGACTCATAATGAAGTTAAACCTATTAACGTTGAATGAACTGCATAGCAGAGATAGCCCCAAGGAAGAAAACCGTAGGAACTGCTAACGCGTGTACTGCGAGCCAGCGAACTGTAAAAATAGGATATGTAAAAGATTTACCTGTACTCATTTATACTGCCTCAGTAAATTGATCCATTTGTGTAAGAGCGTCGAATCGATCGCTAATAACAGGAACTTCTTGACGAGCATCTGTGAAGTACTCATTAGGACGAGGACTTCCGAATACATCGTATGCTAAACCTGTACTCACAAAGAGCCACCCAGCAATAAAGAGGGAGGGAATAGTAATACTATGAATAACCCAGTATCGAATACTAGTAATAATATCAGAGAAAGGACGTTCTCCTGTTGAACCTGCCATAGTAGACTCGAATCTTTGGATAACCAATCCCTCTGTCGCTCAGGGAACTTTCGAACCAGATAAGGGTACCAAAACCCTCTTACTTTTTAGTATAAAACGTTTCTGATACAAAGGACAAGAGTCAACTCTAAGCAAAAACAGTTTCAAATACTTCACGAACTTTAGTTCCAGAATCAATAGATTCAAGAGGATCTTTACGGAGACGGTGACGAAGACACATAGAAATAATAGATGCTACATCATCATTTGTTGCTACAGAACGTAACTCAAATGCAGCTAACGCTTTCGCCGCACGGTTTGTTACCATATCACCACGAAGACCATCTACATCTAATTGAGAACAAACTTCCGAAACTTGAACACGGATTTCACGATCAAGGGAAACCTCAGGAAGGAAGTTACGGGCAGAAACTAATTTCTCACGTAATGCTTGTTGTGTTTCTTCATGACATGCGCGGAATGCAGTAGGATCAGAATCAAAAGCTGCTCGTTGCTCAACAATTTGTACACGTAATTCAGGATCACCTGTTGTTCCAATTTGTGCGTGCATTCCAAATCGATCTAATAATTGAGGACGTAACTCACCTTCTTCAGGGTTACCAGATCCTACTAAAATAAAGCGCGCAGGGTGACAAATAGAAACACCCTCACGTTCTACTGTGTTCCAACCAGACGCTGCAGAATCAAGAAGAACATCAACTAGGTGATCATCAAGGAGATTTACCTCATCCACATATAAAATACCTCGGTGGGCACGGGCAAGTAACCCTGCCTCAAATGCTTTTACACCCTCTGTGAGTGCTCGTTCGAGATCAATCGTACCACAAACTCGATCTTCTGTAGCACCTAAAGGTAAATCTACCATAGGTGTTTTCATAGTTGTAGTAGGAAGTGTCTCACCACGTTCAATGGCTTCACGAACTGTATCACTCATTAACTCAGGATCTTCAGGGTGTGAGTTAAAAGGATCATTATCAATTACAGGGATTCCAGGTAAAAGATCAACTAATGCTCGAATCGTTGTGGATTTCCCAGTTCCTCGGTCCCCCATAATCATAACACCACCAATCTTAGAATCGATAACGTTTAACATGAGAGCTAACTTCATTTCCTCTTGCCCAACAATCGCAGTAAAGGGGAAAACAGGACGAGCCGACTGTTCCATTGTCATAAAAAATGTTTCAAAAAAAGATCGTGAACTTTCTAATATTAAGGATTTTAGTACCGGAACAAGTCTGTTCCGGTACTCGAATAAGCAAAAAGAATTATGCTTGTGTCACCGCTTGGTAACGAGCACGAGCACGCTTAAAAGCTAAATTTGCTTCAACACGCTCCTTACGTGTTGTTGCATCTGCTAATGTAGTCTTTGCTTCTTCAAAATCAGTAGTTGCTTGTTCAGGTTCAACACTAGAACCTAACTCAGCTTCATTTACAAGTAAAGTGATTCGGTCGTCTTTAACTAAACCAAAACCACCCATTAAAACAACAGCTTCCCAACCAGTTGTTGTACGGGCCATCATTACACCAATATCAAGAGCTGTAACGAGGGGAGTGTGTCCTTGTAACACACCCATTTGTCCAGTGGTTGTAGGAAGAATTGCTTGTTCAATAGGACCATCCCAAACGACTTGGTCAGGAGCCATGACACAAAGTTGAAGAGTCATTTATTCTTTAGTATTTGGTTTTTAAATTAGAGAGTACCTGCTTTTTCCATTGCTTCATCAAGATTACCTACAAGGTAGAATGCTTGCTCAGGGAGGTCATCTAATTCACCAGAAAGAATCTTTTTAAAGCCATCAATACTGTCGCTAAGACTTACATACTTACCAGGAGAACCTGTAAATACTTCAGCTACAAAGAAAGGCTGGGATAAGAAACGCTCTACTTTACGAGCACGTGCTACAGCAAGACGGTCATCTTCGGAAAGCTCATCAAGACCAAGAATTGCAATAATATCTTGGAGTTCCTTATAACGCTGAAGAATTTGCTTAATGTTTTGTGCTACATCATAGTGCTCTTTACCAACAATCCAAGGCTGTAACATTGTAGAAGTAGAATCAAGAGGATCTACTGCAGGGTAAATACCCTTTGCTGCAAGGTTACGAGAAAGTACTGTTGTTGCATCAAGGTGAGCAAATGTCGTTGCAGGAGCAGGGTCAGTTAAGTCATCTGCAGGTACATAAACAGCTTGAATAGATGTAATGGAACCATCTTTTGTAGATGTAATACGCTCTTGAAGACCACCCATCTCTGTTGCAAGAGTAGGCTGGTAACCTACTGCAGAAGGCATACGACCTAAGAGAGCAGATACTTCAGCACCCGCTTGTACAAAACGGAAGATGTTATCAATGAATAAAAGTACATCTTGCTTATTTACATCACGGAAGTACTCAGCCATTGTAAGTGCTGTTAAACCAACACGCATACGTGCTCCAGGAGGCTCGTTCATTTGACCATAAACAAGCGCAACTTTAGAATCTGTAAGCTTATTTTCGTTAATAACTCCAGATTCTTTCATCTCTGCATAAAGGTCATTACCTTCACGCGTACGCTCACCTACACCACCAAAAACAGAAACACCACCGTGTGCTTTTGCAATATTGTTGTTAAACTAAGTGCCTAGTTACCTAGTACACTCGTCTTCCGATCCGGACGTGAGACTTTCACCTCATCCGGCTCTCGGCCAAAATCCCTAATGGTAGGTGCTAATTGCACAGTGTAGTTTCATTGCTATAGAACTTTGAAACTCGTTGTTTTTGAGGAAAACTATTTGGGTTTTGATTTGTATAACTGAATTTCAGCTCGCTCAAGTTTTGTCTTTTCAGCGTGGCAATGCATATGGAGTGCTTGGAGATTGTTAAAATCGTCTTTGCCATTTAAGGCAATCGGTTTGATATGATCAACGTCAATAATCGAATCATGTTTAAAAGGTTTTTGACACCAGTTACATTTCGAAGATTGACTTTTCACCAATAAGACTTTTCGGTAACTCCAGTTACTATATTTTGCATTCCGTGTTGCCCAGTATAGGTTGTCGCCATTGAAGGGGCTTATAGTATCTTGGATTTTAATCCAATTTCTATGTAGGATCCAACTTGGTTTTACCAAGAAGATAATCTTTTCCTTTTCGTTACGATCTATACTACTTGTTGCGAAAATCCATTCCCCATGGTGTTTTCTACCCCGAAACACTACATTGGTATCTTTTGGAAAATATTTATCCTTAAGACTTGTTTTACTTCGGAGACCTTTCGATCTTCGACGGAAAACCCATTTTCGAAGTTGCGCAAAAATAGAATATTCTAGTTGCTTAAACTCCTGTGTGTTTTGCGCGATAGAAAAATAATTACACCAGCCCACAATTAGTGGGTTTAAGAGATGAATGAGATTTTCAGCTGACGCTGATCTGTTTGAGCGAAAGATTTCTCGAGTTTTTGAAAGAAGATTGTTCTTACTTTCATGTGAAATGTGGATTTTACATTTATATTTATTCTCACCACTGTAGATGGAAATAATGTGAAATCCAAGGAATGTAAAGCCTTGTTTTGTGTCCAAAATTTTGGTTTTCTCTGGAAGTAATTCTAATCCCATAGTGGTATATAACCACTTAGCTGTATGATCTCTTAATTGGCGAATAACGTTTTCATCCTTATGTAAAACGACAAAATCATCTACATACCGGATAACCGCGACTTGTGTAAGTTTATCGCTTAGACCAATCCGGCTAGAGCCTTTGTATAGATGATTAGCGTAATAGTGTTTGAGTTCATCTTCAAGACCAGTTAAGGCAATATTAGCTAATAAAGGAGAGATTACTCCTCCTTGAGGAGTTCCAAGAAGATTGGGCGTTACCTTGTTGTAGTTTTTGTAACTATTTGAATAACCTTCTATTACTCCTGCTTTAAGCCAAACTTTAATTTGATTTTCAAGTAGAGGAAAGGTATTCAGTTTTGCTAGAAGTTTATCGTGGTCAATTCTGTCGAAGCACTTTTTGATATCGGCGTCAAGAACATATAGAGATCTTCCTCGTAAGTGTTGAAAAAGAGCCATAATTGCATCCTGACAAGCTCGTCCGGGTCTAAATCCATAAGAGTTAGGTTCGAATTTTGCTTCCCATTCTGGTTCTAATGCAAATTTAACGAGTTGTTGTATTGCACGATCTTCTAATGTTGGGATGCCTAGGGGACGTTTATCTACTTTTCCAGCTTTTGTACTGCACGTTCTTCTAATAGGTTTGGCTTTACCCTTTAATTTCAAATTCTGAGCTAAATTTAATTTTTGTTCAGAAGTGAGAACTCTTTTACGATCAACACCTGCACTTCGTTTTCCTCGATTTGTTTGTGCAACTCGTCGAACAGCTAACACTTTAGCATCGATACTTCTCAAAATTTTCTTTTGTAAGTATCGAACTTTATTTTGTTGCTGTTTTTGACTAGCTTTAAAGATTCTTACTTGTAATCTGAAGATACGACTTTCGACTAATGTCCAGTTAATATCTTCCCACGCATAAATGCTCATTTTACAGTGAATCTTTTTCTTTAATTTTGGCCCGATATAGTGTTGGGAGTTATCTCCATATAGGTTTCTAACTTTTATTGACAAATCACTACTTCACGCAATTTGTTTACCCTTTTCCATATCGTCCTGCAAAGATTATATAGATCGTGGCCCGATCTCCATTTACATGGTAAAATCTAATCTTCCACCCCTTTCACCTTATGTTGTTGCATAACCCTTAGATTCCATCTATAGACCTGTTTGCGGCAATTAATTGCTATCGGGCCTTTGAATTCCAATCATAATTCAAAGTACGCAAATTGTCGTATTATATAAATATATTTCAGGTATATCAGATATATATAATACTGTTGCTTCTTATATCTAAACACGAATTAAAGATACATTATGGTTTGAAGCTCAGATCCTTACGAAAATTGCAACTTTTGTTGCTATAAGTCAATCATAGGTTTTACTGTACAAGTACTGTTATATAACTTTCGTGTAAAAGTTAAAATTGTTTGTACTTGGCTATAAATAACGTCCACTGCTTCTTGATTTGAAACGGCCAGTAACAAACCAAGGGGACTACAGGAGGAACGCTCCGAGTTCCTGCGATGCATACTCGCCCAACATAGGTCTATCCACGTTCAAACAATAAATATTGTTTTCCGTTTAAGCTATGACTTTACTTAGGCAAGTAAAGCCTGCATGGGTCGCACAATAAGCTCCATAATAAGAACAGTCTTACCTACTCCGGCACCGCCGAAAAGACCAATCTTACCACCACGACGGTAAGGTGCTAAAAGATCTACTACTTTAATACCAGATTCGAAAATCGCAAGATTTGTATCAAGGTCAGCGAATGCAGGTGCCTTACGGTGAATAGGGAGTGTACCGTCTGCTGCTGTGGATACATCACCCATACTATCAACAGGTTCACCTAATACGTTAAAAATACGACCAAGTGTAATAGTACCAACAGGAACATTCATTGCTGAATTAGTGTTTACTACGGTCATACCACGCATAAGACCATCTGTCGCACTCATAGAAACGGCACGAACTTGGTTACCACCAAGAAGTTGCTGTACTTCACAAGTAACGCTTACTTTTTCTCCTGTTCCAATTGTACCTTCAATTGTAATAGAATCGTAAATGTTAGGCATTTCACCAGGAGAAAAAGAACAATCTACAACAGGACCAATAATTTGAACAACGGTTCCTGTTGCTGTAGTAGTTGCTACGTTTACCATCTGAGGCAAAGAGAGAAATAAATCAAATTAACTATTTATAACAAATAATGTTGGATAAAATATAGTAAAGTAATCGAAGACGGTTATCTTTTTCTTAAAGAAATTAATGTAAAAACCCATTCACCCACAATATTAATTTCAGATTAAATTAACGAGATAAAAATTACTAATGAAAGAAGACAAGACTTTCATATCTTCACTTAGTTTAATTTATAAGATAGCATAAAGCATTAGGAATGGAGGAACCTTATAAAAGAAAAGAGGTGTTTTATTTATGCCGGTTTTTTAAACTATACACAAATAAAAAAAAGATCGTTCACTTGAAAATTTTAGCTATAGTAACGTTATAATAAACTTCACTCCAACGAAAATTTCATTGACCAATATGCCTTTTAAAGCCAATAAATATGAAAGCCCATTTCCTAATTTGCCTTATGAATCTTACATGAAGGTCATGTATAAAAATACAGCTTATTATAAAATTCATGGGTTACCAAAAGGTTGTGATAATGAACCAAAAGAAACCGTTTTACTCCAAACTCGGCTTGCCACTTCTAAAGATATTAGAAATTGGTGTGTACGAGGGCGTTTTACAGAAGAAGCATGGGATTTTGGAATTAATCCAGAAGAATTATTTCCAAAAGTAGAAACAAAAAAGAAGTCTCGAAAAAAATCAAAGCGCGCAAAAATTCAGCTTACAAAACCTCCAACTCCACGTCAAACTAATTACACTTTTTCAACGAAAGGTTCAGGTATTACAGCCGAAACACTCAAATATAAAACTTATCAACCAGAACCAAAAGGACTTTTTTGTGAGTATTATTTTGGACCAGTTGAAGGTGGTCGTTGTCCAAAATGTGGATGGACAGGGCCTATTACTCAGAGCCCTCAAATGTCATGTCCGAATGCAAGTTGTGGATACCCATCCTTAGAAACACGTATTACTAGACGTAGTCAAATGGGATATATTCGTCTCGCAATTCCCTGTATCCACCCTTGGTATGCGTTTACTTGGGCTAGTCCATTAAGTACATTTTTAGGAATCGAACCAAATTTATTACAATTAATTTTTGATTTTGAAGCTTATTTAGTCCACCTTCGTAAATTTTGTGATTATTGTATGGTTCCTCCCGATTTACTACTCGCACCTCGCTTTAGTACACGTCAGTTAACAAGTAAAAAATGGATAACTCAAGTAACACAAAAAAAGAAGTTACGTGACCCAATTAGCTGGAGGGAATTACTTTGGGAACCAAGTCAATGGAAATTTATTTATCAATTTTGGGTTGGGGTAAAAACACAACGAAATTTATATACTCGTAAATCTAAGAAAAAAGATGTTGAATGGAGCTCTGATCTTTTAAAGACCGAACTATCACTTTTTTGGTCCGAATATGAAGAACCAAGCACTTATACTTTCGTCAAATTATTTAGTGAATCAGAATTGACACCTAATCTGACAGAGCCAGTTTCAGTAGCTCAATCTCATATTTCAACAACAACTTTTGGAAGTGGCGGGAATGCCATTTCAAGCATTTTAAATGGACTTCCAAAAGATACGAAATACTTTTATCCCGCCCTATTTGAACAATGGATTTCGGAACCAAAATCTAACAGTAGTAGATTTGATCCAAATCAAAAATCTAGAACAACTCTTTTATCAAAGGGACGAGGAAAGCCAACAACTAGTGTTTTATTCAAAAATGAAATGCAAACGCAAACACTAGCGCAGTTACCTTTTTCAAATATTTCAACTTCAAAATTATCTTTACCCAATACAAACCAATTATATTCTAAACAGTGGAAAAACTGGTTTACGATTGCAACAAAACTCCAAAAAATCCATACACAAACTTTATTATATCAAGGAGATCTTTCTATTCATTTTCATACGAGTTATCAACATCATTATCGTGCATTATGGAGAAGTTTATTGCAATGGAATATTATTCAAGAGCAAACTTTACTGACGAATGCGAATGTTAGTTTAAGTGTGATTCGAAGTAATGGAGACCAAAGTCGTCAGACACGCATGTTTAATGCAAACCGATATCGAACAAACATTGAGGCTTTATATAAAACATTAATCCCAGTTCAAATTGGAAAATTAACAGTTCGAACAATCTCACAACGCTCCCGTTTAACACGATCTGGACAAAAGTCAGTTGTGCAACGTTCCTATAAAAATATTAATCAATGGGGGCGTATTCCATTTGGTCGAATGTTAGTTTGGCATCTTTGGTTTCATTACACAGATCAATTGCACCCGTTTAGTGCACTATCAACCGATTATCCAGCCCATGAGGATGAAGTACGTGATGATGGTAATAATACTCTAACAAAGAAATCATACCGCTATGATGAAATAATCGAAGTAGTTCATTCGAATACCTTAAAATGGAAAAAAGGTGAAAATAATTATCGTGGGGATGACACAGGCCCTAACTTATTACAAACAGATGTTTTAACTCAAACTGGCTACTTTGAAAGTGATGAAATTGCACAACCTCAATTAGAATCTCCATTGCGACAAAAAGTAGTATTGGATTCATCGAAAACACAACATAAATTACCTCTTCGACTCCTTCAACGTCCCGTTAAACATAGCCGTCCTAAACTTGGCAATTGGGTAACGTTTAAATCAACTCAAAACTACCCACCTCGAATTCTTCATTCAGTGGATAACCAAACTAATCGAAAACCCTTTTCGCTATATCAGTTACGTAAAGGATATCGCTTTAGTGACAAGGTTGAAAAGTTATTTACAACTTCACGCCGTTGGCCTTCTGACATGCCTACAAAATCGGATGATAAACTTACTTGGACACCTTTAGAATGGGAAATTACAAAGCAAACACATCAACGATTATCTTCATATGCCTTAAGTAGTCGTCCAACATTTGAAGATTTAATGTTACAAAAATGGGTAAAAGATGCGGAAAAACCTACACCAATTTTTCAAGCAACTTATCGTTTATTAGTAATGAAAGCAACACGCTCATGGATGCGTCGTTATCGTTTACTAGAACATTTACAACGTGGTTTAGTTGATCCGGATGCTTTAATCTTAAAACGTTTACCTTTATTGCCTCCAACCTTACGACCCATTCTTCGATTACGGGTAGGACAAGGTCGGTTAGCAACATCTGATATTAATTTTCTCTATCGAACAGTTATTTTACGAAATAATTCAATCCAAGAACATGTTGCCCGCAAATTTGATTTTGATTATCCAGAGTTAATGAGTCCTTTAGGATTAATGGAACAATCTGTAACATTCATGGGTAATCCGATGGGAATGTCAGCGTTAGGAAAAGATAGTTGGATGCTTGGAAAAGGAGCATCACGTCCGACTGGTGCTGTTGTATTAGGAAATTATATGATGGCACATTTCCGCCGTGCTCTATTAGGAGTTATTGAAAATAGTAAATTAGGAAAAAAGGCGTTTCGTCCAGGAAATTGGCGCCAAGCACATCCAACGACAGAAAAACTAAGTTCAACGTCTGCTCAAAAGTCCCAATTAGTTTCACTGGCAGATACGTTAAAAGGAAAATATGGCTTATTACGTCGTCATATGCTTGGAAAACGGGCGGATTATTCGGGACGTACAGTTATTGTTGCTGGTCCTGAATTAGCATTAGAAGAATGTGGTTTACCTTATGATATGGCATTAGGATTATTCCGACCTTTTTTAATTCATACAATTTTACGTGATCGTAAAGCTGGGAGTATTGGTGGTGCCAAACGACTTTTACAATCTTGTCAAACAGCGACTTATAGATTACTTGAATCATTGATTGAACATCACCCTATTTTATTAAACCGAGCTCCTACCTTACACCGGATGGGTATCCAAGCATTTACTCCTGTTTTAGTTCCAGGATTTGCAGTTCATCTTCATCCACTTGTTTGTCCGCCCTTTAATGCCGATTTTGATGGCGATACAATGGCAATTCACCTACCTATGTCGCACGTTGCACGCGCAGAAGCACATGTCTTATTGTCTGGTTCTTTATTTCCTGTTTCTCCATCAAGTGGTGATGGTTCATTACTTCCCAGCCAAGATATTGTATTAGGTTGTTTTGCTTTAACTCAGTTACAAGGCGATGATCCTTTAGAAAAACTAGGGGTTGGGCAAGTCTATTCACAGCCTCAAACTTTAATTCAAGGATTAGAAATGGGAATGATTGCGACATCTACAAGTGGTTGGATTACTTGGACTGCCCCACCTCAAGGAGAAGTAAAACATGGAGCTCCAAAAGAACTCCGTGTTCAACCGGGCGGTATTTATCAAACCATCTATCCGTTCTATAGTTGTATTTTGAAGCAAAATGGGCAACTTCTTACTTCACTTACAAAAACAACTCCGGGCTATGCTCTGATTCAAAGAGCTTTAACTTCTGGACTCTTATAAATTTTTGTTATGTTTTTACTTTATGTCTTTACTTTCTCTCAACTTTTTACAAACTTCACTAGATAAAGGGACCATCAAACGTTTATTAACTTCAGTATGGAGGGTTTATGGATTAAATGTTAGTGTTGATACGTTTGATGAATTAAAAGAAATTGGATTTGAGTATTCAACTTATGTTGGGTTTTCAATGAGCTTAGGAGATCTCATGATCCCCCCGCAGAAAAAATGGATGATGCGTGCGGTTAAGATGCAAGATGAATTATGTGAGCATCGTACAGAACTGGGGCTTGTAACGCCAATTGAACAATTTCAACGTATCATGGACCTGTGGCATTTAACCAGTGAAGCACTCCGTGGTTCTATTATCGAAAATTTTGCTAAAACAAATACACGTAATCCTGTTTACACAATGGCACAATCAGGAGCACGTGGTAGTATGGCACAAGTTCGACAACTTGTAGGAATGCGAGGTCTAATGGCAAACCCAAAAGGGGAAGTTGTTGAATATCCAATTCGTGCAAATTTTCGGGAGGGCTTAACATTAGCGGAATTTGCGATCTCTGGTTATGGAGGGCGAAAGGGATTAGTTGATACGGCAGTCCGTACCGCTGATGCCGGATACTTAACACGACGATTAGTCGATGTTGCCCATGTAGTCATTGTCCGTCAAGTAGATTGTGGAACACAGTGGAGTATTCCATTGCGCACATTAATGAGTCAAGATGGCGATCCATTAATTTCAATAGCTAATCGTGCGGTTGGTCGTGTTGTTGCTTCCATGCCAATCCAACCTTCTTTATTTGAAAAAATTCATTGTTACCCAAACCAAACGATTAGTCGTGATTTAGTTAAAGTACTAAATCAGCTTAAAGTCACAACACTTCCGGTTAGATCCCCACTAACATGTGGAATGTGGTCACCATTTCAAGAGATTAAAGCAACCAAAAGTCAGTTGCAAAGTATTTGTCAATTATGTTATGGGTGGGATTATTCCGAAGAACGTATAGTTGATTTAAACCAAGCAGTCGGAATTATTGCTGCGCAATCTATTGGAGAGCCCGGAACACAATTAACAATGCGAACGTTCCACACAGGTGGTGTTTTTGAAGGAACAGCAACAAAACGTATTCGTTCAGCACATACGGGAACTATTGTTTTTGATGTTCCTGTTCAAGGAAGTGTAATTAGAACATCGTATGGAAATCATGCTTTTTTAACGTACTCGCCAACATATTTACGAATTCAAAAGGAAGATGGTTTACCAGATGAAGTTTTTCTAATTCCTTCACGTTCAATTTTATATCACCGACCTGGTGAAAAAATTCATGCAAAACAACCAATTTTTGAGCCAAACTATCGCCCTGGACCACAATCACGTGGTCGCGTTATGATGAGTGAACAATTGTTTCACTCTGAAGTTTCAGGTGAAGTTTGGTGGCCAAAAAGTCGACCATTACGAAAGGTTGCTTTAGAAAAACCATGGTCTTCTTTATTTCGCCATTATGAATCAAGCGAAATAGCAGAAGTTGGTGATATTCTCCAACATCAATTACTAGGAACAACAACCAGTCAGTTCCATTCGAATAATAGAGACAAAAGTAATTTGGTAGATTCTGATTGGCTAGAATTAAAATCTTATTCTTCCCAATCACAGTTGAATACTAAAACAAATAAACGGATTCAATTAGTCTTGCCCCAAACAAAAGGATCGTCTTTTCTTAGCTTACAAGGATTAACAAATCCACTTGAAGTTTATCGGCCTACGTTACGTCCTCAACTAACAGCCTTTTCACATACACTGGAAAAATATAAAACTTTTATTGAACCAGTGTTAACAAGAGATTTTTATTCCTCTCCAACAACAAATAACCCACAACCCCGTTTACGAGCGTATAAATCATTTTTAGAAGATCTTCATATTAAAAACTTATCAACATAATGTTCAACATGATCTTTTAACCAATTCATTTTACCAACATTCATCGCCTGAACGGGGCCATCTAACGGGTTCAGTTTCACCTTTAGAACCTGTTTGGGTTCTAGAAGGGTTACTCAATAAAATTAATGCTCAAACTTTTCATCAGACTAGTAATGTGACACAGGTTTCGGAGGCATCACCAGATGGCTTAGCGTGGGGATTCTTTATTAATCAAAACCAAACTTATTTACTTGATAGTATTAAAACCGAAAGTCAGGCGCTAACAGTCGCAGATGTAAGTATTCAAAATCAAACTTCTTACTTCTTACAGAAAAAAGTTAATACTAGTACTTCTAATATGTTATTAGAAGGAACCGATGAGATTAACTTTTGTAAAATTAAAGGAAAGGTATTATTGTTAGCAAAACTGTCTTTTGATTGGGGGAAATACTGGACTAGTGAATCTTCTTTGCGTCAACCTAACTTAACGACTAATCCAAATTGGTGTGTTCAGTCCCTACAAGCTTTTTCATCCCTATCGTCACTTGATGATTTTAAATTTTCGTTTAACTTTGAAACTTCAAAGCTTATAAATCAAAAAACAGAGTTAGTTTTATTATCACATTACTATCGTTCGCTTCTCTCTAAATATCAGCGGGATTCTTCAATTCAATTACAACAAAAGCGCAACTTTTTAATTAATGTAGAGTTAAGCAAATTGTCTCTGCAAACGTTAAACGAGTCAGAGCGATTATTGGTACATCCAAATTCATTTTTAGATCGTTTTGATTTCTTGCGATTTGATTATTCAATGTTTTACCTCAAAAATAAAGCTGTAAGAACAAAAGCAAGTAATCAACAAATTCTAACATTTCAGAATAATGAAGTAGTTTATCCATTAAATTCTCCTCAGAGTTTGCAAACACAACCTTCAATCCCACATTCAACTTTCCTTCATTTTTTACTTCAGTCTAATTATCAATCAACACGTCGCGTAGTTCGCCCACAACATAATGTTGTTGTGCTTTCGGGACAGAATCCTGGTGTCGCAAATAATCGGATTCTTCCTAACTGGTTTGTGAGAGCAACTACTACACCGGTATTAAGAAAAACACAAGCTCAATGGGGACCTTCCGAGTTTTGGTTTGGGCGTAATTTAGCGCTATCCGTTCCTAAAATTAATACAATTTGTAAATCCTTTAACTGGGTTCGACAAAACAAAAAAGGATACTTTAAGAATCAACTTCGTGGACGCACTTGGCAACTGAAAACAAAACGGGGACGGCTAAAAAGCTTATTTATGCGTCTTGGGAGAAAAAATGTTAATACTTGTTTAGTATCCTATTTAAAAACAAATAATTCAAAAACGAAGCTCTTAAGACGTTTTTTAACCCCACTATTGGCAAATCAAAAAGTTGATACAAAATCTAAGAAAAAATTAGCGGATTTGGTAACTGAGATTTGGTCTGACTTTGTTACAGCAACAAAATCAAATGATTTTGTTTTGCCCTCAGATTTGTTTGTAAATTTCTTAGTTGAACAATTAGAACAAAATATTCAATTATACCAACAACGAATCGTTTTATCACCAACATTAACTGAACAAGAAAAGCAGAATTATTTAATTAAGCTTAAAAATTACTATCAAAATGCAAACGCAACAACCGCGTTATTGAGAAATTTATTTGCAACACGAAAGAAAGATTATTGGCCTCATATTCAATACCTTTATGGTTATAATGGGGTATCAAAATGGAGAAACGGGGCAGTCAGTCCTACAAGCAAACCAAATACAAGCGTAGCCTTAGATACAACATTCACACAAATTGAACTACAAAAAGTAATGCAAAATGCTGTGAAAAGTTATCGAAGATTACAAGACATTGTACCAACAGTTCCAAATGTATTGTTTCAAAATAGTGCTTGTCAGTTTTATCCCTTAAGCCCATTAGGAAGTAATTTTGTTAAATTAAATCACTCTCAAAAAGTGGGACGTAGTGGATTATGTTGTTTTAAATTTGGTTGTGGTCAAACTACATTTTCTGATCTAACAGACGAAAATAAATCAATAGAGTGGAGCTTACTTGCACATTATCCTCGATTATCATTCTTACCAAAAACTAACCAGCTTCTTTATACTGCAAGTGGAATTACATTACCACTTCATCAATCTTTAGGCTTTGGATTAAATAGTTTAGATAATGGAATTGATGAGTATGGACAACGATATGTGTTCTATACGCCAAAAGCGAAAACAGATCTACAAACAAATCAAAAAATTCGCCGACCACATGAATTGAAACTTCAATTCTTAACAACTTGTAATTTATGTTGGTTAACACCTGCTAATCAATTTTCATTTTCTGATCCAGCTTTTGCTCAAACTATTCCAACGTTAGGATCTATTTTTGAGAAACAACAACCAATTAGCTCAGAAAAATCACTACCTGTATCAGGGCAACTAATTCAAATAACCGGACAAAAAATCACCGTTCGTCCAGTAGCAGGCTACCCAGTCAGCAGAAGCCGTGCCTTATTCTATTTACACCATAAAACATTTATTCGAGAAGGAGATCCTGTTTATAGTTATTCCTATCAACGACAACGTACTGGTGATATTGTTCAAGGTATTCCTGTTATTGAAAGTTTATTTGAAGGACGTGTTAAAAGAAAAGGAAGTTATGTAATTGATAACCTACGTGTTCCTGCAAGAGATGAAAGTGTCTGGCTTGGTGTCTCCCGTGGTGGTGGTGGAGGTCGAGCAAGAATTTTTGAATCAACTCTTGCTGGACTTCTTGGTGTACGCCTTGCCCTTGTAAATCGAATTCAAGTAACGTATTTACAACAAGGAGTTGACTTTGCAGATAAACATGTTGAAGTTATTGTCCGCCGCTTCACCTCTCAAGTTCATTTTAAAACAGGTGGTGGGTCACGTCATTTACCAACGGAACGTGTTCATGAATTAGCCGCTCATACAAGTACATGGTTAACTAGTTCAACGTATTCACATCGATTAAAGTTATGTTTAGCTCCAACACCTAAATATTTACCAAGTGTAACTGGATTAACCAAGACAGCCTTGTTTGCACAATCATTCTTAGGAAGTGCTAGTTTCCAAGAAAGTTCAAAAACATTTATTAGGGTTGGTGTAAAAGGTGCACAAAACTTCTTAGGAGGTCTAAAAGATCAGGTTATTACTGGACGAACTTTGCATTTTAGTAGTCCAATGCAAGAATTAGACTCTAATACATTGTTTATCATTTCATGCCAAACAAAACCAAAAATTAGACCTGTAATTCCAAAGTTACCTTATTTATTAGTTCCAGTTCTTCGAACACTTCCTTTAAGAAGTAACTATTGTATGCATTTTTCACAATCGCCATTAATTGTACCGCCTGTTAATTTTGTCTTAACAACACATCCAAAAAATTGGATTTTAATGTTATTAAATTCTGAACAGTCAAACATTACAACAAAAATCTCGACAACATCGCCTATTTGTTTTCCTTTATTAGTCAGATTTTCTAATATGTTTGGCGAAGGAAAGGGTATTGCTGCTGCCATCACACCAAATAAGTTAAGATTAAGTCAAACATTTGCTTTCACGCCAAAAACCGTGTATAACAAAACTAAAGTGCTGCAAAAAAATCAACTCATGAATAGTGGTTCATCTTCCTTTTATAAAGGAATTGGTTTTGTGAGTTTTTTGCATCGTTAAATTTTAACTAAAAAAAGTTCTTCTTTCGATCTATGGCTATTGAACAAACAGGTCTTATTCCACGTTCGCTAACACGAACCTTAGAGCGTTTTTTTGGTGAACTTTCTCCAACTTCTGAGGAACAAGTTATTCAAGAATTTCGTGTGTCGCGTTCTCAAGCAATCACGTCTCTTTATTACTTTCTCTTCGATTATTACTCGTCCCTTTTATTCTTGGCTTTATTGTTTTTAAAACAACTGTAGTTCCATTCCGAGAATTAACAATGGTACAGATGAGTCAAAGTGGGAATAGTACGCTCGAACATTTATTAATTGAAGAAACAACTTTATTGGAAGAAACGTATTATTTCGATAATGTACGAAACTTCTCTCTTACTGATCAAACGGATAAGTTATCCCAAATTAACAAATCTGAGACCGTAAAGCAGGCGGAAAAAATTCTTGTTGATCACCTCTATACTGAAAAAGCAAAAAGTCAAGCATTATTACTTGCGACATTAATTTCTTTTTCTCTTTTTGTTTTATTAGCAAGGCGCGACCAAGCACGTCTTTCAATCCTTCGTTCGTTTTTAGATGAAAGTTTGTATGGGTTGAGTGATGCAACAAAAGCATTCTTATTAATTTTATTAACGGATATCTTTGTTGGATTTCATTCACCAAAAGGATGGGAAGTATTCTTGGATAAAGCATTAGAACAATTTGGATTAAGTTCACATACGCCAAGTGTTATGCTTTTTATTGCTGTTTTCCCAGTTGTTTTAGATACCATTTTTAAATATTGGATCTTCCGTTATTTAAATCGTTTATCACCTTCCGCTGTTGCAACATATCGTAATATGAATGAATAAACTCTAGGCTAGGTTCGCTCAGTTCTTTTTCTTGAAGTCGAAGATAAAAGACTTGCATAAAGCCCTTCCTTTCGTCTATACTATTATAGACGGGAAGGGCTTTATAAAATTTATAGGTAAGGGTTGCTAACTCAATGGTAGAGTATTCGGCTTTTAACCGACAAGTTCCGGGTTCGAGTCCCGGGTGACCCAAGTCAAATAGGGCCTGTAGTCTAGTGGATAGGGCATGCGTTTCCGGAGCGCAAAATCGGGGGTTCAAATCCCTCCAGGCTCAAGGATGCCTTGGTGGCGGAATTGGTAGACGCACCAGACTTAGGATCTGGCGCTTTTAGCGTGGAGGTTCGAGTCCTCTCCAAGGCAGGGACTTGGCAATCAAACAGTTATTAGCTATACTTGCTTTAACCTACTTAGGAGAATGCTTTATGACCTTTGTATTTCAACTTGCTCTTTTTGCTCTCGTTGCTGTATCCTTCTTACTCGTAGTTGGTGTGCCCGTTGTATTTGCCTCCCCTGATGGTTGGTCTAGCAATAAATCTCTTGTTCTTACAGGAACAGGTGTATGGGCACTTTTAGTATTTACAGTTGGAGTTCTTAATTCTTTCGTTGTTTAATTAATCAAACAACCGATTCCCCAAATTCCTTTACAGTTTTAGTAAAGAGGATTTCATGAAAAAGTTGTCAACTAACGTTTATGAACGCTGAAGTTATTTTTCAGTTAGGTTCACTTGCTATGATTGTATTAGCTGGACCTTTAGTAATTATTCTCCTCGCTGCTCGCCAAGGAAACTTATAAACCTAATGTTCTCCTGATCTAGTTATGGATCAGGAGATTTTTTATTCGTAATTGACAACGACTTTTTAAACGTTATTTAAATATATTTTATAAATTATTTTAAAGATTACCAAGCAAGAAATAGCTTGGGCCATGCTGGACTTGAACCAGCGACCTCACCCTTATCAGGGGTGCGCTCTAACCAACTGAGCTAATAGCCCTTTCATAAGCACCTGGGATGACCGGTCGAGTTTAAGTTGTGCTGCTTCGTTACCGATCTGACACGGTCTCCTAAGTCAACCCCCAAACCCAGGCTTATATTTAGTATATACGACACCTTAGTCTAAAGTCAATTCGAAAGAACCTTGTTTTAATACCAAGCGGGTGACGCGGATCGAACGCGCGGCCACCGACTTGGAAGGACGGTGCTCTACCACTGAGCTACACCCGCGACTTCGATCAACAGGTTAAGATTGTTATTTACCATAAGGAACCGGAGAGAGAGGGATTCGAACCCTCGTTAGCGTCACCACTAAACCAACGTTCCAGGTTGGCACCTTCAACCACTCGGTCACCTCTCCTTCCTGGGCCGAGCTGGATTCGAACCAGCGTAGGCAGAGCCAGCGGATTTACAATCCGCCTCCTTTAGCCACTCGGACATCGACCCGAACTTTATAATATGAACTAGAACCTAGTAGTTTACTGGTTCTTCTCTTTGGCTAATAAAAGTATAACATAGTATGCACGTAAAAAGCAAGAAAAATCTTAACGCCGTTAACAAGAAAGAAACAAAGATCAAGGGGGTAGACGAATAATAGGTTCATCGTTTATACTAATTCATGATGCCAACTTAGCTCAGGGGTCAGAGCTTCGGTCTTGTAAACCGAAGGTCATCGGTTCGAATCCGATAGTTGGCTAACACATATAGGCCCACTGGGATTCGAACCCAGAACTGTAAGATTAGAAGTCTCATGCCCTATCCATTAGGCGATGGGCCCAATTTCCCGGAGCCTTAGCTCCGGGAAACTGATTATTCCTATAGGTTAAATCTAATATGCAAGACCCATAGAACGAGTTGTCTCAGAACCTAAATAAACACGAACACTTAAAAAGTCAGTAGGACAAGCACTTTCACAACGCTTACAACCAACACAGTCTTCTGTACGAGGAGCAGAAGCTACTTGTCCAGCCTTACAGCCATCCCAAGGTACCATTTCTAATACATCAGTAGGACAAGCACGAACACATTGTGTACAACCGATACAAGTATCGTAAATTTTTACAGAGTGAGACATAGAAAATTTAACTAAATTTTTAGGTAGACCTAAAAAGTAACAACTAGGGGACTAACTTTAGTATACTCTACAATCAAAACTATTCCAATAGGACCACCTTATGTTATGATAAAGTTGAGTAGCCTATGATCTCGATTGGTCGCAACATTTCAGAATGTTTGCTCTTAAAATTTTAGTTTATACAGTCGTTATTTTCTTTGTTTCTCTTTTCATTTTTGGTTTCTTATCTAATGACCCCGGTCGTAACCCTGGTGAAAAAGATTTAAACTAAAAATCTAAAGTTTAATAGTTCCTCCTATCTTTAGTTTATAAGATTGAAAATAGGAGGAACTATTAAGAAAAATTAAAAATAATAAATTAAATAATGGGTCTTTTACCATTCTTTAATTCCAATTTAGGGTTTATTACGGATGATATTCTAATAGATAGTGGTAGTTATTACACTTTTAACTTTGTAATACCTCCAAATTAGCAAACTTGCAACGCGTTGCGGCAATAGCATAAAGATTTGAATGGCACCTCAAACTGAGACACAAACACGCGCAGGCTTTAAGGCTGGTGTACAAGACTACCGTCTTACTTACTACACTCCCGAGTACCAAGTAAAGGCTACTGATATTCTTGCGGCTTTCCGTATGACTCCCCAGCCTGGTGTACCCCCCGAGGAGTGTGGTGCAGCGGTAGCAGCTGAGTCCTCCACAGGTACTTGGACTACTGTATGGACTGATGGTCTTACTTGTCTTGACAACTACAAGGGTCCGTTGTTACGACCTCGAGCCCGTACCTGGTGAAGATAACCAGTACATTGCGTACATTGCTTACCCCTATCGACCTCTTTGAGGAAGGTTCTGTAACTAACCTCTTTACTTCTATTGTAGGTAACGTATTTGGTTTCAAGGCTCTCCGTGCTCTTCGTCTTGAGGATCTTCGTATTCCTGCTGCATACGTAAAGACATTTGCTGGTCCTCCCCACGGTATTCAGGTTGAGCGTGATAAGCTTAACAAGTACGGTCGTCCTCTTCTCGGTTGTACTATTAAGCCTAAGCTCGGTCTCTCTGCTAAGAACTATGGTCGTGCAGTTTACGAGTGTCTCCGTGGTGGTCTTGACTTTACTAAGGATGATGAGAACGTAAACTCCCAGCCTTTCATGCGTTGGCGTGATCGTTTCCTCTTCTGTGCTGAGGCTATTTACAAGGCACAAGGTGAAACTGGTGAGATTAAGGGTCACTACCTTAACGCAACTGCTGGTACGGCTGAGGAAATGCTCAAGCGTGCTGAGTTCGCTGTAGACCTTGGTATGCCCATTGTTATGCACGACTACCTTACTGGTGGTTTCACATCCAACACTACTCTTTCTAACTACTGTCGTGACAACGGTCTTCTTCTCCACATTCACCGTGCAATGCACGCGGTAATTGACCGTCAGCGTAACCACGGTATTCACTTCCGTGTTCTCGCGAAGGCTCTCCGTCTTTCTGGTGGTGACCACCTTCACTCTGGTACTGTAGTAGGTAAGCTTGAGGGTGAGCGTGAAGTAACACTTGGTTTCGTAGATCTTATGCGTGACGACTTCGTTGAGAAGGACCGTAACCGTGGTATCTACTTTACTCAAGAGTGGTGTTCTATGGGTGGTGTACTCCCCGTAGCATCCGGTGGTATTCACGTATGGCACATGCCCGCACTCGTAGAGATCTTCGGTGATGACTCTGTACTCCAGTTTGGTGGTGGTACACTTGGTCACCCCTGGGGTAACGCTCCTGGTGCGGCTGCTAACCGTGTAGCTCTTGAGGCTTGTGTACAAGCTCGTAACGAAGGTCGTGACCTCGCTCGTGAGGGTGGTGACGTAATTCGTGCGGCTGCTAAGTGGAGCCCTGAGCTTGCTGCAGCTTGTGAGGTTTGGAAGGAGATTAAGTTCGAATTCGAGACTATTGATAAGCTCTAAGCTATTAACACTTTCTAAGTTTTAATACACATCCCCCCTTAACTAAGGGGGGAAATTTTCTTTTTCATTGAGAGATAGTTGGGATTACTTTGAAGTTTATATATTTTTAATTTTTTATTTATTAGGTGTTTTCTGAACACATCTGTTATACCCTTCGTTTTCGCAAGACCTTAAGTAATTCAAGGGGTTCATTTTAAACTATAAGCGTTTTATAAAAATTAATAAATAATTTAAGACAGGACAAGGTTTCATTAAGTAAACTCATAAAATAAAAATTCCCCATACTACTAGAGTATGGGAAAGTATGGTCAAACTTTTGGCCTATCAGAACTCCTCAGCTGCACTTTTTACAAAGCTTCCACTTAGAGCCTGGAAAGATTTCATAACTGAAAATCCTTATTACCGGCTAGTCTTGCCGTGGCCTCAAAGAGCACTCATCTTGAGGTGGGCTTCCTACTTAGATGCCTTCAGCAGTTATCCACTCCACACATAGCTACCCAGCGTATCCTTACCTACAGATCGTAGGGAAAGAACTGGTACACCAGCGGTGCATACCCCCCGGTCCTCTCGTACTAGGGGGGGATCCTCTCAATGCTCTAGCGCCCACACCGGATATGGACCGAACTGTCTCACGACGTTCTGAACCCAGCTCACGTACCGCTTTCATGGGCGAACAGCCCAACCCTTGGGACGCACTACCGCCCCAGGCTGCGATGAGCCGACATCGAGGTGCCAAACCTCCCCGTCGATGTGAACTCTTGGGGGAGATCAGCCTGTTATCCCTAGAGTAACTTTTATCCGTTGAGCGACGGCCCTTCCACACGGAACCGTCGGATCACTAAGGCCGGCTTTCGCCCCTGCTTGACGTGTCAGTCTCGCAGTCAAGCTCCCTTCTGCCTTTATACTCTACGACTGATTTCCGTCCAGCCTGAGGGAACCTTTGCACGCCTCCGTTACCTTTTAGGAGGCGACCGCCCCAGTCAAACTGCCTACCTGAGACTGTTAGGTGTCCCGCAAAGGGAGCACCCTTAGGACTCTAGCCTTCCTAGAGTGGTATCTCACTGACGGCTCCTCTATTCCCAAAAGAATAGGATCTAAGCCTCCCACCTAAGCTGCGCAAGAAAAGCCCGAGCCCAATCTCAAGCTACAGTAAAGCTTCATAGGGTCTTTCTGTCCAAGTGCAGGTAGTCCGCATCTTCACAGACAATTCTATTTCACCGAGCCTCTCTCCGAGACAGTGCCCAAATCGTTACGCCTTTCGTGCGGGTCGGAACTTACCCGACAAGGAATTTCGCTACCTTAGGACCGTTATAGTTACGGCCGCCGTTCACCGGGGCTTCAGTCGCTAGCTTCGGTAATCCTAACCAGCTTCCTTAACCTTCCGGCACTGGGCAGGCGTCAGCCCCCATACGTCATCTTTCGATTTAGCGGAGACCTGTGTTTTTGGTAAACAGTCGCTTGGGCCTGGTCGCTGCGGCCGGATATAATCCGGCACCCCTTCTCCCGAAGTTACGGGGCCATTTTGCCGAGTTCCTTAGAGAGAGTTATCTCGCGCCCCTTAGTATTCTCTACTTGCCCACCTGTGTCGGTTTGGGGTACAGGTACGTTCTTCATTTCACATAGTACGGACTTTTCTCGGGATCTCGGTATCTGTTAATCTTTACTTTTTATCATTGGTGGCACAATGTTATTTTGAAATAACAAGTAAAAAGTAAAGCCCTAATCTCTTCGCTCAAAGAGTTTTCTTTTCCTCTCTGTAATCACTGCGAGTTAGAGAACGTGCCCACCGTTTAACATAACCCTCTCCGTCCTCCGGTACGTGCTTCAACAAAAATTGTTTCAGATTATGGAACGTAGTACAGGAATGTTCGCCTGTTTTCCATCGACTGCGCCGTTTGGCCTCGTCTTAGGTCCTGACTGACCCTCCCTGGACGAGCCTAGTGGAGGAACCCTTGGGCTTTCGGGGCAGGGGATTCATCACCCCTGTTTTCGTTACTCAAGCCGACATTCTCACTTCCGAAAAGTCCATCAAGGCTCACGCCTAAACTTCGCCCTTTTCGGAACGCTCCCCTACCGATAACAAATTGTTATCCCACAGCTTCGGCAGATTACTTAGTCCCGTTCATTTTCGGCGCAAGAGCGCTTGACCAGTGAGCTATTACGCACTCTTTCAAGGGTGGCTGCTTCTAGGCAAACCTCCTGGTTGTCTGGGCACTCTCACCTCCTTTATCACTTAGTAATCATTTAGGGGCCTTAGCCGATGGTCTGGGCTGTTTCCCTCTCGACAATGGAGCTTATCCCCCACAGTCTCACTGGCTGATGGCTCTGTTCTAGTATTCGGAGTTTGCTACGATTTGGTACCGCTCTCGCAGCCCGCACCGAGACAGTGCTCTACCCCTAGACAGCCTAATCATCAACCGCTGCGCCTCAACGCATTTCGGGGAGAACCAGCTAGCTCCGAGTTCGATTGGCATTTCACCCCTAACCACAGTTCATCCGCCGATTTTTCAACATCGGTCGGTTCGGACCTCCACTTAGTCTTACCCAAGTTTCATCCTGACCGCGGTTAGATCACCCGGGTTCGGGTCTATAGCCAATGACAGACGCCCTTTCAGACTCGCTTTCGCTTTGGCTCCAACTATTCGTTTTAACCTTGCCACTGACCATAAGTCGCCGGCTCATTCTTCAACAGGAACGCAGTTAGCATTTTAAATGATGCCTCCTACTGCTTGTAAGCATACGGTTTCATGTTCTATTTCACTCCCTGATTAGGGTACTCTTTCACCGTTCCCTCGCGGTACTATTCGCTATCGGTCACCTAGGAGTATTTAGCCTTACGAGGTGGTCCTCGCGGATTCACACGGGATTTCACGTGCCCCATGCTACTCGGGATCAGAAGTTATAGAGTTTTGTTTTTGATTACTGGGCTTTCACCATCTATGGCGCGACATTCAATCGCTTCATCTAACAAAGTCAAACTATAATATTAGTTTCTGTCCCACAACCCCAAAACATAGTTTTGGTTTAGGCTCGTTCCGTTTCGCTCGCCGCTACTCAGGAAATCGCGTTTGCTCTCTTTTCCTCTAGCTACTAAGATGTTTCAATTCACTAGGTTATCTCTTTCTCATCTATGAATTCAATGAGAAGTACTTGGGTTGTCCCATTCAGGAATCCTTGGATCATGGCCTGTGTCCGGCTCCCCAAGGCGTATCGCCGGGTACTGCGCCTTTCATCGTCTCTAGGTGCCTAGGTATCCGCCGTATGCCCTTAATCATTTGACCATTTCCGATCTCTCTTTTCTAGGATCGGAGCAAATACAAGTATAAAAAGGTGCTTGTATTTTTGTCAACTGTTCGCCTCTTTGTTAAATAAAAAGTGGGAGGTTTGGTCCTGCAAAAATAAGATTCAAGGAAAGGAAGGACTATGCAAGAGGCTTGTCTTTCAAAAAATGTCTCAGTATAATTAGTTATAACACCTATTACTTCTAGTTTTTAGGGTGAAGCATAACCTAGTAAGAACAATCTTATGGTAGCTGATTTTATTCCTATCGTTATGGTTACTTTAACGTGTTTAGTTTTACCTGGCGTTGGTATGGCAACATGGTTTGTCTACATTGAACGTCAACAGGTTTCCTAAAACGCAGCACGTTGTGATCCCTCAATTGGTTCATTATCAACCTAAATATTGGGGGATCAATTTTATATCTTTGTCCAAACAAAACTCATTTAAAAATTTTTAATTTATTTTAGTGGGTTCATCGGCAAAAACTCGACTATTATAATAAGAAATGAGTCTAATTTTAGGAAAAAGACACAAAAAAGTCCGATTCTGTCAAAAAACAGGACTTGTAGCTCAGTTGGATTAGAGTATGTGGCTACGAACCATATGGTCGGGGGTTCGAGTCCCTCCAAGTCCGTATTTAATTTTATCTCTGCTTTCTGGATAACCTAGCAAGCAGAGATAGCATTAAAATAAACCTAAATTACTCTCGAACAGTTAACTTACTTCGACTGTTCTCGATTCGTTATTTCGTAGGATAATAAATATGCCAATTGGTGTACCAAAAGTCCCATATCGTTTACCTGGAGAACAACAAGCACAATGGGTTGATTTATATAATCGGTTATATCGTGAGCGAGTTCTTTTTCTTGGACAAGAATTAGATGATGAGCTTTGTAATCAGATTGTTGGTATGATGCTGTACTTAAGTGCAGAAGATTCAAGCCAAAATCAAGAACTTTACATTAACTCCCCTGGAGGGGCAGTAACATGTGGTTTAGCTTTATTTGATACAATGGAGCACGTAGCTGCTAACATTATTACCGTTTGTATGGGATTAGCTGCCTCGACTGCTTCTTTTGTGCTTTGTGGTGGTACTCCACTGCGACGATGTGCATTACCGCATGCTCGTGTAATGATTCACCAACCTGAAGGTGGGACGAGAGGCCAAGCTTCAGAAATTATTTACGAGTCGGTAGAAATTTTACGACTTCGACGTCAAGTAGGTCTTTTATACGCCCAACGTACTGGTCAGTCCATTGATCAGGTTGCAAATGATATGGACCGTGATACATTCTTCTCTGCAGAAGAAGCAAGATCGTATGGATTAGTTGATGGTGTAGCCTATCCAGATGTTGATTCTCAAACGATCAAAGCTACGCTTGAACGAATTGTAAAATTACCCGATGAAAAATCTCTTGAATCAATGGCTGGTGCTTAAGACGCGAACGGTACTTGTTTATAAAGAGGAAAATAGTTTTCGAAATTTGCCTGCTACTAGATTCGAACTAGTGACAAGCCGCGTATGAGACGGACGCTCTACCACTGAGCTAAGCAGGCATTGAGATGAAAAGGCTTTACTTTTTCGATCTTATCAATATAATACTCTATAAGGAATAAAAAAGCAAGAGCAACAAAAGCGGCTGTGATGGAATTGGTAGACGTGCTAGCTTGAGGGGCTAGTGGGCAATAGCCCGTGCCGGTTCGAGCCCGGCCAGCCGCATCCACGAAGCCGGCGTGGTGGAATGGTAGACACTCGGCACTTAAAATGCCGCGAAGCGAAAGCTTCATGCCGGTTCAAGCCCGGCCGCCGGCAAAGAAATCGTGGGAGTCATTGATAACAGACAAAAATCATTAACCTTTTTCATTATTATTTAAAAATAAAGTAGATTTCTATGACGGAATTACAAGCATTAATGAAAGCAGGTGCTTTTCTGGGACATCGTACATCTCGATGGAATCCTCGTATGGCTAAATATATTTATGCTCGACGAAACGGAGTTCATATTCTAGATTTAGTACAAACTGTTCAATGTTTAGACCAAGCACGCGCTTTTGTTAAAAAGTTAGCAAATCAAGGTGGTTCTGTTTTATTTCTTGGAACAAGCCGCCACGCTGCTGGACCTATTATGGCAGCAGCAGCCCGTAGTAATTCGTTTTATGTAAACCAACGTTGGTTAGGTGGGATGTTTACCAATTGGTCGACAATGCGACTTTGTGTACATCGGTTAACTTACCTTAATCAATGTGGTGAAGATGGAACGTTTACAACTCTTCCAAAACGTGAAGAGGCAGCATTACGTCGTCAGCACGCACGCCTTAAAAAGTATTTAGGCGGGTTGTGTGGAATGGAACAACTACCCAATGCGGTAATTGTAACTGGACAAAGTAGTGATAGTCATGCACTTGCTGAGTGTCGCCGTTCAAATATTCCAACAATTGGGATTCTTGACTCCGATGGTGATCCTACGAGTGTTGATTTAGTAATTCCTGCCAATGATGATAGTGCGGCTTCGTTAGACTATATTTTAACGGAGTTAACATATTGTTTATCAACAGGATCACGTTAATATCAAAATACTTTACTAAGGTTTTCATTTATGGCCAAAAAAGCAATGATTGAACGTGAACGAAAGCGTCAGCGCTTAGTCGCTAAATTTCAAGAGAAAAGAGCTGCTCTTCGTGAAGCGTTCAAAACAACTGAATCATTTGAAGAAAAACTCGCTCTTCAGCAACAATTACAGAAGTTACCTCGTAATAGTTCACGTGTACGGTTAAACCGTCGCTGTAATGTTTCGGGACGTCCAAAAGCGGTTTACCGTCATTTTGGATTATCCCGTCACGTTCTTCGTGAACTTGCACACCAAGGGCTTCTTCCTGGAGTTCGAAAAGCAAGTTGGTAACAGATCAACACCATCACTTTATTGAGAAGAATAAGATGATGGTGTGTATCAAAAAAACCGCGGAGTAGAGCAGCCTGGAAGCTCGCAAGGCTCATAACCTTGAGGTCGTGGGTTCAAATCCCACCTCCGCACTGTCCAAGGTTATTTCAACAAAAACTTGGATTTGTTTAACAAGATTATTTATCTAAACAATGGATAAAAATTTATCTTCCCAATCTATTGACTACAAGAGTGTTCGTCTTTTAAGACGTTGTATTGGATCTGATGGACGTGTTTTACCCCGTCGTGTTCTTCAAGTTCCTGTTCGTCAACAGGCAAAATTAGCTCGTTCGATTAAACGAGCTCGTATTCTTGCTCTTTTACCTTTTGTTCAAAAGTTACGTTAATTTCCGAAGTCGTCAAGCTTAATGTTTGTAAAGCGAATTTTTTTGTCTTTATTTTATTAGGCTTGACACTTTCGTTTCTTTCCTTTAATATAGAAGTAGGCCCCCATCGTCTAGAGGCCAAGGACATCTCCCTTTCACGGAGGCGACAGGGGTTCGAATCCCCTTGGGGGTAAGGAAGGACTAAGGATCTTCCATTATTACCTTACATCAAAATGTAAGAGTTGAACTAGATAGAGGAAATGACTCGAGTAAAACGTGGTTCAGTTGCTCGACACCGCCGTAATAAGGTGCTGAGTCAAGCAAGTGGTTATTATGGTTCCCATTCTCGTCTTTTCCGAACTGCAATGCAGCAGCGCATGAAAGCTCTGAAATATGAGTACCGTGATCGTCGTTGTCGTCGTCGCGACTTCCGTCGTCTTTGGATTACACGTATCGGTTCAATTGCTCGTATTGGCGGGAAAAACTATAATAAATTTATTCATAGTATTAACACTTCAGTAGTAACACTTAATCGTCGTTCGTTAGCACAACTTGCGGTTTTAGATTATAAGTCTTACTTAATGTCCTCTCTATTATAATAGAGAGGTTCTGTTTTTTATTCGGGGGTATAGCTCAGTTGGTAGAGCGCCGCCTTTGCAAGGCGGATGCCAGCGGTTCGAGTCCGCTTACCTCCACGTATCAAGAAATAGGCCCATAGCTCAGTTGGTAGAGCGCTTCCCTTACAAGGAAGATGTCATCGGTTCGAGTCCGGTTGGGCCTATTCCCTGTTCTAAGGGTACATGCCGGGATAGCTCAGTTGGTAGAGCAAGGGATTGAAAATCCCTGTGTCGCCAGTTCAAGTCTGGCTCTTGGCAGCTTCCTTTAACTTTAAGAAGCCGTTTTCTCCCAAAATGGCGGGCGTAGCCAAGTGGTAAGGCAATGGGTTGTGGTCCCATCATTCGCGGGTTCAATTCCCGTCGTTCGCCCACCAGCTTTAACAATCAATGCGGGTATAGCTCAGTGGTAGAGCGCCACCTTGCCAAGGTGGATGTCGCGTGTTCGATCCACGTTACCCGCTATTTAAGTATTTGAAGTAATAAGTTTTTTAATGCCTATTACTTCAAATAATAATATTTTTAAGAAACGATTTATTTCTTAGACATTAATCGTTTTTGAAAGCTAGATAAAGCTAATACCCCTACTACAAAGATAATGGCTGTTGACCAACCAGGAGAACCTGCTCCAGCTGCGGGATCATTGCCAGACGGCAGTGCTTGATAGTTCCCGCTCGCGATTATTGTATTTACTTGGGAATTCAATCTCTCGTTTTGAAGACTAAATCTTTGGACTTCAGATTGAGCGAATCTCATTTTGCGCTTTAAAACAGTGTTTAACCTTTTAGCTTCTAAAACCTCGTCCTTTATTTTTTGAATTTCGAGTAGGTGATCTTGACTTACCCCAAAAGTAGCTTCCGCTTCTTGTAATTCTAAATCCAAATTAAGGAGAAGAATCTCGGCGTGGGTTTGATTTAGAGGAGGAAGATCTACCTCTCGCGTTTGTAAGAACCTTTTCATAATTAACCCGCAAGACGTTATCATACTCGAAGTACCAAAGAGAGCAGCGACAGTAGTCGTAGTCATATCTATAATCTAATCTATAATCTAAGTATTTCTATTTTATTAAGTAATAGACTTCTATATATCCCACCCCCCTGTTGTTAAAAAAGATTATTCATGTTGTATATTACATAAATAATCTTTTCTAACCTCCATCGGAAGGTGATGGTAGATAGAAAGAAGGCTATGGGAGATGGAACTGCGATACTCTCTCAAAAGAGAGTATCGCAAGTAGGTTAAAGGTTTTTTATACCATAGTGTTTCGAAAAAAACTGACTAAGGTACAGTACAATTAAAAACTCATATAGGGCTTTCAAAACTGGTTTGCTTAACCAAACTTACCAGATGTAGACGCAAGAAGGAATGCCGCGTAAGTAAATACATAACCTACACAGAAGTGAGCAAGACCAACAAGACGTGCTTGTACAATGGATAATGCTACAGGCTTATCACGCCAGCGGAAGAGGTTTGCAAGGGGTGTACGGTTGTGTGCCCATGCAAGTGTTTCAATAAGTTCTTGCCAGTAACCACGCCAAGAAATTAAGAACATAAATCCAGTCGCCCAAACGAGGTGACCAAAAAGGAATGTCCATGCCCATACAGAAAGGCTGTTCATACCAAAAGGATTGTAACCGTTAATAAGCTGAGAAGAGTTTAACCAAAGGTAATCACGTAACCAACCCATTAAGTAAGTAGAAGACTCATTGAACTGAGCTGTACTACCTTGCCATAACGCAAGGTGCTTCCAGTGCCAGTAGAACGTTGTCCAACCAATTGTATTTAACATCCAGAATACTGCAAGGTAGAATGCATCCCATGCGGAAATATCACATGTACCACCACGACCAGGTCCATCACAGGGGAAGGAATAACCAAAGTCTTTCTTATCGGGCATTAACTTGGAACCACGTGCATCTAATGCACCCTTAACAAGAATAAGAGTTGTTGTGTGAAGACCAAGAGCAATTGCGTGGTGTACAAGGAAGTCACCAGGCCCAATTGTTAAGAAGAGAGAGTTACCACCTGCATTAATTGCATCAAGCCAACCAGGTAACCAAATACCTGTACTTGCCATTGTTGCAGGACTAGATGTAGAGGAAAGTAAAACATCAAATCCATATGCAGCTTTACCTTGCGCAGCTTGAATGTACTGTGCAAAAACAGGCTCAATAAGAATTTGCTTCTCAGGAGTACCAAACGCTTGCATTACATCATTGTGTACATAAAGACCAAGTGTGTGGAAACCTAAGAAAAGTGTAACCCAACTGAGGTGAGAAATAATTGCTTCCTTGTGCTCTAACATACGTGCTAATACGTTACCCTGGTTTTGTACAGGATCGTAGTCACGTACAAAGAAAATTGCACCGTGTGCAAACGCACCACACATAATGAAACCAGCAATATATTGGTGGTGAACATAAAGTGCTGCTTGCGTTGTAAAGTCCTGTGCAATAAATGCATAGGAAGGAAGAGAATACATGTGTTGTGCAACGAGAGATACAACAACACCTGTAGACGCTAAAGCAAGACCAAGTTGCATGTGGAGAGAGTTGTTCACTGTGTCGTAAAGACCTTTGTGACCAGCACCTAAACCACCAGCAGGAGGTGTGTGTGCATCAAGAATCTCGCGCATGCTGTGACCAATACCGAAGTTTGTACGGTACATGTGACCAGCTACAATAAATACAACTGCAATTGCAAGGTGGTGGTGAGCAATATCTGTAAGCCAAAGACTTTGTGTCTGAGGGTGGAATCCACCTAAGAATGTAAGAATTGCCGTACCAGCACCCGTTGTAGTGTTAAATAATTGGTCAGGAGTATCAGGATTCTGTGCATACACAATCCAGTTACCGGAGAAAAGAGGACCAAGACCAGCAGGGTGAGGGGGTGTTGTTAAGAGATTATCCCAACGAACATGTTGTCCACGTGCTTCAGGAATTGCTACGTGTACAAGGTGACCTGTCCATGCGAGAGAACTCGTACCAAAAAGACCAGCAAGGTGGTGATTTAGACGAGACTCAGCATTCTTAAACCAAGAAAGCGCGGGACGGAAACGGGGCTGAAGGTGAAGCCAACCAGCACCAAGCATAAGACCGGCTACTAAAAGTAAGAAAACAGAACCTGTAAAAAGGTCAGCATTTGTTCGCATACCAATAGTGAACCACCACTGATAAACACCAGAGTAAGCAATATTAACAGGACCTGTTGCACCACCACGAGTATAAGCAGTCCAAGCCGCTTGACCGAAGTGAGGATCCCAAATTGCGTGTGCGATAGGACGAACATGTGTAGGATCTGCTACCCATTGTTCAAAGTTACCTTGCCAAGCAACGTGGAAAAGATTTCCAGCTGTCCAAAGGAAAATAATAGCTAATTGTCCAAAGTGAGAAGCAAATACTTTTTGGTAAAGTGTTTCTTCTGTCATACCGTCGTGACTTTCAAAGTCATGAGCAGTAGCAATGGAATACCAAATACGACGAGTTGTAGGATCTTGTGCTAACCCTTGACTAAAACTAGGGTAGCGTCCTTGAAAAGTAGGTGCCATAAAAATTAATTAACAGTTTAAAAAACTGATCCTTATTGTTAAATTTACAAAACTTGTAAAAAATATGAATCTAGGAAGTTCGGCAAAAGTTCAAACAAAAGAGAAATGAAATAAAAGATTCTAGAGCGTTAATTATCCAACAGCGATAATTCGAGCTAAGAAGAAGGACCATGTTGTTGCAATACCACCCAGTAGATAGTGTGCTACACCAACTGCACGACCTTGCGTAATACTAAGAGCACGAGGCTGAATTGCAGGAGCAACCTTAAGCTTGTTGTGTGCCCATACAATAGACTCAATAAGTTCTTGCCAGTAACCACGACCACTAAAGAGGAACATTAAACTAAATGCCCAAATAAAGTGTGCACCGAGGAATACAAGACCATATGCAGATAAAGCAGAACCGTAAGATTGAATTACCTGAGAAGCTTGAGCCCAAAGGAAATCACGGAGCCAACCATTAATTGTGTTTGCACTCTGAGCAAAGTTACCACCTGTAATGTGTGTTACACCATTAGCAGTTGCACTACCCCAAACATCAGATTGCATCTTCCAACTGAAGTGGAAAATAACAATAGAAAGGGAGTTATACATCCAGAAAAGACCTAAGAATACGTGGTCCCAACCAGAAACTTGACAAGTACCTCCACGACCAGGTCCATCACAAGGGAAACGGAAACCTAAGTTTGCCTTATCAGGAATAAGACGAGAGCTACGAGCGAAGAGAACACCTTTAAGGAGAATTAATACAGTTACGTGAATTGTAAATGCATGAATGTGGTGAACCATGAAATCTGCTGTTCCAAGAGGGATAGGCATCATCGCTACTTTTCCACCAACAGCAACAATGTCTCCACCCCAAGTAGGACTTGTAGCAAGAGTTGCATAAGGAGCTGTTGTTTCGGGAGCAAGATAGTGTGTACTCTGTACCCATTGTGCGAAAATAGGTTGGAGTTGAATTGCAGTATCAGAGAACATATCTTGGGGACGACCAAGAGCACTCATTGTATCGTTGTGGATGTATAAACCAAAGCTGTGGAAGCCAAGGAAAATAGAAACCCAGTTTAAGTGAGAAATAATTGCATCACGGTGACGAATTACACGGTCTAATAAGTTGTTGTAGTTACCTGCAACATCATAATCACGAACCATGAAAATAGCAGCGTGTGCACCTGCACCTACAATACAGAAACCACCAATCCATACGTGGTGCGTAAAGAGGGAAAGTTGTGTTCCGTAATCAGTAGCAAGGTAGGGATAAGGAGGCATTGCATACATGTGGTGTGCAACAATAATGGATAAAGAACCAAAAAGTGCTAAGTTAATAGCAAGTTGTGCATGCCAAGAGTTTGTAAGAACCTCATAAAGTCCCTTGTGACCTTCTCCAGTGAAAGGACCACGGTGTGCTTCAAGAATTTCTTGAATACTGTGACCAATACCAAAGTTTGTACGGTACATGTGACCAGCTACAATGAAAAGAACCGCAATTGCAAGGTGGTGGTGTGCTGTATCAGTTAACCAAAGTCCACCTGTTACAGGGTTTAAACCACCGCGGAATGTTAAAAAGTCTTGGTACTCTGCCCATTGGAGAGAGAAGAAAGGTGCTAAACCTAAACCAAAACTAGGGTATAAGTCCGCCATTAAGCTCGAATCCATAAGGAATTCGTGAGGAAGAGGAATTTCCTTAGGATCAACACCTGCATCTAAAAGACGGTTAATGGGTAAAGAAATGTGAATCTGGTGACCTGCCCAAGAAAGAGATCCTAAACCAAGGAGACCTGCTAAGTGGTGGTTTAACATAGATTCAACACTTTGGAACCACTCTAAACGAGGAGCAGCTTTGTGATAGTGGAACCAACCAGCAAATAACATTGCACCAGCAAGAATTAATCCGCCAATAGCGGTACTGTAAAGCTGTAATTCACTAGTAATACCACTAGCACGCCAAAGTTGGAAGAAACCAGATGTAATTTGTACACCCTGGAATCCACCACCAACATCACCGTTTAAAATTTCTTGACCAACAATAGGCCAAACAACTTGTGCACTGGGACGTACATGTGTAGGATCTGTAAGCCAAGCTTCGTAATTGGAAAAACGAGCACCGTGGAAATACATTCCACTAAGCCATACTAAAATAATTGCTAATTGACCGAAGTGCGCACTAAAAACTTTACGAGAAATATCTTCTAAGTCTGTAGTGTGACTATCAAAGTCGTGTGCATCAGCGTGTAAGTTCCAAACCCATGTTGTACTTGTAGGGCCTTTGGAAAGGGAACGAGAGAAGTGTCCAGGCTGGGCCCACTTCTCGAAGGACGTTTCTACAGGATCGCGATCAACTGCAACACGTACCTTCAACGTTTCACGTTCAGAAGGACTAATTGTCATTAGAAAACTCCGTATGATTATTAAAGAAATCAATAGCCTTACCTATGTTAAATAGGAAGGATTAAACATTTCACTATTAATCTTGTTTTTTTTTTACAAAAAATCAAGAGCTCGAGATTCGAACTAAAGAAATTGAAATAATAGTGTCAATAAATAGAATAACCTAGTGGAGAATCGCAGCACTGTTCGCTTTTAAGTTTCTGAATTGGAGAGAGAGGGATTCGAACCCTCGATGACCGAAGCCATGCAGCTTTTCGAGAGCTGTGCATTCAACCACTCTGCCACCTCTCCAGATTTTTTATTTAATAAAAAGTATACAGATCTTTTAGAGATTAGCAAGTTCTAGAAATTAACAATATAATTTGACAGAAAAGGTATAATTGGAGTATCCTTTAGTTAAACAATCGTGGGATTGTAGTTCAATTGGTTAGAGCACCGCCCTGTCAAGGCGGAAGTTGCGGGTTCGAGTCCCGTCAGTCCCGTCTGGTTTTAAACAAACTATCCCATTTAAAACCAGTTTCTGTTGGATAGAATTAAGATCAGCCTTCTTTTTGTGTTGGTTTTAATAAAAAAGATATACCAACCTTATTGTAGTCAAAAAAAACTATTATGTCCCGTTATCGAGGTCCACGTATTCGTGTTGTTCGACGTTTAGGGGAGTTACCTGGTTTAACACGTCGTATCGCAAAGCGAACAAATCCCCCTGGAGAGCATGGTGCTGCTCGTCAAAAGCAATCGCAATTTGATATCCGTCTTCGTGAAAAACAAAAGCTTCGTTATCACTATGGTGTAACAGAGCGTCAATTACTTACACTTGTTCGACGTGCCCGTCAATCAAAGGGTGCAACAGGTAATTTTTTATTATCAACACTAGAGCGCCGCTTAGATAACATTGTTTATCGTTTAGGGTTTGCTCCGACCATTCGAGCAAGTCGCCAATTAGTAACACATGGGCATATTTGTGTAAATGGACGTTGTGTAGATATTAGTAGCTTCAATTGTCAAATTGGTGATATTATTAGTATTAACACGCGAACACAATCTCAAAAACTAGTTGAGGGCTTTATTAAAAGCAATGACCGACCCATTCCTCCTTTTCTTGCTTTACAACCAGATGGGAAAAGTGGGCGTGTTCTTCAGAACTGTTCTTTAAAAGATATTGGGTTACAAGCCCGTCCTCAATTAAGTATTGAGCACTATTCTCGCCGTGCATAAAACTGAGTTCAGTTATTTTTTTGTAGAAACTTACTATGCCCCGCTCTCAACGTAGTGACAACTTTATTGATAAAACCTTTACCGTTGTTGCTGACATTTTATTACGCGCGCTGCCGACAACAAGTCGTGAAAAACGAGCTTTTTCGTATTATCGCGAAGGATTATCAGCACAAGCAGAAGGTGAATACGCTGAGGCACTTCAAAACTATTATCAAGCCATGCGTTTAGAAGTTAATAGTTATGATCGAAGCTATATTCTCTATAATATTGGTTTGATTCATGCAAGTAATGGAGAACATAGCCGTGCATTAGAATATTATTGCCAGGCACTGGAACGAAATCCTTTTCTACCACAAGCTTTAAATAATTTAGCAGTTATTTATCATTATCGTGGGGAACGTGCCATTGAATCTGGCGATATGCCATTATCCACCTTATTATTTGATAAAGCAGCGGATTATTGGCGTGAAGCCATCCGACTTGCGCCAACTAGTTATATTGAAGCCCAAAATTGGATGCGGACAACTGGCCGATCTTAACTGCTTTCTCTCTTCATTGTTTCTTTTGAATAATGAAGAGTTAATATTATAAAATTTAATAAAAAAATAAGTTACTTTAAAGAACGAAATAGAAAACCTAATCAAAAAGAAAACCCCCCAGATGGGGGGTTTAATTGTGCTTCTAAGACACGAACTACGCAACTACAGAAGGAGCTTCTACAGCAGCGAGGTCGAGGGGGAAGTTGTGAGCGTTACGCTCGTGCATTACTTCCATACCGAGGTTAGCACGGTTGATGATGTCAGCCCATGTGTTAATTACACGACCTTGGCTGTCTACAACGGACTGGTTAAAGTTGAAACCGTTGAGGTTGAAAGCCATAGTGGAAATACCAAGAGCTGTGAACCAGATACCTACAACAGGCCAAGCTGCGAGGAAGAAGTGGAGGGAACGAGAGTTGTTGAAGGAAGCGTATTGGAAGATAAGACGACCAAAGTAACCGTGTGCAGCTACAATGTTGTAAGTCTCTTCTTCTTGACCGAACTTGTAACCAGCGTTAGCAGATTCGTTCTCAGTAGTCTCACGAATGAGGGAGGAAGTTACGAGAGAACCGTGCATAGCGGAGAAGAGGGAACCACCGAATACACCAGCAACACCAAGCATGTGGAAGGGGTGCATAAGAATGTTGTGCTCAGCCTGGAATACGATCATGAAGTTGAAAGTACCAGAAATACCGAGAGGCATACCATCGGAGAAGGAACCTTGACCGAGGGGGTAGATGATGAATACTGCAGTTGCAGCTGCTACGGGAGCAGAGTAAGCTACAGCAATCCAAGGACGCATACCGAGACGGAAGGAAAGCTCCCACTCACGACCCATGTAGCAGCATACACCGATGAAGAAGTGACATACAACCATGAGGTAAGGACCACCGTTGTATAACCACTCATCTACGGAAGAAGCTTCCCAGATGGGGTAGAAGTGAAGACCAATTGCGTTGGACATGGGAACTACAGCACCAGAGATGATGTTGTTACCGTAAAGGAGAGAACCGGAAACGGGCTCACGAATACCATCGATATCTACGGGAGGAGCCGCGATGAATGCGATGATGAATACAGTTGTAGCTGTGAGGAGGCAAGGGATCATGAGAACACCAAACCAACCGATGTAAAGACGGTTCTCAGTGGAAGTAATCCACTCGCAGAATTGAGTCCAGAGGCTTGCAGAAGCGCGCTTTTCGAGAATAGCAGTCATTTTGTTTTATTGAATAATTAAAAGTGTTGTGGTAGGTGCTCAAAAGAGCACGAGAGACATAACATCTCCCGGTTATAAATTAGTATAATTCCTTATGATTAAAATATATAAAATATTTTTTATATAGTTATTAGTAAATTACATATTGTTTTGTTATTACTAAACCAGGTAGATTTTTCTCACTATTATTTTATTAAATTTTTTTAATAAACCGCTTCGTTAGGAATTAAAGGCGGCACCCAGATTCGAACTGGGGAATGGGGGATTTGCAATCCCATGCCTTACCACTTGGCTATGCCGCCACAATTTTCAATCATTTGTTAACAAAAGTATAACATAAGCTTCTTCTTTTGGCTAGCCCTAACAAATAGGTCAAAACAAAAAAAGTTTATGTAGAGGAATCTTTTTCTTCTTCTCATTTTATGATATCATTGAATTAATAGGGATAATTGTTTTTTATCTCAAAAGAAAGAAAGCTAAAGAAATCAATTATATGAAATTCTCCAATGGGACTCCCTTGGTTCCGTGTTCACACGGTTGTTCTTAATGATCCTGGACGTTTAATTGCCGTTCATATTATGCACACTGCTCTCGTTTCTGGTTGGGCAGGTTCTATGGCACTTTATGAGCTCTCTGTTTTTGATCCTTCTGATCCTGTACTTAACCCCATGTGGCGTCAGGGTATGTTCGTACTTCCCTTTATGACACGTCTTGGTGTTACAAAGTCTTGGGGTGGTTGGGACATTAACGGTGACACAATTACAAGCCCTGGAATTTGGAGTTATGAAGGTGTAGCAGCATCTCATATTATCCTCTCTGGTCTTCTTTTCCTTGCTGCTATTTGGCACTGGGTATTCTGGGACCTTGAGCTTTTCCGTGATCCTCGTACCGGTGACCCTGCACTTGATCTCCCTAAGATCTTTGGTATTCACCTTTTCCTTTCTGGTCTCCTTTGTTTTGGCTTCGGAGCATTCCACGTAACAGGTCTCTTTGGTCCTGGTATTTGGGTATCTGATCCTTATGGTATTACAGGTAGTGTTCAACCTGTAGCACCTGCTTGGGGTGCAGAAGGTTTTGACCCTTATAACCCTGGTGGTATTGCATCTCACCACATTGCTGCTGGTATTCTCGGTATTTTAGCTGGTCTTTTCCACCTTACTGTTCGTCCTCCTCAGCGTCTTTATAAGGGCCTTCGTATGGGTAATATTGAGACAGTTCTTTCCAGTAGTATTGCAGCTGTTTTCTGGGCAGCGTTTGTTGTAGCTGGTACAATGTGGTACGGTTCTGCAGCAACTCCTATTGAACTCTTTGGTCCCACACGTTACCAATGGGATCAAGGTTTCTTTGCACAGGAAATTGAGAAGCGAGTTCAAGCGAATCTTGCAGCAGGTGATAACCTTTCTACTGCTTGGTCTAAGATTCCTGAGAAGCTTTCTTTCTACGATTACATTGGAAACAACCCTGCTAAGGGTGGTCTTTTCCGTTCTGGTCCCATGGACAATGGTGATGGTATTGCTATTGGTTGGCTTGGACATGCTGTATTTACAGATACGACTGGAAACGAGCTCTTTGTTCGTCGTATGCCTACATTCTTTGAAACATTCCCTGTTTTACTTGTTGATAAGGATGGTGTAGTACGTGCAGACGTTCCTTTCCGTCGTGCTGAGTCTAAGTACAGTATTGAACAAGTAGGAGTAAGTGTTACTTTCTATGGTGGTGAATTAGATGGTGTAACGTTTAACGACCCCGCAACTGTTAAGAAGTATGCTCGTCGTGCTCAATTAGGTGAGATCTTTGAATTTGATCGTGCGATTCTTCAATCTGATGGTGTATTCCGTAGTAGCCCCCGTGGTTGGTTTACGTTTGGTCACCTCAACTTCGCACTCCTTTTCTTCTTTGGTCACATTTGGCACGGTGCTCGTACAATTTTCCGTGATGTATTTGCTGGTATTGATCCTGATCTTGATGAGCAGGTAGAATTTGGTGCATTCCAAAAGCTTGGTGATACGTCTACTCGTCGTCAAACTGTTTAAATTTAGTTTGTCTTAAAACGTAAAACCACAACTTTATAAATTATGGAGTTGTGGTTTTGATAAAATCCAAAAACAAAATTTAAAATGGAAGCATTAGTTTACACATTCCTTCTCGTAGGTACATTAGGGGTTATCTTCTTTGCGATTTTCTTCCGTGAGCCCCCACGTATTAGTAAATAATTGTGGGAATGTTTGGGCCCATTCATTGGGCCCAAACACATCTCTTTATCTGGATTAAACGTCATCCATTGCTTAATCTTCGTGCTCTTCAAAAGGATCACGAAGGTTTTGCGAGGGGGGACCAAATCCAACATAAAGAGAATAACCGGTGATGCTAATTAAAAAGCACCATAAAAAAACGGTAAAGAAAAACGCGGGTGTATCCATCTGATTTCTCTCTTCTTTATGATTAACTATTTCTTCTTGATGTTAAAAAACTAACAGAAGTACATAGTTAATCATAGAACACTTAATTAAAATTTTTGAAGGGGCACTACCCCGAATCATTTTTCAATGGCAACAAAGGCAAATATTGGTACAGGAAAAGTTACTGCTGTAGGTTCATTCCTTCGTCCTTTAAATTCTGAGTACGGTAAAGTAGCTCCTGGTTGGGGAACTACTCCTGTAATGGGTCTTTTTATGGGTCTCTTTGCAGTTTTCCTTGTTATTCTTTTAGAAATTTATAACTCCTCTGTTATTATTGATGATATTAACATGAGCTGGACAAGCATGAGTTAGTGCTCTCCCCTCGTTCGAGGGGAGAATCTTTTTAAGCCATCAAAGTGAAAATACAACCTTAATATGTTAATTTTTTTATTAAATCTTTTATTGTTGATAAGTTTGAAACATTTAGATATACTAATACTTGATCGTTTTTATCTAGCTACGTAGATAATGAAGTATATTTCCCAACATTAGTTAGTATTTTTTTGAAACTTAATTATTAAAAAACAAGATGGCTCGCGAAAAATTCGAACGTACAAAACCCCACGTAAATATTGGTACAATTGGTCACGTAGACCACGGTAAGACAACTCTTACAGCTGCGATTACTATGGCAATGTCTGCGCTTAGTGGTCAAGGTGGTAAGAACTATGACGAAATTGACTCTGCTCCTGAAGAGAAAGCACGTGGTATTACAATTAATACAGCACACGTTGAGTATGAGACAGAAACACGTCACTATGCTCACGTAGATTGCCCCGGTCACGCGGATTATGTTAAAAACATGATTACTGGTGCGGCACAAATGGACGGTGCAATTCTTGTTGTTTCTGGTGCAGATGGTCCTATGCCTCAAACAAAAGAGCACATTCTTTTAGCAAAGCAGGTAGGTGTTCCTAATATTGTTGTTTTCTTAAACAAAGAAGATCAAGTTGATGATCCCGAGCTCCTTGAACTTGTAGAGCTTGAAATTCGTGAAACTCTCTCTAACTACGATTTCCCTGGAGATGATCTTCCTATCGTATCTGGTTCTGCTTTACTTGCCCTTGAAGCATTAACAGAGACTTCCACAATGGGTCGAGGTGACAACGAGTGGGTTGATCGCATCTTTAACTTAATGGATGAAGTTGATAGCTATATTCCTACTCCTGAACGTGAGACAGATAAGATGTTCCTCATGGCAGTTGAGGATGTTTTCTCCATTACAGGTCGTGGTACTGTAGCAACAGGTCGTGTTGAGCGTGGTGTTCTTAAAGTTGGTGATACCATTGAAATTGTAGGACTCCGTGATACACAGACTACAACAGTTACTGGTCTTGAGATGTTCCAAAAGACACTTGAAGAGACACTAGCAGGTGATAATGTTGGTGTTCTTCTTCGTGGTGTACAAAAGGAGGATATTGAGCGTGGTATGGTATTAGCAGCACCTGGAACAATCACACCTCATACACGTTTTGAATCTCAAGTTTACATTCTTACAAAAGAAGAAGGTGGACGTCACACTCCTTTCTTCCCTGGTTACCGTCCTCAGTTCTATGTACGTACAACAGACGTAACTGGAAAGATTGACTCTTTCAAAGGTGAAGATGGTAGTGAAACACAAATGGTAATGCCTGGTGACCACATTAAAATGACAGTTGAACTCATCCAACCTATTGCAATCGAAAATCAAATGCGTTTTGCGATTCGTGAAGGAGGTCGTACTGTAGGTGCTGGTGTTGTATCTCAAATTATTGAATAACAAAAAAAATGAAACTTGATCGTTTTGTTAAATTAGCGGAACGGTCGAACGTAGACGTTCAATCCCTACCTCGTGTAGGGGTTGGTGATATGGTGAAAGTTGGAATTCTAATCCGAGAAGGTAATAAAGAGCGTGTACAAAACTATCAAGGAACGGTGATTGGTTGTAAATCCCGTGGTCTCCAAGATCGAATTATTGTACGTAAAACTTTTCAAGGAATTGGAATTGAACGAACTATTCTTTTACGTTCGCCCCGAACAGCTTCGCTTGAAATTGTAAGCCGTGGTAAAGTTCGTCGTGCAAAGCTTTATTACTTACGAGACCGAGCTGGTAAATCTGCTCGTGTAACCACTCGTCCTACTGCAAAAGTTCCCCGTGGATCACAAGTGTAGTATGCACAAAACTCCCTATCAAAAGTTAATTCATTAATTATTTGATAGGGATTATATAATTAAAAATTTATAAAAAAATAAATTATTATTGTTTATGTTAAGTTATGTAGGAAAAAAAACAAACCCCCTTCAGTTTAATGAAGGGGGAATTACTTATATTAACAGTTAAGAAAGATTCTTAAAGTCTGTTAATTAGTCAAGAGGACGCATGGAAAGTACGGGCTCGTTATCACGGTCAATACCTTTTTCAAAACCTGCAGCTGCAGCACGAGCACGACCAGCGTGCCAAAGGTGCGCTACGAAGAAGAAGAAAGCAAGACAGAAGTGAGAAGTTGCAAGCCAACTACGGGGGTTAACAAAGTTAACCGCGTTAATTTCCGTTGCTACACCACCTACAGAGTTTAAGGAACCAAGAGGTGCGTGTGTCATGTACTCAGCCGCACGACGCTCTTGCCAGGGTTGAATATCATTCTTAAGCTTGTTGAGATCAAGACCGTTAGGACCACGAAGGGGCTCTACCCAAGGACCACGGAAATCCCAGAAACGCATTGTTTCACCACCGAAAATAACTTCACCAGTAGGAGAACGCATAAGGTACTTACCAAGACCAGTAGGACCTTGTGCAGAACCTACATTTGCACCTAATCGCTGGTCACGTACAAGGAACGTGAACGTTTGAGATTGAGATGCTTCAGGACCAGTAGGACCATAGAACTCACTAGGGTATGCTGTGTTATTAAACCAGGACATGGGAACAGCAATGAATGCCATCATGGAAACAGACGCAAGACTGTAAGAAAGGTATGCTTCACCAGACCAAACAAACGCACGACGTGCCCAAGCGAAGGGCTTTGTGAGAATGTGCCAGATACCACCGAAAATTTCGATTGTACCAACCCATACGTGGCCACCTACAATATCCTCGAGGTTATCAACACTACAAATCCAACCGTCACCACCAAAGGGAGACTTAAGGATGTAGCCAAAAATAACAGCAGGGTTAAGAGTAGGGTTCGTTACGATACGAACGTCACCACCACCGGGTGCCCAAGTATCGTAAAGACCACCAAGGTACATTGCCTTCCAAACGAGAAGCCAACAACCTAATCCAAGAAGGATAAGGTGAATACCAAGAATTGTCGTCATCTTATTCTTATCCTTCCAAACGTAACCGAAGAAGGGGAAAGACTCTTCTAATGTCTCAGGACCAATAAGTGCGTGGTACACACCACCAAAACCAAGAACAGCAGAAGAAATAAGGTGAAGAACACCAGAAACAAAGTAGGGGAAAGTATCTAAAACCTCACCACCGGGACCAACACCATAACCTAATGATGCAAGGTGGGGAAGAAGAATAAGACCCTGCTCGTACATGGGCTTTTCAGGAACAAAGTGTGCAACCTCAAAAAGGTTCATAGCACCTGCCCAGAAAACGATTAAGCCTGCGTGTGCAACGTGTGCACCGAGAAGCTTACCAGAAAGATTAATAAGACGTGCGTTACCAGCCCACCAAGCAAAACCTGTGGATTCTTGATCACGACCGCCAACAACTAAAGTACCATTAAAGAGCGTTTCCACGAGGTAATACCTCCTCAGGGAATACAAGGTTTTCGTGGGGCTGATCCTGAGCGGCCATCCATGCACGGATACCCTCGTTCAGCAAGATGTTCTTAGTGTAGAAAGTTTCAAACTCGGGATCCTCAGCTGCACGGATTTCTTGAGATACGAAATCGTAAGCACGGAGGTTAAGAGCAAGACCTACTACACCAATTGCACTCATCCAAAGACCTGTAACAGGTACGAAGAGCATAAAGAAGTGGAGCCAACGCTTGTTAGAGAAAGCAACACCAAAAATCTGAGACCAGAAACGGTTAGCCGTTACCATGGAGTATGTCTCTTCAGCCTGTGTGGGGTTGAATGCACGGAATGTGTTTGCACCATCACCATCTTCAAAGAGTGTGTTCTCTACAGTTGCACCGTGAATAGCACAAAGAAGAGCTGCACCAAGAACACCAGCAACACCCATCATGTGGAAGGGGTTAAGTGTCCAGTTGTGGAAACCTTGGAAGAAAAGAATGAATCGGAAAATTGCTGCTACACCAAAACTAGGTGCAAAGAACCAACCAGATTGACCAAGGGGGTAGATGAGGAAAACAGATACGAAAACTGCAATAGGAGCAGAGAATGCAATTGCGTTATAGGGACGTAATTGTACTGCTCGTGCAATTTCGAATTGACGAAGCATGAAGCCGATAAGACCAAACGCACCGTGAAGAGCTACGAAAGTCCAAAGACCACCGAGCTGACACCAGCGAGTGAAGTTACCTTGAGCTTCAGGACCCCAAAGAAGGAGAAGGGAGTGAGCCATACTGTTTGCAGGAGTAGATACTGCTGCAGTAAGGAAGTTACAACCCTCGAGGTAAGAACTAGCAAGACCGTGTGTGTACCAAGAAGTTACAAACGTCGTACCAGTTAACCAACCACCTACAGCGAAGTAGGCACAAGGAAGGAGGAGAAGTCCAGACCAACCTACGAATACAAAACGATCGCGTCGAAGCCAGTCATCTAAGACATCAAAGGCAGAACGCTTTTCTTCTACTTTACCAATTGCGATAGTCACGCGTGAAAAATATTATTAATTTTTATAGAGTCGAGGTTCCTTATGTACGACTTACCGATTAAGGTAAGTCCTAACATATAGTAATTCTCTCCTCGTTCTTTATAGTATAAACGAAAAGTTTAGAAACTTTAATATCACTACTTGAAAAAAGCTAAAGTCTTACTTTATTCAAATTTCATTCAAATCCTTCCTCTTTACGAGAAATTTCCTTCAAGGAAAAACGAGAAATGAGATCCGAATAGGGAGCGCGTTTAATAGTTGTTACATAACCCAATGGTTCAGGTTCGCGTACCATTAAAAGCGGTTGTGCAGGGTTTTGTTGTTGTAATCGTTGTAAAGTTGTATGAAATCGTTTTATTGCTTGTGGCAATCGTGTATTTAAATCATTATTTAAACTACCAAAGAACTTTAGTTGAAACTCATTTGATGGTTGTAATGAGAGATTAATACCGCGATAAAACGCTTTTCTTGTATCCGTTGGAAATACTGTTGATTCAGCAAACGAATCGCCCCATAACTGTAATTGCCCAGTTCCAATTGAGCGGTTTTGGCCTGTTGGTAAAGATTTATAGCCAATGTGATAAGCATTCCAACTAGAAAGTGAAGTGGATGTAATTTGTAAAAAATAGTAAATTTCTAAAATTGAGGTATCAGAAATTTCAGCCAAAACTACATTCGGAGTTAAACAGTAGACCCCTTTTGGGAAATGTAAATGAGCAGCTCGAATTTGACCGGGACCCTGAACACATAACCGGATTAAACTTTTATTTAGTTTTTCTTGTTGTTCCGTAAAAACTAATGGTAATTGATTAATTTGTGTTGTTAGATCTTGTAAATCAATACCAGAAATATACCCTAATTCACCTAAACTTTTTTGTCGAAACCCATTTCTTTTTTTAAAGAAAAAATTGGAGTAAACAAAATCAATACTTGTTGTTTGACGTAAAAAATCGGTAGTCCAAGTTCCACAAAAACCGACCCGTAAACTTAAATGAGGTGTTTCACTTATTAAAACCCGACGAAGAAAATTTGAAAACCGG
>OW568905.1:0-24277 GCA_938743325.2 Pycnococcus provasolii | reverse complement strand
TGTGCTTGAAGAGACTTGAACTCTTACAACAAAAGTCGACGGCTCCTAAAACCGTTGCGTCTACCTATTCCGCCACAAACACAAAGTAGCAACCTTTTACATTAGAACCGAGTCAAAAAACAAAATGTTTTTTTATTTTTTTGTAAAGTTTTTTACGAAAACAAAAAAACAAAAAGAATAAGAAAAGCCATCATTAGTGCAAATAGTGCAATCGCTTCTGTAAGCGCAAATCCAAGAATGGCGTAACCAAACAGCTGCTTTGTCAGCGATGGGTTACGCGCTACGGAATTAATAAGGCTTCCAAAAACAACACCAATACCCGCACCTGCACCTGCAAGTGCAATTGTTGCGCAACCTGCGCCAATTAGTTTTGCTCCTTCTAGCATATGACCGTTGTTGTCATAAAATCAAACACAGCCCGGAACACGTTAATAAAAACAGAGAAAAAAAAACCTCCTACAACCTAATATGGTTTGATCTAGCTTAAAAAAGGAGGAGACTAAGCGAGTGTTTTGCCGACGACGGTAAATCTACTAACTTTCTCATAATGACTACGAAGCGCAGGCAGCTCTTCAAAAGTGTGGTATGCTGGCGGGGATGGGAGAGTTCATTCTAGTGTTGAAGAACCGGGTATCTCTTCATGAACAAAAAAAGCGTTCAGGGGAATTGTGCTCTCCTCTTGGAATTGAACTAGATACTGCTCACCCCAATAATCAGGAACATAGTGGCGCCTAGTTGACGTTAGCGTAAGATATACAACTACAAAAAAGAGGACAGCTCCGAGAATAGAAAGATACGAACCAAAACTTGCAAGGGCATTCCACCCAGCATAGGCGTCCGGGTAATCTGGAATTCGGCGAGGCATCCCAGCAAGGCCTAGAAAATGCATTGGTATAAACGTAATATTGACTCCAACAAAAAAAAGCCAAAAATGTACCTGACCCAGAGTTTCTGGATATATTATACCCGACATTTTACCAATCCAGTAATAAAATCCCGCAAACATAGCAAAGACAGCTCCTATAGAAAGCACATAATGAAAATGTGCAACAACGTAGTACGTATCGTGAAGAGCAATATCTAGACCAGAATTTGCCAGAATAACACCAGTCAGCCCTCCTAGAGTAAATAGAAAAATAAACCCAATAGCGAAAAGTATTGGCGTTTTAAGATACAGAGAACCACCCCACATAGTTGCAATTCAACTAAAAATTTTAATACCGGTAGGCACGGCAATAACCATAGTTGCTGCTGTGAAATAAGCACGCGTATCTACATCTAGGCCTACCGTGTACATATGGTGGGCTCATACAATAAACCCAAGAACACCAATTGAAAGCATCGCATAAACTATTCCTAGATACCCAAAAACAGGTTTTCTTGAAAAAGTTGCAACGATATGACTTACAATTCCGAAACCTGGAAGAATCAGAATGTAAACCTCTGGATGCCCAAAAAACCAAAAAAGGTGTTGATACAGAATAGGGTCTCCACCACCAGCAGGGTCAAAAAAGCTTGTATTGAAATTTCGGTCAGTGAGAAGCATAGTAATAGCTCCCGCAAGAACAGGCAGACTAAGGAGAAGAAGAAACGCTGTAATGAGAATTGACCAAACAAAAAGCGGAAGACGATATATAGCCATACCAGGAGCGCGCATATTAAAAACGGTTGTAATAAAATTAATAGCTCCTAGAATAGACGAAATTCCAGAAAGGTGAAGAGAAAAAATTGCAAGATCAACCGCCCCCCCAGAATGAGCAAGAATACTAGAAAGTGGGGGGTATACTGTCCAACCTGTACCAGCACCTACTTCCACAAGAGCAGAACTAAGAAGAAGAACGAGAGACGGAGGTAGTAGCCAAAAACTGATGTTATTTAGACGTGGAAAAGCCATGTCAGGAGCACCAATAAGAAGCGGTACAAACCAATTCCCAAAACCGCCAACGAGTGTTGGCATAACCATAAAAAAAATCATAAGAAAAGCATGTGCTGTAATGATGACGTTGTAAAGATTATGGTTTCCTGCAAGCACTTGATTACCCGGCTGTGAAAGCTCCATCCGAATAAGTATCGAAAAACAAGTTCCCAGGATACCAGAGAACGCGCCAAAAATGATATAAAGTGTACCAATATCTTTGTGATTAGTTGAAAACAGCCAACGATGCAGAAACGCAGACATTAAAAGAAAGGTTTACAAAAAGAAAAGACCCTAAAAAAAAGACGAACAAGCATAACAAACGTTTAAATGATAAATAAAATTTCAGAAATTTTAGCCTCTAGCCAAATAATAAAATCATCAAAAGAAACAGATTCAACAACAATCGGTATAAATCCGTGATTCGCCCCGCAAAGTTCAGAGCATTGACCAAAAAAAACACCAAAACGCTGCATGTAAATAGAAACCTGGTTAAGACGGCCCGGAACTGCGTCACACTTAATCCCTAGAGAAGGAACAGCTCAACTGTGTAGAACATCAGCAGCTGTAACAATAACACGGATATGGGTATTAGACGGAAGAACAACACGACTGTCAACTTCAAGCAGACGCAGCTGGCCAAGTTCGAGATCGTCTTCTGGGATTATATAACTATCATAAACGACCGCTGTTGTATCGTCAATGGCATAATCGGCATACTCATACGACCAATACCATTGATGACCAACAACTTTTAGAGTAACAGAAGGCTCAACCACCTCATCCATAGAATAAAGAAGGGCAAAAGAAGGAACCGCAATTGCTATTAGCATGAAACTAGGAGCAACTGTTCAAACGATTTCAACAAAGCTGTTATGCACAATTTTAGCAACAACTTCATTATCCGGACGATACGACTCACTAATTGTAAAGTGCCAAAGAGTACGGCTTATTATCCAAAGAACAAAACCCAGAATAAAAAGCATGAACCCAAAAACATCATGATGAAAATCGATAATTCCTTGCATAATCGGGGTTGCTGGGTCTTGGAAACTAACTTGCCAAGACTCGGCGGCGTCCGCTAGAAGGAACGATAGTAGAGGAAAACAAAAAGAATAAATTGAAACCATATTAAAAACAAAAAACAATGAAGGTGCTCGGACTTGAACCAAGGACATTATCGTTGTAAGCGACACACTCTACCAACTGAGTTACACCTTCTAACATTCTTTATTTCTTTTTTTTACAAAAGATTTTTTGTAAAAGTGGTTAGTTTTTTACAAAAAAGCTTACATTTAAAAGCTTGAGATAATCCTGCCACAGATTCCTCTACGGCAACCTTGTTACGACTTCACCCCAGTTTTTCCCTGCTTTTTTATAATCACTTTTTTTTTTAAAGCATAACAACACAATAAAAAAAGAGTTATTATTTTGAAAACAAGCAAATGCTAGCGTGTGACGGGCGGTGTGTTCAAAGCCAGGATACTCTTTCACCGTAACATAACTTATTTACGATTACTTGCGATTCCTTCTTCATGTTTTCGAGTGACAGAAAACAATCCGTTTATAAAAAATTAAAGGATAGCTTCCTTTCGCAATCGCGCAACTTTCTATTTTTTATATTGTAGTATGCTTGCAGCCCATTTTATTGAGACCATAAAGACTTGACATCGCACAATTTTCAATCGAACTAATTATTTTAGAGATTTTTTTTCTTTTCTTCATCAGAAATAGAAAATATGTATTTCATTCGTAAAAAGGACTAAACCAAACGTCTTACGACACGAACTGACGACAGCCATGCAATACCTGTGCTACAGAATCAAAAACTCGTATAGTTTTCAAAAAATGGTAAGGTTCTGCGCGTTGCATCGAATAAAGCAGCATACTCCATCGCTAAGGCCGACTCCCGACAGTTTCTTTGGGTTTTAGTTTTGCAACCGTACTTCCCAGGCAGCTAGTTTTTGTGTTAACAAAAAAGTAACTAGCATCGTTGACGGCGTGGACTACAAGGGTATCTAATCCTTTTTGCTCCCCACGCTTTCGTGATATAGTGACAGAAATTTCTTGGTAGGGGCTTTCACCTCTGGCTTTCCTACGAGGATTTTAGAATCTTAGCTCTACGCTCGTAATTACCCGTACCTTTTTAATATTCTCTAAGTTTTCGAGAAAAAACATTTTCTTTGGGAAAAAAGAAAAGGATCTAATTCTTAATAAAAAACCAACCCACTCACGTTTTACGCCCAGTCCTTGTGGAAAACGCTCGCCCTCTTCGTTTTACCGCGGCTGCTGGCACGAAGTTTGCCAGGACTTTTTAAGACAAATAATCTTATTTTTTTGATTAACGATAAACCAGACTTAAAAAAGCCTATTTTCATCACGCAGCATAGCTGGATCAAGCTTTCGCCCATTGTCCAAGATTCCTGACTGCTGCCTCTTTATAGAGTTCGAACCTTATTTCAGTTTCGATGCGGTAGATCTTCCTACTCAGAACTACTTGAGGTCTTTGGCTTGGTGAGCGATTGTACTACACCAACTACCTGATCTCGTTAAAGCCATTTATTTCGAAAAACTACTTTTTTCACTACTCCGATCAATAAAAAGTTCTTTAACTTTCTCGCCCGTGCGCAAAAACAAAAAATCGTTTTTATACTTGCATGTCTAAAGCTTGCTGCTAGCGTTCTTCCGGAGCCAGAATCAAACCCAAAAGTTAAACATGTTTTTATGTTATAATACAAAAGCTTAAAATACCCTCAGCGAGAATTGAACTCGCGTTTTCACCGTGAAAAAGTAATGTCCTAGCCATTAGACGATAAGGGCAAAAAGTAACAAGGCCTCTAAACAAATAGAGCACCCACACTTTAACATGAAATACGCCCCGCGAGGATCTAAAAGATTGATGTCAAAAATCAAGCCTTTGTTTGCTATTTTGAAACGGGGTTTTCCCCACACGAAACTTCTTTATCCCGGCTTTCCCACGTCCAGGCAGCCGACCAGAAATTACAACAGAAACACCTTTGATTCCAAAGGCAAAAGATTTTTGAACACGAAATATAAGCCAACTTCGAAAAACTTTAAAGAATTCTTTAGCTATTCTTTTTTTTTTTAGAACAAGGAAAAGAAAACAAAGCTCCTCTACAAAAAGCTGACTGGAAAAAAAAAAGTTAGATTTTTTTGTATCAAAAATACAAATTTTATATGCTTGTTTAAATTGTTTTATTATAAAGTTCTCTGTAAAACGTAGAAGAAGAGAGCCTTTATTACTAATAAGTGTTTTTTGTGAAACCTGTGCTCTTTGAAACGCAAAAAAAGAGGAAGATATAAACTGTCAAGAAATTTTATCCTGCCTAGAAAGAAGAAGTTTTGCAAAAAAATCAAAAGACGACCGAAAAAGCGGAGAAAAGGCAAACACCCACCCAAAACGCCAATCGGTAAATTTCCCTTTTCTGCGAAAACGTGCAAAAATCCTTTTTATTGAAACAGTCGCACCTTTAATCGCAATAAGGCTACTTGGTTTATTACGATAAAGGCGATTAAACAGACTGTCTATTTTAACAAAAAAATCAGATTTAAGAAGTCGAAAGTTTATATTTTGAAAACGATTACAGCGAATCGTTCGAAGAATCGAACTAATTCATAGAAATGGGCGGGATTCTAGGCTATGAGCCGAAAGTGTAAAAGAAACTAGGGGAAAACAAAAATGTATTAGGTGTTTATCAAGAAAAAAGCACTTGCGCATATTAAGAGCAAAACGTTCTGAATAAAAACCAAAACGGGCAGCTTTTCGACGAGCAAGAGGATAATTTTTAATAGTCATTTTTTTATAAAAAAATCAGAAAGGCCGGATTCGAACCGGCGGCCCCCGATACCCAAAACCGATACGCTGCCACTGCGCCACTTTCTGTATTTTTAACAAAAACATTCAAAAACAAGAAAACTTTAAATTTCGAAAAAAAACTTTTTTAACATGATTCACTCGTTGCTGAAAACGCTTTCTGCTTTTTAGAGCATTTTTTTTAGGAACAAGAAAAGGTTGAAATTGAAGACCTGGCATAAAAAGCACTCCAGAAAACCCAAGAAAAAGCAGAGAAGACGTTTTCGCGTTTGCCACAAAATAATGCGGATTAATCGGTACTTTTTCAGAAAATCGCGAAATTGGTTTTTGTAGTGAAACAACGTCACCTTGTGTAAGAACGCGTCGATATCTAAACTGCCGCTTACCATTTACAAAAACAAAACCAGAACGTAGAAAAAAAAAAACCTCCTTTGTACTTTTCGCAAAACCTGAAAACAGCAGAACTACGCCAAGTCAACGATGTGGAAACAGCGACGACAGTTTTGTAATAGAAAAGTCAAAAAATAGCGGTTTACTAAAAGATTCTTTTATTATGCGTTTACCAAAAACGGAAAGATTATAAAATCGATCGTTATAATACTTAAATCGACAAAGAAAACGATTTGTTTGCCCGGTACTTTGTCAAAAAGAGCGGTGAAATTTAAAAACACGAAACCTTTTGGGTTTCGAGAAAAAATAAGAGTTACCGTAATAAAAAAAAAGAGGATGTGCCAGTTTTTTTGCTAGTGAATAAAAAAACATTTATAAGTTTCTAACGATTTAAGAATGGTGTCAAATATCTCTTACGTTTTTTTACAAAAAGTTTTATAAAACAAGTAATACATCATAACACCACGTTTAAATAAACAGAAAAACGGATGATGGGTTTCGCGCCCATAAATTTTGTTAAAAAACAAAAACCTGCCTTTGCAGAAAACATCCACAAGAAAACAAAAAACAAAAACCAGGAAAAGTCAGCCCTCCTTGGCTAAGTAGTAGTCCGCTTGTTAGCAGGGTAAAACCAAGAGACAGTGGCAGAAACGCTTTTCACCCAAGCCGCATAAGTTGGTCATATCGGTAACGCGGAAACGCCGCCCGGACTCAAATAAAAAGATAAAGAAAAAAACAAGTTTTGACACCTAGCCAAAAGCTACTAGGAACCCAATAAAAAAAAGGAAGATTAAAAGGAGCTAGCCAACCTCCAAGAAAAAGTAGCGAACAAAGTACGCTTATAAGGATCATATTGGCGTATTCCCCAAGAAAAAAAAGAGCAAAACCTATGGAAGAATATTCCACGTTATACCCAGCAACTAGTTCGGCTTCCGCTTCTGGTAGATCAAAAGGGGCTCGATTGGTTTCGGCAAGACAAGAGATATAGAATATAACAAGAAGAGGGAAAAGAGGAAAAAGGTATCAACAACTTTGTTGACTTATTACAATTTTTGAAAGGTTGAGGCTACCTGAGCAAAGAAACACGTTAATTAGAATCAGCCCCATAGAAACTTCATAACTAATTATTTGGGCCGCAGAGCGAAGTCCTCCAAGAAAAGCATATTTTGAATTACTTGATCAACCCGCCAGTAGAACCCCGTAAACCCCAAAAGACGAAACAGCGAAAAGGTAAAGAGCTCCAAGATCTAGATCCGCGAAAACAACTCCTTCACCGAATGGGATACACGCTCACGCTAGCAGGGCAAGTATAAACGTCAGTATTGGCGCGCCGATAAAAATAACGAGATTGGCACTGTTCGGGAGAACGGGCTCTTTAATCAGTAGCTTAAGGCCATCACAAAGAGGCTGAAGAATACCAAAGAAACCAACAACGTTTGGACCCTTTCGACGCTGTATTGACGCTATAACCTTTCTCTCAGCAAGTGTAAGAAAAGCAACAGCAAGAAGAAGAGGAACAATAAGGCCAAGAGATTGAAAGAGAAAAAAAAAAAAACGCACGACAATTCTATAAAACATTATAAATGAGAAAGACAAGATTTGAACTTGTGATAGGAAAACCTAACGGAATTACAATCCGCCGCTTTAAACCGCTCAGCCACTTTCTCAACAAAACCGTTGTCTTAAAAACTAAATTTTTAAGAAGACGAAGAAGGTCTGTAGAAATACTGCCTCGAATTCGATAATGAACAACCAGAAGAGCTAGTCCAATTGCAGATTCCGCTGCAGCAACCGTTAGAACAAGTAGGGCTATAATAACCCCAATAAGATCATCAAGTATTAGTGCAAAAAGAGAAAGCTGGATATTTACAGCAAGCAGTATAAGCTCAACGCTTATAAGCATTAGAAGAAGGTTTCTTCTATTTAGTATAATACCACCGATACCAATAAAAAAAAGAAATATTATAGCAGGTAGAATAAAACGAGAATCCATAGTTAAAAACAAAAACGAGAATGACGAGATTTGAACTCGCGGCCTTTGGCGCGACAAGCCAACACGCTACCACTGCGTCACATTCTCAAAAATATAGAGCTTCAAATAACAAAACTAATCTATGCAGCCGTTTTGCCCCATACTTCGACCGACCTTTTTTTCGACCAACTACCCCACTGAGGCCATAAACGCCTCTAATAATACGATGTTTAATTCCGGGCAGGTCTTTGACCCTACCACCTCTAACAAGAACCATTGAATGCTCCTGTAGAGAATGCCCTTCACCAGGAATATAAACAAAGACCTTTGTTTTTAGGCGCAGAAATCGAACAAGAGCAACCTTTCGAACAGCACTATTCGGCTTTTTTGGTGACCGTGTAAAAACACGAAGACAGCTACCAAGAAATTGTGGAGCATGTAGTTTCGGTTTTTTAAGTTTTTGTTTTGATCGGCGTTTGCGAAACAGTTGAAAAATAGTTGCCATTTCTTTTTAATGGAGATTTTCTGAGTCGTTCAGGTAAATGCAAAGCAGGACACAAAAAACATAAGACTGCAGAACACAAACCATTAGCTCAAGACCAGTAAGGGCAACAACAACACCAAAAGGAAGAACACTACCTACCGTAAGAAGAAGACCGTTTCCTAGCATTGATCAACTAAAACCGCAAAGAATTTTGACAAGCGTATGGCCCGCCATCATATTCGCAAAAAGCCGGACCCCTAGGCTAATTCCTCGAAAACTATAAGATACGATTTCGAGAACAACAAGAAGAGGGGCGAGCGCAAGTGGTGCACCCGAAGGAAGAAACAGAGAAAAAAAATGAAGGCCGTGACGTCGAAAACCAATTAGAGTGACCCCAATAAAAAAAACAAAAGAAAGACTTATTGTAATTGCAAGGTGGCTTGTACTTGTAAAGGCATACGGGATCATCCCAATGAGGTTAATACTCGCGAGAAAACAAAAAAGAGAAAAAAGAATGGGAAGGTAACGGTTTCCAACAGAACCAAGCTGGCCCTGTACTATAGAAACAACGAAAAAATACACAGATTCCACAATAAGCTGTCAATGTGTCGGAGAAAGCCTGCCCCCGTTTTCTGTCGTTATCGAAAAAAGGTGAGCAGTTAGTCCAACAGCAAGAAAAAAAAATAGACTTGAATTCGTAAAACTGAAGTCAAAGGACCCAACAAAAAGAGGAAAGATTAGAAGAACTGAAAATTGTTCAAGAGGACTAAAAATCATATTAATTTAAATTTTTTTTTATTTATAAACAAACGTTTCTTCGTTCTTTTTGCAGAGCTTTTCTTACCCTTTGAAGAAACCGGTTTTTTTTGCTCCGAAACAGCTGGCTTTGAAATACTCGGAGTACCCTCCCATGTAAGAAGATAAAAAACCGCTGCCTGTGTTACAAAACCCGTACGTGACCGCGAATCAGCACCAACCCCAGTTGCATAAGCTACAATTGGTGAAATACAAAAAATACCAGAAAACGACCGAGATAGTGTTCGAACACCGTAAACCTCACACCCTAGGTTAGCATTAAAACTTTCATAAAATTTTGTTTTCATAAAAAAAGCAGAAAGAAAAACCCGGCTAAACCCGAATTTACAATCGGCGGAAGGCGAAAATGGGTTTTCTGAAAAATTAGATGAACTTTGTTGCTCTTGACGGAACTTATAAACCCTTGCTAGTCTAGGTAGGATCCGCCGAATACTAAAAAGATAAAAAAAAGAGAAAAAGAAAAAAAGTCAAAAAAATTGACTAAAATAAGAAACTAGATCAAGCTGAGGCATCAAAAAAAAGTAAATTATCAACGAATACAACAAATAACAGTAAAGACAGAAGCATATTAAAAGTAGGAAAGGGATAACCTTACAACTATTATCACTTAAATCACAACCTCGATTTTTTGGTTGGTCTTTTTTTTACCCGACCAAAGAAAGACTGAAAGAGCATAATATTAAGCCTAGAAGCAAGCCCACGAGTCTCAAATAGAGTTGCAGACACTGCATTTAGCCACCGATTTCAAATTATAATTTGTGAAATTTTATCCAGAAGAGGAACACACCAACGAAAAACGAGACGTTTGTTACAAAATCCGCAAAGAAAAGCAACAACTGATTCAATAAGCGCAAAACGGCGCCCGAAAGCACCTTTTGTTTTGAATTTTGATTCAATAAAGTTTACACAAGCAACTGCCCGACTTACTTGAGAGTTTTCCGCCTCTCGCTTTCGCTGTGCAGTCGCCTCCGCAAAACTTACAAAAATACCCGCACCTGCATACTTTTGAACACAAAAACAACAAAAAGAAAAAAGGACCAGGAGTTCCTCATTATAAAGTACAAGATGAAACCTACTAAAAAACACCCAAAAAATAAGAATAACCCTAAGTTGGGCATGTGAAATTCCAAAAACATTAAAAAGCATTAAAAAATAAAACACAATTAATAACAAAAACAATTCATCTACCCTTTTACCAACAAACCACCTGTTTAAATAAAGGAAAGGAGTGCTGTATTTTCAAAAAAATTAAAGAAACTAAAAAATACGTAACCACCCATTTGAAAAAGTTTAAATACGCCGTTTTTTTTAGTAACTGGAGACACCAGGGCTCGAACCTGGGCTCTTACGCTTATCAAGCGTATGCGTTAGCCGACTACGCCATATCTCCAAAAGTTTAAAGCCCCCTGGAAAAAAACCAAAACCGAAGGCTTTTCGGCTAAAAAACCGAGAAACTCCAAGAAAAGACGAGACACCCCTTGATGTTTTAGAAATAAAACAAAAACGGCGTATTCGGGATATAGAACCTTCTCGAACAAAAAAATTAAAATAACTAAAGATAAAAGAACGGGAGTTTGTTGGATATTTTTGATTTTGAAAAAACGAACGGACTGTTCTAGAAAATAGCTCTTCGTTTTTTTTTTTAACATTTTTTGTGTTTTATGAAAAATACGAACCGTGATAAACCTACTCAAAATAAAAAAATTAAAATAACTAAAAATAAAAAAACGGGGGTTTGTTGGATCTTTTTGATTTTGAAAAAACGAACGGACTGTTCTAGAAAATAGCTCTTCGTTTAAAAAAAAACATTTTTTTGTGTTTTATGAAAAATACGTAACCACCCATTTGAAAAAGTTTAAATACCCCCCGTTTTTGTTTTCTTTCTAAAACATCAAGGGGTGTCTCGTCTTTTCTTGGAGTTTCTCGGTTTTTTAGCCGAAAAGCCTTCGTTTTTGGACTTTTCCGGTTTCACGAGAACCCTTTTTTTTTACAAAAGGAGTGTTAGTCTTTTTAAAGGAAGGATACGGTCAGACTCGAACTGACGTCTCAGATGTTGCAAACCCGCGCAGAAACCACTCTACAACGTATCCTTTGTTTGTATATTCATATGAATATACAAAATAATAGGCAAAAAGCGGGATTTGAACCCGCGTCTCTAAAATCACAATCTAGCGCTAAAACCGGCCTCAGCTATTTTCACCCTTAAAAAGTATTACTCCCAATCAAGTGCTCCTTTTTGTCACTCATATACAAAACCAAGAGTTAGAAGCCCCAGAAAAAAGACTATACTATAAAAACCAAAAAGGCCGCTATAAAAAAGAGTAAGTGCCCAAGGGAAACAAAAGGTTACCTCGAGATCAAAAATGATAAAAAGAATAGCAACAAGATAAAACCGAACATCAAATCGAGCCCGAGCATCATCAAAAGGATCAAACCCACACTCGTAAGCCGAAACTTTTTCTCCGTCCGGTTTGAGTTTTGCCACAAAAAAGGACAGTCCTAGAATAAAGCTTGCTATAAAAGCAGAAAGAACCATGAAACCGGCGATAGGGGGATAAGACATTGAAAAAGGGTTACATCTGGAAGAACGGGATTCGAACCTGTGATTACCAAAACCAAACTTTGGAGCCTTACCTGCTTGGCCATCTCCCAATTCAAAAATTTATGAACAAAAAACAATTAAACTTCAGAAAGCAGCTCGTCTTCTAGCGGACCTAGAAATGGAATAAGGACTAGAAAATAAAAAAAGAAAGAAAAGGACGCAAGCTGCCCAATTGTAAGAAACGGCTCTTCTACAGGCTCCGCACCAATCCACCCAAGAACAAAGACAAGAGCAACTAGAAACCAAAAAGACAGCCTATACAGAGGCCTAAACGAAGCACCTTTGATGGGTGAGTCGTGTAGTCAAGGAAGAGCAAGTAGGCATACAAATGTAAGCCCGATAGCCCCGACTCCAGCAAGCTTATTTGGAATACTTCTAAGAATTGCGTAAACTCATAGAAAGTATCATTCTGGAACAATGTGAGCTGGGGTAGATATTGGGTTTGCTTCAATATAATTATCGGGGTGACCGAGAGCATTTGGTGCAAAAAAAACGAAAAAACTAAAAAAAATAGCAAAAAGTACTCAAGCAACAAGATCTTTTACGTAAAAATAAGGATAAAACGAAATTTTGTCTGTATGCGCAACAACGCCAAGGGGGTTGTTTGAGCCGTATTGGTGGAGTGCAGCAAGATGAACGAGGCTAGCCCCCGCGATGATAAAAGGAAGAAGATAATGAAGACTAAAAAAACGGTTAAGTGTTGCATTATCAACGCTAAAACCGCCCCAAAGTCACGTAACAACATGATTACCAACTACGGGAATTGCGCTAGCTAGGCTTGTAATAACAGTTGCTCCTCAAAAACTCATTTGTCCTCAGGGAAGAACATACCCAATAAATGCTGTAATAATCATGAGAAGAAGAATAACAACACCAATACACCAAACGGCTTCCCGCGGAGCTGCATAGCTTCCATAATAGAGACCCCGGAATATATGAAGATAAACTACGATAAAGAACATAGAGGCCCCGTTTGCGTGCATATAGCGTAGAAATCAACCGCCATTAACGTCACGTATGATATGTTCAACAGAAAGAAAAGCCAGGTCTACAGACGCGGCGTAATGCATTGCGAGAAAAACACCCGTTAGAATTTGTAGAAGCAGACAAATGCCGGCAATTGATCCAAAACTTCAAGCATATGTTAGATTTGATGGAGTCGGATATTCGATAAGATGATCATTAATCAGAGAAACGGCTGGCTCTCGAAAAAGAGAGCTGCGTTGTTTAAAACTAAAAGTAGAAATAGCCATTAGTGTTCACTAAAAATAAAACTCGTTATGGTTATACGTATAAAGATACAAAAACACATTGTCCATTGTTTTTTTGTAAAAAATCGCCACCGGGCGTATTTATTCAGGGGGGAAAAGAGAATAAGATTTCTTCCGTAAATAAAGAAGGTTAAAACTAAACGTTTTGTTACATTCAAAAAGGGAATCGAACCCCTACCCTAAGTTTTGGAAACTCGCGTGCTACCACTACACCATTTGAACTATAAACAAAAAAAATCAAATAAATGAAAACGGAAAAGACAGGATTCGAACCTGCGTCTTAAGTATTAAGAGTCAGCTTAGCAAGCTGAAGCTTTAAACCGCTCAGCCACTTTTCCTAGCTATCGTTTTTTTCGACGACGACGAGTTTTGAAAAATTCACCAATGCGAAAACCGACGGTTTCTTCTATAACTAGAAACCGCCGACTCTTTCGTATGTTTTCTATATAAATATTTTTTTTATAATAAATAGGAAGTACTATAAAAAAACGAAAACAGAGATCATTAAGAGCGTAATTTAGAACACCTTTTCAAACAGACCTAGACATGTGTAAAGAAAAGAAGCGGGTATAGGAATCGAACCTATCAAAACTGAGACATGAGCCCAACATGCAACCAATGCAAAAACCCGCATTAACTCTTCTGAAGAGATTTGAACTCTTGACTTTGTAGTTAACAGCCACATGCTCTAACCACTGAGCTACAGAAGATGAAATTTTATGCGCTAAGAAATCACCAGAACCTCTTATTTATTGAACCATATGTAGTACTTCAACCCAATCGCGCCGATTTTGAAACGAAACTTCTTGACGGTGCACACCAACCCCACGATGAAGAGTAAGAAGAATTGCACCGACTATAGCTAGTAGTAGTAGAAGCCCGGCACCTATAAGATAAAACGGAAAATAGGTGTAAAGAAGAAAACCAATAGACTCTAGACACCCAAATGAAAGGACTGCTTTGGGCCACTCTAGATAAAAAGGAATAAAGTGAGCAACATCTACAGAAAAAGAGGCTGGCATTAGAAGCCCTAGATCAAAATACAGAAGACTTAGCAGAAAAAAACCAAGAGGAAAGTATTGAAAAAGATTAGCCCTAGCCTCAGCAACTTTAACATTCAGTATCATAACAACAAAAAGGAAAAGAATTGCAATTGCACCAACATAAACAATTAGAAAAATAAGTGCCAGAATATCTATTTCTAGAGTAAGAAGAACAAAAGAACAAAGAACAAAAGAAAAAATAAGCGAAAGAACAGAATGTACGGGACTTTTAGAGCTGATAACGAGAAAGCCCGCGCCGCAAGCAAGGCCTGCAATAAAACAAAGAATAGATTGTTGAAATAGCATTATTATAAAAAAATAGCGAAAGGATTTGAACCTTTAACCTCCAAGTTATGAGCCTGTCGCACTACCAATTGTGCTACGCTATCTACAACCATAGACAATCCGATAAGTCCGATTGAACTATAAAAAGAAATAAAAAAAAGAATGCGGGGGTTTATGGGAATTCAAAATAGGAGTACTGCACAAAACCCAACAAGAAAAGAAAGTTCTTTTGAAAAGTAGGACCCAAAAAAAGAAAAGAAAGCACCTAGGGGGCGGGACCCGTTTTCAAAAAAAATTGTTCTTAGAATACGCAGATAATAAAAAGTGCTAATCACGGAACAAAGCACCCCAAAAAGCGCACCAACATAAAGAGAGCCTGCTAGAGCAGATAGAAAAATGGAAAGTTTTCCAAAAAAACCGACAACCGGCGGAATTCCTGCAGCAGAGAGAAGCGAAGCAGCAATTGCAAAAGCAACCCCTGGTGAAAAAAGACTAAGACCCGCAAAATCCGCGATATATCGGACCCTAGAAAACCGAAGTCCAACAAGCGAACAAAATATAGTAACTCCTGAAAGAATATAACTTAGAAGATAAATAACAACTCCTTGTGCTCCATAGACAGTACCAGAACATACTCCAAAAAGCAGATAACCGCTGTGACTAATACCCCCGTATGCTAGAAGCCGTTTAATACGCCCTTGTCCAAGAGCAGCAAGACTTCCTCACACAAACGAAAAAACCGCACAAAGAACGAAAGGAAATTGTCAAACATCAAAAAGTGAAAAAAAGTAACAAAAAAGAAGACGTGTTATTACTCCAAAAAGTGCAAGCTTTGGAAGAAGAGCAAAAATAGCTGTAACGTTAAGGGAAGTTCCCTCATAAACATCAGGAACTCATGCGTGAAACGGAACTGCTCCAACTTTAAAAAGAAAACTCGAAAAAAAAATGAAAAAGGCGAGAAAAATACCTTCAACTTCAGCGGGGGCTATATGTGAAAGTAGGAGTGAAAAATCGGAAAATCGCACACAACCAGTGAAGCCATAAAGAAGAGAAGCGCCAAAGAGGTAAAATCCGGAAGCTACTGCACCTATAACAAAATACTTAAGACCCGCCTCGGTTGCAAACTCAGAAACCCTTACGTTTGCTGCAAGGGTATAAAAGGAGAGTGCTTGAAGTTCTAGCCCTAGGTATAGAGAAAGAAAATCGTTTGCTCCCAGTACCGCAATTATTCCAAAAAGAGAAATTAGGAGAAGCACAGAATATTCGAACGTGTTGCTTTTTTCCAGTTGAATATAAAAAAGACTCAGTGTAACACAAAAAATACAAGTAAGAAGAAGAAAAACTTTAATTATACGAATAAAATCATCTTCAAAAAAACATGAATATGCTGCGAGGTAGTTACCCCCAGGAGAACAGCAAAGAAGAATACAAACAAAAACCAGAGCAAGGATTGAAAGATTTGCAACATTTGTGGACAGGATTCGTCCTGTCTTACTGAATACAACACCGTGTACAAGAAAAAGACAAATACAACAAACGAGAAAAATTTCTGGCAGAAGAGATACCAGGTCATTACTAAAAAAAGAAAAATACGAAAAACGAGAGTGAACAGAAAACGGAAACATCTAAAAAAAAAACTTAGCTTTTTTAAGTATAAAAAATTAAAAACCTAGTTCGAGAATACAAGAAAGAGGGACAAACAGAAGAGATATTACAGGCTTAGGATAGAAACCAACCCAAAGCGTTATAAAAACAAGGGGTGCAAACATAAAAAACTCGCGCCGGTTAAGATCCGCTACTTGTAGAAAAGAAACAGTTTTTAGCGTTCCGAATGAAATTCGGCAAAAAAGTCAGAGGCTATAAGCAGCGCTACTAATCATACCGGAACAAGCCAGAACTGCGGCAGAGTTATTACTTTGAAAACACCCAGAAAAACAAAGGAATTCGCCGACAAAATTAGCTGTTCCAGGCAGACCTAGATTTGCTATGCTAAAGAAAAGGAAAACGGCTGAAAAAAGAGGCATTACTTGAGCAAGTCCTCCGTAATAACGGACAAGGCGTGTTTTATACCTGTCATACAGAACCCCAATACAAAGGAAAAGTCCGGGGGAAACCACCCCGTGACCAAGTATAAGAACACAAGAACCTACTAGTCCCATGAGGTTACCACTAAAAATACCAAGAGTAACTACTCCTATATGCGCAATAGAAGAATAAGCGATCGCCTTTTTCATATCAATTTGACGAAGGGTCGTAAAAGATGCATATAGAATACCTAGAAGAGAAACTGTATGAACTAGCGGAGTATAAAAAAGAACAGCTTCTGAAAAAAGTGGAAGCGTATATCGAAGAAAACCGTATCCCCCAAGTTTAAGTAGAATACCCGCAAGGATGACAGACCCTCCAGTTGGCGCTTCAACATGCGCTTCTGGAAGCCAGAGATGTATAGGAACCATTGGAATTTTAATACCAAACGCAAGAAAAAAGGATAGAAAAAGAAGTAGTTGACGTTCTATACTAAAATTTGAAGCAATTAGCACACCATAATCAAATGACCCGACCTGTGCAAAAATTAGTAGCAGAGCAAGTAGCATAAAAACAGAACCAAAAAGAGTATATAGAAAAAGTTGATACGCCGCTTTTACTTTACGTAGTCGAGAACCTCAAATACCGATCATAACAAATATCGGAATTAGTGTCGCTTCAAAAAGAATATAAAAAACAAGAAGATCAAAAGTGGTAAAAACGGCGACTAGAAGACCTTCCAGTAGAAGCCACGAAACAAGATATTCCGTAACTCCTACCCTAATAACTTGTCAGCCTGCGAGAATACAAAGCGGACAAAGAAAACAGGTTAGACTTACAAGAGGCGCAGAAAGGCCATCTAGTCCCAGCACGACTTCGGAATTAGTTCCAGGTAGGACAGAGTAACAAATAATATTTTGAAGCTGAAAATTTGCATGGTCGAGACCTACCCAAGCAAAAAGTGAAATTGGTAGCGGCACAAGCGCGCCTCATAGAGCGACTAGTTTTTTTTGCGCTTCTGTAAATGAAATGATAAGAAGACTAAAAGAGGTTATAAAGGGAAAAAGGATTAGAATTTCTAGCCAGGACATAAAAAACAAAAATCTAAATTATATTTGAGCAAGTTGTTATTAAAAAACACGAAAAACGATTCAACAACCAACAGAAATTAGAAAAAAACAACCATTCGATGAATAAAAAAGAGGACTACATAGCAGAAACCCTAGGCCATAAACAATAAAAAGGACATTATGATATACTCGACCAGATTGCAGGGAAATCAGTTGTTTTGAAAGTCCCGGAAAAATAAAAACAATCCCAAACGGGCCTAGAATTTCTAGAGCTCCTTTATCAACTATACGAAAACTAATAGCGTGCCCGAAAAAAAGAAAGGCTTTTGCAAAACTTTCGTTATAAACCCTATCAAAAAGCCATCTTTGATTAAGAAAAGTATAAAACACACGAAACATTTGATTGAAAAAAAGGAATCGGTATGTGATTATTGGGTTATGGTATATAAAACTAAAAGAAACAGCTGCGCCCATCACTGTAAAAAAAAGAGGGATCTGCTTTAGAATAACCGGAGCACATTCCGCTTCGATTATAGATTCCCGAACTGGGTAAATAAATATACTATTAGCCCAAAAAGGAGTTCCCGCCCCAAGAAAAAGCTCTCGACAAAAAAATCCAATAAACAGACTGCCTAGTCCAAGAGGAATAAGAGAAACAGCTATAAAGAGTGGAGCTTCATGACAGTTTTTATAAAAAGATTTAAAACCGTTTGGGTAGCCTAGAAACCCTAGAACAAGTAGCCTAAACGAGTAAAAGGATGTAAAAAGAGCAGAAATTACACCAAACCAGTGACAAAGTCCGCCCGTAACGCTAAAATTAGAAAGAGAAAACTCAAGAATTGCGTCTTTTGAATAAAAACCTGTTAGAAAAGGAAACCCAACAAGGGCTAGCGAACCTACAAGTATAAATGAATACGTAAACGGAAGTAGATAAGCGAGACCTCCTATTCTACGCAGGTCCTGCTCATCTTTTATAGCGTGAATAATGCAACCAGCACCAAGAAAAAGAAGTGCTTTAAAAAAAGCGTGATTTGATAGATGAAAAACACCCAGAGCGTATTGAGATAGGCCAGAAGCAAAAACCATATAACCTAGTTGAGAACACGTAGAATAAGCAATAACGCGTTTAAGGTCGTTTTGTACGAGGCCCGTTGTAGCAGCAAAAAACGCAGTGAACGCGCCGACGAGGCTGACAAAAAAAAGAACAACGGGTGAAAATTCTAGAATAGGTGATGACCTTGCAAGAACGAACACTCCTGCCGTAACCATCGTAGCTGCATGAATTAGGGCAGAAACTGGCGTAGGCCCTTCTATGGCATCCGGCAGTCAAGTATGGAGTCCAATTTGTGCCGATTTTCCAGAAGCGCCAATAAGGAGAAGAACCCCTATACAACTAAGAATATCTACCTTAAACTGACAAAAAAGGAAGGTACAAAACGCAACTTTTGAACTACAAGAAAAAATAGTAGAGTATTCTACGCTCCCGAAAATTAGAATAAAACAAAAAAGTGCAAGGGCTAGCCCGACATCTCCAACCCGGTTTATAATTATTGCTTTAGTGGCTGCTTTGCAAGCTTGAAGTCGGCTCGACCAAAAGCTAATTAGAAGAAACGAAGCGAGGCCAACACCCTCCCACCCAAAAAAAAGTTGCAGGTAATTATCTGCAAGAACCAGACTAAGCATTAGAAAAGTAAAAAGAGAAAGGTAGGATATAAAACGAGCAAGAAAAGGGTCGTCTTTTATGTAACTTATAGAATAAACATGTACAAGACTGCTAATTGTAGTAATAACAACAAGCATCACGGCTGTTAGCGAATCTACAGAGATAGATCAAAAACTTTCAACCACGTCTACGCAAATCCAAGGAAACAGTGATAGCGTTACAGGACAAGACGTAAGCCCTACTTCATAAAAAGCAACAAACGAACAAAGGCAAGAGCAACAAACACAAAAAGTTGCAATAAACGCAGCTCCTTGTTTACCAAAAAGCCGACCAAAACTCCCTGACACGAGAAACCCAAAAAACGGAAATAGAAAAAGACAAAGATACATCGTTTACTTAAAAACGGCAAGAGAGGGATTCGAACCCCCGAAGCAAAAGCTTAACGGCTTTCAAAACCGGCCCTTTAAACCACTCAGGCATCTTGCCGGGACAAAAATAAGGAATAAGTTCTAGAGGTTAAACTCCTCCTCACCAATAAATAGAAATGAATAGAAAAAGCCAAACAACATCCACAAAATGTCAATACCACGCGGCAGCTTCAAACCCTACGTGATGTCTTTTTGTAAACTGACCTGAACGAAGGCGAAAAAGACAAACAATAAGAAAACAAGATCCGACTAGGACGTGAAATCCATGAAAACCTGTTGCCATAAAAAAGGTGCTCCCGTAAACGCCGTCTGATAGTGTAAAAGGAGCGTCAACATACTCAACTCCTTGGAGTGCTGTAAAAACAACAGCCAGAACAACTGTAAGAACTAGTGAAACTACTGCTTGTCACCGATATCCTGCAAGAATAGCGTGATGTGTCCACGTTACAGAAGCACCAGAAGAAAGAAGGATAACGGTATTTAGAAGCGGAATTTGTCAGGGGTTTAGGACTTCAAGGCCCTTCGGAGGCCATACCGCACCAATTTCAACGGTCGGGGCTAGGCTTGCGTGAAAAAATGCCCAAAAAAAAGCAAAAAAAAACATAACCTCCGACGCAATAAATAGAAGTATACCCCACCGAAGCCCCGACTGCACAGCCCTGGTATGGTGTCCTTGAAACGTTCCTTCTCTGATAACGTCACGTCATCAAACAGCCATCCCATACAGAACGAGAAAAAAACCAAAACACAGAAAAAAAAAACCACCGCTGAAACGGTGTATAAACATTGTAAGACCAGTAACTAGACAAAAAGCCCCGAACGCTGAAAAAAAAGGCCACGGGCTAGGATCTACGAGATGAAAAGGATGAAGTTGTCGCATGTATATGTATATATAAACTGAAAAAACAAGAAAAAACCGGCTTGTTTAAAGAAAATGAATAAATTTTGAAGGCATCAATTCACAAACCCTTTTTTAACAGCTCTAAATTTGAAGAAGGGGCTAAAAAAGAAAAACAACAAATAAAAAAAAAGAGGGGTGTACCTTAAAAAAATAACCAACAGCTACCAAAACACAACCGGCTTTACTTTTCTTTTTGGATTACCCCACTTCAACACAACTTCATCGCTGCTATAAACCAAGGTCAAAGTACGAATTAATGGCGAAAATAAAATTCTTTTTTTAATTACGAGGGAAGTTTAACAAAAAACCCATGAAACATTTCAACAAAAACGAAACTAATTGTTTGAAGTGTTTAATTAACCCTCAAAACATCAAATTACTAACTTTTAAAAAACAAGTTTGCATACTTTTTGCGAAAACTTTATACAAAAACAAAGGCAGTTGCGAAAAAGGGAATTCTACCCTTTTTTTAGAGTTTTTTTTAGTAAAAGCTTCCAATATTGTTGTTTTCAATTGTTAGCTGTATACGACTTAGCAATTCAACGCGTGTTTATAAAACAACGGATTTACCAGCGGTCATTACACCTTGATCCTTTCGTACACAAGATCTATTACTTCAACTCTAAGTTAGTTACCTTACATTTTTAGGAGATAGGAGCCAAACTGTCTTACGACGTTCTGAACCCAACTCACGTACCTCTTTTTTTGGCGAACAACCAAACCCTTGGAACCGCCTGCAGCTCCAGGACGAGATGAGTCGACATCGAGGTGCCAAGCACTACCGTTAATAAGAACTTTTTGGTAGAATTAGCCTGTTATCCCTAGAGTACCTTGTAATCTGATAGCAACGACTTTTCCTCTAAATAACGTTGGATCAATAGGTTAGACTTTCGTCCTGACTTAAACTACCGTTTTTATCATCAAGCAAAAAGATAATCCTTGTACTTAAAAAAAAGTTCTTTTTTTTTCTTTTTTACTTTATAAACACCTCCGATACTTTTTGAGAGGATACCGCCCCAGCAAAACAACCAAACATGCCATGTCTCCCTAAAAAGATTAGAAAAAAACAAGATTAGTAGGGCAGTATTTCATTATTGATATTAAACCTCTGCCTATTCTAAACAGACTAATTGTTTTTTTCAAGGAATATTTGTTGTAAAGGTTCAAAGGGTCTTCCCGTCTTTCTAAAAAATTTTTGCATCTTCACAAAAATTTCAATTTCACTGGGTGTTTTGTAAAGACAGCAGAAGAGTCGTTACACCATTCATGCGGGTCGGTAATTAGCCGACAAGGAATTTCGCTACCTTAGGACGATCAGGGTTATCGCCGCCATTTACGAGACATTAAAAAAAAGCAAAAAACTTTGTATTTTTTGTTACAAGTAATGGGCAGGTTTCGAACTTTATACTAAAGATTTCTCCTTTGCAAAGTCCTGTGTTGTTGATAAACAGTCGCTCTTCTCTTTTTACAATTTTATGCAAAACACTTGCACAAACCTCCTTATTTCGAAAGTACAGAGTAAATTTGCCGAATTCCTTTACAAAAATTAACCCAAACGCCTTCATTGAAGAAAACAAACAAACCGGTGTTGGTTTTAGTACAATCATAAAAAAGGTTGGTATTTCCAGAAAAGAGTTTTAGCTGAAAATAGCGCGAGCCAACGAACTAGCTGCACAAACTAATTACTACTTCTAAACCAAACTTTTTTTAACTTCATCAAGCTCACCCGTTCGGGCTTTTTTTAGAACTTGCTTAACCCTTTTTATCAAAAAAAAGGAAACCAAGCGTTTACGGCGTTTTTAATTCGATAAAAAAACATGTTACTCATTCCTGTATTTTTTCTTCTGATTATGCAATTTAATTGTTTACAATCTTAAAAAATGTATTTTTACAGAACACTCCACTACCATTATTTTTTTGTTGATAATATGCCTTTTCGGCGCCAAAAAACCCAAAACATTAAAAATTTTTAATATTTACGATTTTGCACTATTACGCGTTCATAAAAGGTGGCTGATTCCAAGCCTACTTTAAAGCTATGTCGAATATCAAATTATTTTAGCTACGTGCTTAAGGACCTTAAAGAGCATTTAGGGCTGTTACCCTTTAGAGAAATGATCTTAGCACCAAATCTCTGTTTCAATTTTTGCGTTTTATGTGATTTGGAGCTAATAAAATAAAAGGCAGGGCAAACAACCCCTCTTTTACATTAAAGGAACTCTACCCACACAAAATGAGCAATTGTTAGTGCCAACACACTTTTCGTGGAGAACCAGCTAACCCCAAACTTGATAAGCCTTTCACTCCTATCCACATCTCATCCCAGTTTATTGCCACAAACACGGGTTCGGTCCTTCTCATATTGGATGCAACAGATTCGACCAGGAAGTGGATAGCTCGTTTGAATTCGGGTCTTTTTAAAGCGACATTAGAAAAAACAACTTTGAATAACGTAGTTAGCTTTCGACGCAGTGCAGTGCGTCGAAAGCCAAAGGCCGTACGTATGAGGAAAAACCCTCCTTTCGACGCAGTGCAGTGCGTGGAAAGCCAAAGACCGTACGGGTTTTGGGGAATAAATTTTTTTTGAATGGCAAAATTCTCGTTTAAAAATAAAGTATTTTTGATCAAAAAAAATTAATAACCTAACTAAATTATTTAGCTGTTTTTGTTTTCACTAAAGCTTTTTCGCGTACGATTAGGCATCTAATTCTTGGTACGAAACCGAAATTGAAAAATTTTCTAGTTCCATTAGAGAATGCCACGTCTTTAAAAAACTCACAGAACCATTATACCAAAGGTACGTTTTGACAAAAAAGAAAACAGCGACTTGCTTTAGGTTTAGTTTTCGTTTTATAATAAAAGATTAACCTTACAAGGTTATTTGTGTTCCTTCACAGTACTAATTCTCTATGGATCATGCTTTACGTCTTGTAGCAACAAAGGAGGAGCTTTTCCAAAACTTTAAAAGTTAAAGATATTATTAAGCTAAAACAACGAAAATACAAGACTATCACTTACTAAGGTCCCGTTTAACGGATTAGTTTATTTTTTACATTGCTAAAAACTAATACAGCTTAACTAACTACATACCCGCTCACTTTTCTCTAATATTAGCGGGGTCTTTGTTAATTTCAGTTCCTGTTTCGCAGAAGATTCATCTTACAGGAGTAAAACTGACCAGAGATTTCTCAAAAAAACAGCGAAGTTTATTTTTTACCTACTTATAACTAACGCCTAAGTAGACTAAAAAAAGCAACAAGAGCTTCCTTCGCTTTTTCGGCAAAAAACGTTTGTCATTAAAGCATGCCTAACACGTTTACCAAAAGCTTTTATTTGTAAAAATGAAATGAAAAAATCGAATATTACACTTATAAACATAAATGTAAAGAGGCCGTTTGCCTTTTTTTATCTTTGTTGAAGGGAAATGAACAAGACGGCCTTTTGGTTTCGTGGCTTACAGGCTTTAACAACCAGTTTTTCCAAAAAAGTCATAAAAAAATAAGAACGTTTTTTGATTTTTTTAATACACTAAAAAATGCTTTTTCTTTTTTAAATTATTAAATTAGAATCACTTTTT
>OW568904.1:0-264359 GCA_938743325.2 Pycnococcus provasolii | reverse complement strand
CTAACCCTAACCCTAACCCTAACCCTAACCCTAACCCTAACCCTAACCCTAACCCTAACCCTAACCCTAACCCTAACCCTAACCCTAACCCTAACCCTAACCCTAACCCTAACCCTAACCCTAACCCTAACCCTAACCCTAACCCTAACCCTAACCCTAACCCTAACCCTAACCCTAACCCTAACCCTAACCCTAACCCTAACCCTAACCCTAACCCTAACCCTAACCCTAACCCTAACCCTAACCCTAACCCTAACCCTAACCCTAACCCTAACCCTAATTGTAACCCTAATTGTAACCCTAATTGTAACCCTAACCCTAACCCTAATTGTAACCCTAATTGCCAGGCTGGCAATTTGACGCACATGTTGAAAAAAAAATTTTGCCTCCGGTATGCGGGCGACCGTCGGCCAGTGTCGTGCAGAACGAAGCCAATAACAACAGCCATTTTTTTGGCAGTTGTTTCGACGACATGTTCAGAAGTGCGTTGCAAAAATCTGGAATGCCCAATCGGGAAACCCAAGTAAAAACACGTTTATAGACGTAACCCTAGACGTAACCCTAGACGTACGTCTACTTCTTCGACAGCGGCCTCCGGAGGGTTAGCCCTTACCCTGGGGTTAGGGTCATGTAGCTCGGTAGGTTTCCAACCAGGGGCGACATTCAATAGTGTATTCCCCCACGTCCCGCAATCAACGGGAAGTTAAGACAGAAGTGTAGCCGGACACAAGTAGGATCGTGTCTAGGTCCTACAGAGTGACCCTCCTAGTTTGTTTTGAGTAACCGAAGCCTAATTAAGCCTATAGGTACTACTATTCTACCTATTACCAAGGAGGGGCCACGGAAGGCTAAGGAAAAGCAATTGCGGGGGGGGGGGCCACTCTTGAACAACGAATAAAGTCGGGAATTCCTTATTGTCACTTTTTCTTATTGTCACTTTCGGCCTATCTAACCCTAACCCTAACCCTAACCCTGTAACAACATTGTTTAACATTACATCAAATACACAAGGAGGGGGAAGGTAGGCACGTGCGACCTTAAGGATGCGTGGGGTGACCTTAAGGCGAAGAGGTAGTTGACGATGTAACAAGATGAACTTACATCTCGTACACCACCAACACCCAGCCAGCCCACCAACCCACCATTTCACAAGCTAAACACTCCTCAGCCTAAGCCTCAGGGTGGTCAACCGTTGATCAAGAAACCAAAAATAGCCCATTTTTATAGTGAAGGAAAAACCAAATTAGACCCAATATAATAACCAATTAGGTCCATAAAAATCTGGAACCTCCAAATTGTAAGTTGGTACCAAAGGTCCGTACTCCGTAATAATTTTCCAGTCGTCTTTGCATTGATCAGGTAGGTTGATCAAGCCTCACTTCCTTTTCAAGCAACTTGCCTGGCATCCGAATGATGGGCGTTCCTACTCCTAGCTGGCAGCCTTGGAGGTTGGAGGGAGGGACCCCAACCAGTTCCCAGTCTGCCAGGGAGAGGGCAAGCCTTCCTTCCCCACCCACCGAGCGAGCGAGAGGGCGAGGGCGAGGTGGGCGCGAAAACCCAACCCTAAGCCTCTGATGCCGGGGTTAAATGCTGCGGAAATAGGAGGTGGTTTCTCCCTCCTTCCAAGCAAAGATTTCTCTCCAGGGTTATCGGGTTAAGTGTGTTTCGACCGCAGGATGTTGTGATTCCCCCCCGGGTTTGCTTGGACTGGATAAGGCGGCCCCCTTTACCCCCAAGGCTGTGACTCGGACTCCGCGTATCTTTTGCCCCTCCCTCTCCCTCTCTCTCCCTCTCCCACCACATTCCATATTCCTCAACATGCCGTCCATGTCCACGCTCCGTCTCACATCGGCGCGCCCGGCTCTCAGGGCCTCGGGGCCAGCCTTCCGTCTCTCGCAGACGTCCGTGCGCCGCGGTGCGCCGCTCGTGCGCGCCATGGAGGGGGAGATCGCGACGCTCGTCGGAGGAATCACGCTCGGAGGAATCACGGGGGCGGCTCTCGGCGCGCTCAACGGACGCGTCTCCACGCTCGAAACCGGAGGATCGGCGTCGTCCTCGTCCTCGTCCGCGAGTGCGGTGAGGCCTGTCACCAAGGCGGAGGTGCTTGAGGTGCAGAAGAACTGGGCGGCGGCCATCGCGGGGTGCTCGAAGATCTACAAGGATGGCGGCGACTACATTGGCGCCGCGCAGAAGGCGGCGGGTGACCTGTACGCGTACGGACACTCCGACGTGCTCTTCAAGCCCACCAAGGCGAGGGAGTACCCCTTCCGCCCCACGGCGGGTGAGGCGATGTCGTACTTCGTTGGCGGAAAGGTTGTCGACAACGGATACGACGAGGATGGCGGCTTCGCCATCAACGGAGGAAGGGGATGGGCGTCGTGCGTGTACAAGAACCACAAGATCGAGCTTGTTGGCGGAGTTGGCATCGCCATGGGAACGTACGACTTCACGGATGCCACGGACGGCAGCGTCAGCACGGTCGAGTACACGTTCGGATACCGCCGCTGCGACGACGGAAAGGTGCGCATCTTCCTGCACCACTCGTCCGTGCCGTACGGCTCGGGCAGCGGACCTGCGCCGGTGACGGAGGCGGAAGTGCTTGAGGTGCAGAAGAACTGGGCGGGTGCCATTGCGGCGTGCTCGAAGATCTACAAGGATAACGGCGACTACATTGGTGCTGCCGGCGACGCCGCGAGCCAGCTGTACGCGTACGGCCACTCGAACGTGCTCTTCAAGCCCACGAAGGCTGCGCAGTACCCCTTCCGCCCCACGGCGAAGGAGGCGATGTCGTACTTCGTTGGCGGAAAGGTCATTGAGGGTGGATACGACGAGGATGGCGGCTTCGCCATCAACGGAGGAAAGGGATGGGCGTCGTGCGTGTACAAGAACCACAAGATCGAGCTCAAGGGTGGCATCGCCATCGCCATGGGAACGTACGACTTCACGGATGCCACGGACGGCAGCGTCAGCACGGTCGAGTACACGTTCGGATACTGCCGCTGCGACGATGGCAACGTGCGCATCTTCCTGCACCACTCGTCCGTGCCGTACGGCTCGGGCAGCGGACCCGCGCCGGTGACGGAGGCGGAAGTGCTGGATGTGCAGAAGAACTGGGCGGCGGCCATCGCGGGTTGCTCGAAGATCCACAAGGAAGGTGGCGACTACATTGGTGCCGCCGCCGAGGCTGCGGGTGAGCTGTACGCGTACGGCCACTCGAACGTGCTCTTCAAGCCCACGAAGGCTGCGGAGTACCCGTTCCGCCCCACCGCTGAGGAGGCGATGTCCTACTTCGTCGGAGGTGGCGTCGTCGACAACGGATACGACGAGGATGGCGGCTTCGCCATCAACGGAGGAAAGGGATGGAAGTCGTGCGTGTACAAGAACCACCAGGTTGAGCTCAAGGGTGGAATTGGCATTGCGATGGGAACGTACGACTTCACGTGCGCGACGACCGGCGAGGTGAGCACGGTCGAGTACACGTTCGGATACTGCCGCTGCGACGACGGCAAGGTGCGCATCTTCCTGCACCACTCGTCCGTGCCTTACAACGCCGGCGGCGCTGCCGCACCAGCGAAGAAGGGCATTCTCTCCAAGGTGATGGGCTAAGTCAATGTGTACCAACGTCAAAAACAAAAACGTGAAGGTTGGTCCAAAAAAAGAAAAGTAAAAGGTGTAACACGGAAAAGCGATTAACACTGTTGAAAAAATATAAAAATGTCGCCCGCCACAAGTGTCAAGCTGTTGGTATTTATTTTATTTCTAAGCGTGTGCATCTCACGCACTGCCAGGTGTCACGATCCCGGAAGGGGGGAGGGACCCCGGGGATACCTGTTTTAAATTCACACGTTTTCGGGGATCCCTCCTAGCACCACTGCATTCGGACCGTCCGCCTCGTCACCCTCGTCCCCCCCCCTCGCCCGCGGAGCCTCCCGTCGCCTTCGCCCAGAGGGAGAGAGAGACCTCGCTCGATGCCCGCGACGACGACGACGACGGCGGCGGCGGCGCACGGCGCTCTGCGCCCAAGACGCTCAGCGCACGCTCAGCGCTCCGCTCGCACTCATTCCTCTTCAAAAGCAAGATCACCTAACAGGAGAAGAAGTCACAGCAGCAACTGCTGGGAAGTCCCCCCTTCACAAATTCGGCGAACGCTCAACTTCGCGGCGGCGTCTTCGGCGAACGGATCCGCGGCATCAGCAGAAGCAGAAGCAGAAGCAGCCTCATCACCGGCGCAGTCAGCAGAAGATGCAAACTCTGCCACAGACGAATCTCCTCCTCCTCCTCCTCCCCCTCCCCCTTCTGCCTCCGCATCTAGTGGGATCGTCGTCCCACTCGGATCGGAAGACGCCGTGCGTGTAGCAGCGCACGTCATGCAGCAGTGCGTCGAGTGGGGAACACTCGGCTCTTCCCCCTCCGAAGACGAATTCAGCGCCATAAACCAGGTGGACGGACGCGTCGTCGCTGTCGGGGACGTGCACGGAGACCTCGCGCAAACGCTGCGTGTGCTGAAGATTGCGGGCCTCATCGAGGAATACGTCGGCGGAGCGGTGGAGTGGGTCGGAGGAGACGCGACGCTTGTGCAAATGGGAGACGTGCTCGACCGAGGCGACTTTGAAATCGCGCTCATTTGCCTCATCCACTCGATAAGAAAGCAGGCGCGCGACGCGGGAGGGAACGTCTTTGTCCTCACGGGAAACCACGAGGCGCTGAATGCGAACGGCGACTTTCGATATGTCACACGAGGGGCGTTCGTCGAGACGTGCGCGTTCGCAGAGCTGCAAAAGGAAGGTAAGGAGGTGGAGGAGAAGAAGGCTTCTCTGCTCGATACGCTAGCCTTGATGGTGCGTGCCGCAGCCACGGGGGGCGCGGGAGGACCGCCGCTCGACCCCACGACGGCACTCCGCGCGCGCATCAATGCATTCGCACCTGGCGGCATACTCGCGAGAGAAATGGCGACGTATCACACGGCGCTCGTCGTCAACGACACCGTTTTTGCGCACGGCGGGCTGCTTCCCATGCACGCGAGTTATGGAATAGACAAGATCAACCAAGAGACGGGACGGTGGATGCGTGGTACGAGAACGGGAGACGGCCAGGCGGGACCGCCTCGCCTTGCGGTTGGCGGCCCGGAGAGCGTCGTGTGGACGCGCGTGTATTCCAAGGAGCGCTTCGCCGACCCGTTCGAGGAGGCGCGAGCGAACGAGCTGCTCGACAATACGCTGAGCCTTCTGAAACTTGGATCGGATGGACGCATGGTGGTGGGACACACGCCGCAGATGCAGGGTGTGAACAACCAGAATCTCGGAGGCAAGCTGTGGAAGGTGGACGTGGGAATGTCGAGCGGCGTGCTTGACGCGTTGCCAGCTTGCCTGGAGCTTGCACCGGACGGCGAGGCGCAGGTACTCACAAACTGGAATCCTTCGACGTCGGCAAATCGAACGTCCGTTTCGGCAAACTCGGAGGAGTAAACAAAACTTTGATTTTGATGAGTCATGTTCTTATTCCCAGACTTTTCCACAACACAGCCAAGCCTCCTTTCATGCGGAGGGAAAAAAAGATACAAACAAAAAAAACTTGAAGTAAGGTATGTAGTATGTAGTTAAAGGGGGAGCTCTTCGTGCGCGTACTTGTTCGTGGCATCTTTCGCCACGACATGGCCACCTCCACGTATGTACGTTTTCGTCGTCAGTAAACCTTCAATGCCAACAGGCCCACGTGCGTGAAGACGGCTTGTACTGATTCCCACCTAAGGTGAAATGTTGTCATTGTCCAATGATTCGTTAGTTTGTTTCTTCTTTCGCTGTGAAAAAAAGAAAGAAAATGCGCGCCGCAAGCCACAAATCACAAATCACAAATTTGCCGTCAGAATCGCCTTAAACTTTTTTTGTCACCATCACTCACAAGCGCAGCAAGCGAGTTTTTCAACGCAAAGGTTTAAAAAAACACGATGCCACGCATGGGGAGCAGTAAGGTCTCAACAACGAATGTAAGGTATCTCTTTCATTGTATCGTCACGCGGCGCACGCAAGCCAAGCCAGTAGCAAACCATTTTCAACCAAAAACAAAAAAAAACAAATCAAGCAAGCAAGCAAGCAAGCAAAAACCAAACGTACCTCTGCACCAAGTCCGAATCGAAATCCGTCGCTGAATCGGGTGCTGCAGTTTGCAAAGACACATGCGGAGTCAACAGCATTTAAGAATTTCTCGCGCACAGCCTCGTCCTCCGTCACGACGCACTCCGTGTGGCTGCTGCTGTTGGCGTTGATGTGTGCAATCGCAGCGTCGACGTCGTCAACCACCTCCATCATGAGCGTCAGGTCGCCGTACTCGACGTGCATATCCTCCGTTGTGGGAAGCTGCGCGCATCCAGCGATGGCGCGCATGCGCGGTCCTGCAAGCACCTTGATGCCCTCCTCGGTGAGCTTGTTGAGCAGGCGGTGTCCATACCCGTGCGGGTTGGCGAAGTGATCCATGTGCACCAAGCACGTCTCCGCTGCATTGCACGCCGCCGGGTAGTCCGTTTTGGCGTCCACGAGAATGCGGTTCGCCTTCAGCGGGTCTGCCTCCTTGTCGACGTACACGTGGCACACGCCGTCCGCGTGTCCCAGCACGGGTATTTTCGTGTTCTCCATGACATACGTGCACAGCTGGTTGCTTCCGCGCGGCACGACCATGTCGATGGTATCGTGGCACGCCAGAAGTCCGTCCACTTCGTCGCGCGTGTCAACGAGGGTAATGCACGCGGGTGGCACGCCGAACTCGGTCAAAGCCTGTGCGATGCACGCGTGAATCGCCTTGTTTGACTGCGTCGCTTCTCGCCCACCCTTCAGGAGCGCGCCGTTTCCCGCCTTGAGGGCGAGTGACGCGATCTGAGGAAGTGCGTCCGGCCTCGCCTCGAAGATGACGAGCAGGACACCCATGGGCGCCGTGACCTTTTCGAGAGTCAGCGACCCACTGCCGTGTTCGTCGTCGTCCATAACTTTGCACCTCCTCACGACGCGTCCGATGGGTTCCTGCTGACGTGCAACCGCGCGCGTACCCGCGGCGACTTGTTTGATTTTCCCCTCCTTGAGCGCAAGACGCTGGCGCGTCGCCGGAGGCAGCGTTCCCTGCGCATCAGCACGTGCGACATCGTCCGCATTCGCCGCCATGATGGTATTCGTCCGTTCCTCGAGCAGGTCCGCGATCCTAAGAAGCAACGCCACCCTTTTTTCTCCTGAGAGCGATTGCAAAACACGCGACGCCGTGCGTGCTGACGAGGCTAAGTGAGAGCAATGCGCGGAAGGAGGAGCACGTAATGAAGCAGGAGCAGAAACAGCATTGGCATCACCCGCCGCCGCCATGGTGGTATTCTTCGAGGACGAGTTGCCCATCTTGATCTTGGGGGGAGTGGAGAATGATTGGGCTCCGGGAGGGGGAAGAAAACGGAAAAGGAAACTCCAATCTGATCAGACGAGACGAGAAGAGAGGGAGAAGAAGGGGTTGGCAGTTCGGGGTTGGGGGTTGGGAGGGATTGATTGGGGGTTGGGAGTTTCCTCTGACCTGGGATTCGACTCTGCTTCCTTCGTTTTTATTTTTATTGTTTATGTTTATGTTTATGTTTATGGCTACAGATTACAAAATAAGTGTGCCGTCGTACGTTCGTTCGCTCGTTCGTTCAGACGTGGCGTGCCACCTCCGCGGCGGCCCTCGAGCCTTGGTGGACGACGACGCCCCACGCGTCAACGAGAGAACGAGACGACGAATCCGCGACTATCACCCGTGACGCGGCGTCGTCCCTGTGGTGAGCCTCGTCCGCCTGGCACTCACGCAGAACGTCAACCAGCGCGCGTACGTCGTCGTTGCTCCTCTGCAACGAATAGTCCTGCAAACGCGCGATTTGCGACTCGTAGTGGTCGACGACGAACCGCTCGACGTGGTTCACCGTCGCGTACAGGCCGTTCGCACCAAACACCGCGGTTGGCGCGAAGCCGAGCATATAGCCTGCCACCTTCCATAGCGGAATCAAACTCGTTCGGGCGTCGCCGTCAGCGAGCCGCTCGATCGCCTTTAGGTGGTGTGCCTCAGTCTTCTCGTGCTCTTTGCAAAACGCAGCGGCTGCGTCGTCGCCGGCGTCGTGGGAAGATCGCGCCCTGAGTGCGAGCGCGGAGCGTGCGCCGCGGTAGATGTAAACGGCGCCTGTCTCCCCCGCGTGGTCGGAGGCAAGCTCTGCGTTTAGCCATGCCGCGTCTTCCTTTGACATCGCGCGAACGGCGTCGACACCACGCGACGCTGCCTTTAGCCGACACGCGCACCACGCAGTCTTCTCCTCAACGACATGCTCACTTTCACCTTCACTTTGACTTTCGCCGCCGCCACGATTGAAATATACCGACGACGTGATCCCGAGAGCACAGCACGCGTTCACGTATGCCATCTGACGCATGCGTCGAGCTAATAGCTGCGCCGACACCGTTGACGACGACATGTTGTGTTTTCTCCCAAAGAGTGATGGGAAAACTTTGTGACGTCGACCGGCCCTCTGAGAACGCGAGCTCTGTCTCTCTCAGGTGGTTGGTGGCCACATCAAATGGGGATCCGTCGTGGAACCCTTTTTTTGTGGAGGGTAGGTTCACGACAAATCGGATTTTCGGGATCCCGGTCGAGCCTACCTATACTTGGCAATATAGCGCTATGGGCGTCAGACCATAAAATATATAGGGCTATATATTTTGATATCATATAGGTTGGCGCCCTTGCGGTCGCGTGGGTTCGGTAGACCCTGGGATCCCTGTATAGATGGCAAAATACTACCTTTTAGTATGCTCTCTCCCGACTTGTAGCGCCGACCATGTTCACCCGCACGTCGCAAGCGCCTAAGCACGTGCTAAACATCCGCGCGATCGCGGCGTCCGGCGAACGCGTCACGATGGCCCTCTGGTCGCCCGCGAACGGCGCGGCGGCTCAGCTTGGTCAACGACTTCACGAAATTTGGATCAAAAGTCCGGAGCGCTTCCTCGTCATCGTGATCCCGTGTGTGCTCGATCCGGCGTCCGGCAAGGCCTCGTACGAAGCGCGTACGGGAGGAACGTCGTACCCGGACTGGGAGGCGGACTTCACGCTCGTCTTCAACAAAACGGCGTCGGATACGATACTCGAGATGCCGAACATCTCAGACGACGCGCTTCGCGCGAAGCAATTCGGCACGCCGAGTGAGTGGGCGGCACGCTACGCCGCCACGGCTGCGCGTCGCCTCGCCATCTCGGAAAAGGTTTTCAGTTGGTTTGGTTAACACGTTGAAAGAAAGAAGTAACAAGAAGTGAAAGAAGTTGAAGCCGTAGTTGTGCTCCGTATCCACGGTCCCATCCGAGCGTCAGAGACACGATGCGAGAATTGTTAGTGAGCAATCATATGCCCGTACGCCTAAATGGCGTCATGTGCGCGTTCGTCAGATCGCGCGCGTGTACACGACCTTACGTGTCTTCCTGCTCGACGACCGAGAACGACACCACGAAGTACAGCTACCGTAAATCAAAGCTCGATTCAACTAAGACTTTCACGACACATTACATCAAGCAGATATGCATCAACTTAATCACGAGGTTGTACAGGATGTGGTATGGAAAAATCGATCAATTTAACAGGGCAAAGGACGATGGACTTTTCGCGCAACTTACAGATCTGTGGCACACCCTCGATTGGGCACAGAGAGACGTGACCGGAATCATCGCCATACTGTTCGTGAATACATTTCGCATGGCGTTGCACGGCGGTGATCTCAAGAGCGGGACTATGCCGTCGCCGTCGTCGTCGTTGTCCTGACTGTCCGCCGGGATGCCGTCGTTATCGTCGTCTTCATCCTCGCTATCTGGGATGCCGTCGCCGTGCCGTCGCCGTCGCTGTCCACCTTCTCCACCTTCTCGAGGTGAACGGGAATGCCGTCGCCGTCGTCGTCGTTGTCCTGACTGTCCGGGATGCCGTCGTTAAGCTGCGCGCGAACGCCAGCCGCCGCCCGCCGGCGAGCGCGGGAAATTTCCACCGAGTGGTCGAGATCGATCACGGTGAACAAGACAACAGTCTTAACGCAATGCGCGCTCAAGCGACTGCTGCTGGTTGTGAATGGTCGCGAATAGTTTCAGAAGAAATGACCCGAGCCAAAAGAAGCTTGCATGGAATCGGTCATAAAAAAAAATACAAAAGTAACTAATAACAACAAACAACATGCACTCACAAAAACAGAGAGAGTGCATAAGAAAGAATGGATCTTATGTATACATATACTCTACAATTTATTTGTAAGCGAACTGTGTCGCCACTCAGTCAATGCGCACATGCCCGCACATCGTCAAACGCAGATGCCACCCACCAAGCGAGCGGTGACATCTCAGTAGTAGGGTTAGGGTGACGCCAGGAAAACCTCGCCAGATCGTTCGTGCACGGTGTGCTCACAGCGGATGCGGTGGGCGGGTGTTCTTGGAGCTCCAAGTGCAAAACACCCGGCTCGTCGACGAGCCTTGCGCGGGCGATGAAGCGCAACCTGTGCTCATCGCCTGCAATGGATCGAAACACGTCGACACGTTCCTCCACCTCGAGTTTTGGATAACGCGTTGCGTGAGCATGATCATTCCACATCGCCGCCACGTCTGCCAGCGTGTCGACGTCTATTCCAAAAAGCAGGCGGCTGACGACGTGCGCCAGGTCCTTGCGCGTCGGCGAAACCTCGTAGTCGTTACCACCCGTCTCGTCGGCGGGTGTGCGAGAGAGATACGTTACGGAAGGGTGTCGTTGGCAGAGCGGGAACCACCGTGCGGACGCTTCAAATCCACCGCCTCCACGTGGAAACTGCGTTGTCCACTCTCGGAGACGCCCATCTGCGCCTGGCGGGAGCCTCGCGGCGTCAAGTGTGCCCTTGCGTGAATCCCAAAGCACGTTTTCGATGAACTCGCGAGCAACCACCTCCACGCAATCCGGAACGTCGGGTGCGCCTTCGAACGCGTGGCGTTCCAGGCGGACTTGTATTCGTCCTCCTCGTCGCGTCGCCATGGACGCTGCGATCGTCTCGAGGCTTTCGGCACACTCGTTTCCGCTCAGTACGTTTTGTGCCGCAGCAGCCGCACGCTCGGGCGTAATATCTGCGGGTGACTGAGTAGCTGCAAGGAATTCGTCTTGTGCGTCGGCGTCCGTTGCGAGTCGATGGTCGCCCAGCAGTGGCGGAAAGTGTTCAGCAGCACTTAAGGTGTAATCTAGAATGTCGTTTTTCGTCTGTGCCTTCTCCCACACGACACGGGCGACGAGCGGGAGCGCGCGCGTTTCTCCGCGGCGGTGCATTGCGTCTGCAATCATCTGAACGAGTTTCGCGTGTTTCGCAAGCGAGACGCCCGTTTCGATACCGCGCACTCGGTTCGTTTCAATGCGACGCATGCGCAGCACGTCGCGCACGTGTTCATCTGGCGAGTCGGCAGCCGCGAGTCCGACGATAGCGCCGATGTCCGAGGTCGTGAGCCACGGCACGGATGCGGATTTGGACCTTGCAGCTTCGACGCGAGGCACACCCGCCACGACGGCGGGCGGCGCCATGAGAGTCTGGCCCCGGGGGGGGATTCTTTTTACGGCGGATTTTTTCGGGGATGGGAGCGGGCTTGCATGGCGTGTATGGCCCGAGCCCTTCTACCGAGGGGACGGGGCGAACCATTATATTATGGAAATGCGTGCGTTACAGAGCGCAGCACGCGCAGCACGCATGGCGCCTATCTATGGCATCGCTCCGTCACCGGATCAACGCTAGGAGGCGATCTTCTTCTTCTTCACCTAGCACAAGGGTGCATCCAGCGAGCACACGTAAGCCGGTCACTCAGTAGTACAAAAGGCCCTCAACGACGTGCTCACCATGCGTAATGAGACGAGCGCCGCGCTCAGTCGTCGAGACCTGATTGGAACGCAGCGCCTCGTGGGAGAGCACGTGAAGATTTCCAAGCTCAAGGACGAGCGTTTTAACGGTCGCTGTGGGACCGTCGAATCTCTCGATCATGCGAAGGGTAAGTACTTACGCCGTCAACATTTCCGCCTTCGACGGCAAGCCGGCGACAAAGATTTGCGTGCTCGGGTCACACTTGATGCCTAACCGTGCCGTCGTCGGATGTCGTGCACGCGTGATTGGCATGCCACAGGAGGAGGAGGTTGTCTGCGAAGATTTCCTTGAGGAGAGCGGCAGTTTCCGCATCAAGCTCGCGAATGGTGATAATAACACCGTTCGTGCTGAGAAGCTACAAACAATCCAAAGGCACGGTGGTGTCGTCAAGGTTGCTCAATGCGAGCATTGCGGCGCCACGGAAAACGTGAAGACGTGCCAAGGTTGCTTCACAGCACACTTTTGCAGCCGCGAATGCATACAAGCTGGATGGCAAGCCCACAAGCAAGCGTGCAAGACTCGCCAGCGATGCTTCGCCAAGGTGGACATGGAGGATATCGGTTCGATCAACATTGACGGCGTGGAGATCCCACAGCTGCCCCAAGCTTCGTCGTCGTTACATTATTCGACGATGAGTTTTGGCTCCGGCATAGTGAGAGGCGTGGACTCTACGGGCACGAGGAGTGCAAATCGCAACAAAGGACGCTTCGTGGTGAAGGTCCAATGCGCGGGAACGGGAAGGATGCCTCACATGATCTACAACAAGGAGCGAGATGTGAATGCGTCCGTCGGCTCAAATCAGGGCGGCTACGTGAAATTGCGCGAGGCGGTGATGAGCAAGGGCCTTGTCGTCTACGGCAATAAAGGCAAGGCGTACTTCATGGCGTGGCTTTCGAGCAAGAAGTCTGGCGGCGAGGAGCTTATTGTCGACGCATCCGAGGCGCTAGAGATGCCAGGGTGGTAGTTAGTCTGGTGGAGCAAGTTGCGTCGCTTAATTTGCTTAAGACGACAACCACCACCATATACATACATCTATCTTGTTGTGAGAATTTGCGGCTGGTACCACGAGGCGCTCAAGTACAGAACGAAGGACGTCTGGCTCTATGAAGTCGACGGCGAAACGCACACACTCGCGTGTTACCACGCGAGATGCGGTGACTGGACCTCTCCCAGCGGACCCGACGCACCGTGCTTGTACTGCGTGAAGTTGTAAATAAGTATCCAAGCTTCTTATTTACCCATCTTCTTATTTACCAGCTTGGCGGCTGGCCGTCATAATAGAGTCTTGTAAGTTCTAGTTCTTCATCTCGAAGAACACCGCCTTGATTGCCTTCGTGCCCGTGTTTTTCAGGCTGTGGTACGCGAACGGAGGCGCGCTCATAGGTGCGGGAACGCCCATGGGGCAGTGCAGAGGCACGTCCATTGCCGCACTCTCGTCGCCGCCGGGGTAGATGGTCACTTGGTCGCCCTCGAGGAAGTAGATGAGGTGGTCGCGGTGGTGGTGCACGGGGTCCTGCTCGCCAGGCTTCATCGTCAGCATGCCCGTGACCCACTCGTCATTCTCCGCCAGCTTCGCGTAGCACGTCGGCGCGACGTCGAAAGGACTCCTGTAGCCGGCAACTGTGCCGCACATCTTGCAAGTCGGGTACGGCTCGACGAACACGATCTTCGCCGTGGTTGTACCAACGTTCTCGACGACGTGTTTTCCCGCGGGAATCACGGGCGCCGCGCCTGTTGGCAGCTCGAGCTCCGCGGACCCTTCCGTCGCGCCTGGCGGGGGCGTCAGCTTCATCTTCGCACCTTGCACGACGTACATGCTGTGCTCCGGGTGTTCGTGCTCCTTGTCCGCCTCACCAGGTTTGAGTTCCATTTCCACGAGGCGTGCCCCTGGAATCTCCGCCACTACCTTGTAGTGCTCGGGGTTCGACGTGCAGCAGTCAGGCAAGCCCGACGCGAACTTGAACACCACAGGCTCATCACTAGGCGACGACTCACCAGACAACTCATCCGAAGCCCCAGGCTCCGACTCCTCAGGCTCCGAAGAACCCTCATCCTTCGAGGAGGAGTACTTCTTAAATAAAAAATATCCCAAAGCAGCGCCACTCAACAAAAGCTTAAGCATACTTCTTAAGAAAGCTTAATAAAATAAAGGAAAGGGGATGAATGACAATGACAAGAGGAGAGGGGGACAACGAACCAACCGCGTCAACTGATACCACCTACCTGTCACTGTCAGGTACACCTCGTGTGTGTGGAGGTGTAACTTATAAGTATCGTGCGGGTCGGATTTTTATTTTTATTAGTTCAGGGAAGGCTCGAGGGAGGGGGAGTTGTTTCCCCCCCCCCCTCCCACACGCACAACCACAACCACACCGAACTCTCCCAGGGGTTGGTTGATTGGTTGGGCAGGTTTCTTAGCCCCTTAGGTAGTCACGTCACAACTCTCAGGGCCGTCCTATGCGTTGGGGAAACCCTCCCCGGGGAAACCGGTTTTCGAGGGCTACGCATAGGAAGGGCCCATCCGCGACGATGGGTTTCCGGGGTCCCCAACGGTCTCTTTCCAGGCTATTTGCCAGGCTGTCCCTTGCCCCTTCGCCTTGACGATGCAAGTCAAGGATGGATCCACCAACTCAAAAACTGTTCGTAAACTTTAGTCCAAGTTCTGAACTCCACCTCTCCATCAAGGCTGACTTAACCCTGTACCTACAAGGGTATTGGGTGGATCTGCCCTTTCCGCCCTTTGAACTGACTATATATTCAAACGAGCTGTCCGACAGAACGACACGCACGGACAGCCCATTCATCGTGCACGCAAGCAGCAGCACCTTAAGGCCTGTCTCGGCCTCATCACAGCGCCTCTCACAGCGCCTCACAGCGCCTCACCGCGCCTCTCACCGCGCCTCACCGCGCCTCTCACCGCGCCTCTCACAGCGCCTCACCGCGCCTCTCACAGCGCCTCTCACCCGCGCCTCACCGCGCCCATTCATCGTGCACGCAAGCAGCAGCACCTTAAGGCCTGTCTCGGCCTCACAGCGCCTCTCACAGCGCCTCACAGCGCCTCTCATAAGGATTGTAAGTTGAGCTCGTTGGACCATGAATGCCAACTGAAAAAGCCCATCTAAAATTCCGACCGGCCGGTGTGCCCTAGGTACCGCATATAGGAATATCAACAATCTGGTAAAGAAAGTATCTGTCCCAAACCCAGTCTCTCATATTATGGATAGTAGTGGCAGAGTAGTGGCAGATACGTGACAAACCAAAACGAATCCGCAAAAAAGAACAAACCCAACAAAAGGAAAACCCGAATGAATGAGACCCGGGGGGGATCCCCAAGAGACAGTGGGAATTTTACCAAAAAGTCAAAAACAAACACAAGTCCGAAAATCACAAGGAATGCCAAGGGTGGATCCCCCCAAAAATAGTAGAAACCCATATCCCCAACCCAAACCCCCAAACAAGGAAGAAAAAAGAAAAACCCAAACCCCCAAACCAAGAAAAAAAAACAAGAACCCCAAACCCCCAAACCAAGAAAGAAAAAAACCCAAACCCCCAAACAAAACAAGAACCCCAAACCCCCAAACAAAAAGAAAAAAAAGTTAAAAACCCAAAAGAAACCCCCAAAAGAAACCAAAGGAAAACAATCCCCACCAACCCCGAATTGAATAAAATCCCCAACCCCGAATAAAGTCCGTCGGGGTCCCTGTGCAGATTCACGGGGAGGTAAACCCTTGGGGTATCCCCTTTTCTTGCCAGTACAGAAGTCTCGCCGCCGCCGTCGCTCCCCCTCCCCCTGCCCCCTTCATCTTCACACTCACTGCTGCCGGCCATGCCTCCGAAGAGCAAGAAGCCCAGCGGCGTTCCCTCCGCCGCAGCCTCGAAGGTGGCAGCGGCGCCGAAGAAGGCCTCGGGATCCAAGCTTCCTGCGAATCCGCTCTACGAGAAACGTCCTCGTAGCTTTGGAATCGGACAAGCGCTCCCGCCCCCAAACCGAGACCTGCACAGGTTTGTCAAGTGGCCGCGATATGTGCGAATCCAACGACAGCGACGTGTGCTTAACCTTCGCCTGAAAGTGCCGCCGACCGTCAACCAGTTCAGGAGGACGCTCGACAAGTCTGTGACGGGCGCGCTCTTCAAGCTGCTTAACAAATACAGGCCGGAAGATAAGGGGGAAAAGAAAGAACGACTGCAGGCGCAGGCGGAGGCGGCGGCGGCGGGTGCCGACGACGACAGCAAACGCCCGCTCGTTGTCAAGTACGGAATCAACCACATCGCGTACTTGGTGGAACAAAACAAGGCGCAGCTCGTCGTCATCGCCGCGGACGTCGACCCGCTCGAACTCGTCATCTGGCTCCCCGCGCTCTGCCGCAAGATGGGCGTGCCGTACTGCATCGTCAAGTGCAAGGCACGCCTCGGCGCGGTTGTGCACAAAAAGACCGCGACGGCGCTCTGCCTCACCGGCGTCAAGCCAGAGGATAAGATGGACCTCGGAAAGATCGTCGAGAGCTGCAAGCTCAACTTCAACGACAACGGCGCCAGCATCAACCGCACGTGGGGAGGAGGCATCATGGGACCCAAGTCGCAGATGAAGACGAAGCTCCGCAACAAGGCGATCGCGCGCGAGGCGGGCAGCAAGAAGTAAAAAGTAAAACTGTTTGTCGTCGAAGTAGCTGTGAACGTGTAACACACCAACGCGATCGTTGCCTTGGCACCAACCAACCAACCAACAAGTTTGATCACTCACTCACAGTTTTTCTCTCATTCCCCATTTGACTTGGCGTTACGAATGTCGTCATGTCGTCCACCGAGTCCTCCGCCGCCGCTATACTCGCCGAGTACACCGCTTCGCATCCGTACCTGCTCCCTCCGACCGTCTCTCCCTCTCAGATTGCCGACGTGCGACACGCCGTGACGAGTCAGGACTCGAATACGCCATGGCTCACGCGACTGTCTCCACTTCATGTCAGGCGCTTGCGAAACGTGCGGCGAATCACAAACAGCAGCAGCAAACCGGTCGTCGCCGTGTTCGTCGGCGGATCCATCACCGCACAGAAGGAAGGATACAGACCGCTGCTAGCAGCCTGGCTCGAGCGTACGCTCAACGCACCCGTACGCGCGCACACGGCGGCGATCGGCAACGTCGGAAGCTCCGTGCTGTTCTTCACGATCAACGAGTGGGTGCTTGCCTACGAGCCGGACGTCGTCGTCTTGGAGTGCTCTGTCAACGACGGTGACGCGCTCGTCGAGGGCACGAACGACGTCGCGGTGCTTCGCGCGTTTGAGGGCATTCTGCGCGCCATCAAGACGGAGCGTCCGAGCTGCGCCGTCGTGGTTGCTTCCATGCCCGTTCGCGCGGACGTTCCGTCGAGCCGACGAACGGGAACCAAGGCGTGGGTGGACGCAGCGAACAGCGACGGTGACGTTGACGCGGCGCTGTGCTATTCGACGCGCGCACCCAACCTGCACGCCAAACTAGCCGCACACTACGGATATGCGTGCGTTCGCCTCCACGCGCCGATGATTGAGCAGACGTGGTTCCCAGGTGCGTTGGATGCCATGTTTCGTGATGACTGTCATCACACTGCGCTTGGCGCCGCACTCGCCGCGTCGCTTGTTGCCGAGGCATTTTGCGTTGCTTTTGAAGACGGCGACGACGACGAGGAGGACAACAACGCGTTGTATGTGCTGCCATCACCGTGCGAACCTCTGTACTGGACAAACGGCGCAACGCTCTCGATTGGCGAAGAGCACGTCTGCAGCGACGCGCACGGCGACGAGAACCGACGCAGGTGGGATGTCGACCCGCTCACCGGCGCGCGGCTTGAGTGGTGGCTTCTCGACCCAAATGACGAGTGCACGGTGCACTTCGACGGCACGGGCGTCGCTCTTCTGACACACGTCGGTCCTGACGCGGGGTATCTCAGCATCTCGTTGACGCGTGACGTCGACGGCGCGGAGATTTCGCGAAAGACGCTCAACTTGTTCGATCGGTGGTGCTACTACTACCGTCTCACGGTTCTCAGCTTGGCGACGGACCTTCCGCACGGCGCGTACACGGCGCGCATGCGTTTGCTCGCAGACGCGCCTGACCGTGCCGTGTCAAAGAAGGAGGCGCCCCCTGGCGTGCAAGGTGCGTTGAAGTTGTGGCTCAGTTACGCGCTCGTGCTCGGCAAGCGCGGCGTCGAGTGCGCCGTCGGTCGTCTAGGACCACCACCTTCCTCGTTTGATTTCGAAGGAACGAAAGATGACGGCGCGAGCTTGAGTGCGCATGGAAATCGCCTCCATGCGCTCAAGAAGTACGACGACATCGACAGCGACGACGACGACGACGACGACTGAAACTATTATTATGTAAAGCTATATAGAACATTGTTGCTATTATCATTCATTGCTCAAGATGTTGTCATAAGCGCCCGGCGCTGGACGATCCATGGACTCGGAAGGGAGGGAGGGAGGGAGGAGGAGTGAGACTAACCTTAGCTAGCACTCATCTGAATCGTCGTGAAGAAGAAGACAGGGCCAACCTTTGGAGATAGGGCGGCATTGATTATTGCATGCATGTGTACGGCCCACGCCGAAGAAGGCCGGCGACTCTCAAGCACGTAACTCTAGTAGGAGTAGTAAGCGGTGGTAGCTTTATTATCAATGAAGCGTAGTCCTTAGGCGGCTGACGCCATATATATATCGGGCCACCAGGCAAGATGAATCATAATAATCTACTAAACAGATTAACAGAATAGAGAGAGAGACAAACGATCTTGCGTGCAACAAAAAGAAGAGAGCGTACAAACGTACTCTCGAGCGAGTGAGATCTTCAGGACGAGGAGTGTCCATCTGGACTGACTCCGAGTAGTCGTCTGGATGTCCAAATATGTACAGGTCTTCTCGAGAATTAATATTGTACATGTATTACATGCAAAGCACGCCCAGCACGCCCCTGACTGAAGGGAGGGGTTCGAGAAACCCCATTGAAATGGCCGGGGGGAAAGAAAAGGGCGAACCCTAACCCTACTACTCCTAATAACCCTACTCCTAACCCTAATCCTACGACTCCTAACCCTACGACTCCTAACCCTACTACTCCTAACCCTAACCCTACTCCTACTAGCCCTACTCCTACTCCTACTCCTACTAACCCTAACCCTAACCCTAACCCAAAACCCTAACCCAAAACCCTAACATAAAACCCTAACCCAATCCCTCCTCCTATTTCCTGTGACCCTTAGCTAAGCCTATTGGGACGACGACGCCCATGGTAGTTTTTTCCGCCCGTCATTTCCGTCTGCGCCGAAGTGCCAATATTTTTGAAAAATATTTCATAAGGCAATGCTGCGTCCGCTCCGACGAGTCTTCTTTAAAGAGCGTTTTGAATCTGTATTTCAAACTCATATTAAGACAGCTGGCTTTTGTGGAGTCTCATGGGTTGGGTTAGGCTCATGGGTTGGGTTACGTTTGCCACATTCATGTTCCCGTTCCCTGGGTTTATGCAACTCTTTTGGCGCAGTCCCTGGGCGAGTCGTCTGCGCGGCGATGATGGCACCACCACCTCCTCCTTCAACCTCATCATACCCAGGCTGTTCATTCGTCGCATTCCCGTTTGCGCGAACACTCTTCACACCTTCTGTGATATCTCACTCTCCTTGTCAGGCTCATTCACGTTCGCGAAGCGATAATGTCTCGGCCGCGCTGTGCTTACGCTGTCCGGATAAGCCGGGAATCGTCAGCGCACTCTCCGCGTGCATATCCCACAACGGCGGGAACCTGACATCTCTAGACACGTTCGTCGACCACCCGCCCGCATACGCGTTCCCTCACCTGGAAAACGAAAACGGGGGACCGTCGTTCGTCGCACGTGCCGTGTTCGAGTACGATCCCGCGCAGTGGAAAGAACAACAAGTCAAGGAGGCGTTCGGCGCAATCTCGAAAGAATTTCAAGCGTCCGTCTTCAAACTGCAGTTTGGAACGCAGGAACACGTGCCGCGCATCGCCGTGCTCGCTGGACCAACCGCGCACTGCCTGATTGACCTCCTGCAGAGGTACCAGGCGGGAACGCTTCCTGTGCGAATCACCGCGGTGATTTCCAACCACTCGCTCGACAAACTCGACCACAACAACGGGTACGTCAAAGGCGCGCTCGAGAGCTTGAAGATACCGTTCCACCACTTTGCAACGTCGAGCAAGCCGACGCCGACGCCGACGCCGGCTGCGGAAGATGGGCTGTGCGTGCACAGGCGCGAGCCTGAGATTTTGAAGGTTCTGAATGCGCTCGACGCGCCGACGGACTTTCTCGTGCTCGCGAGGTACATGCAGGTGCTCTCTCCCTCGTTCTTGGATGCATACGGCCGAGACGTCGTCAACATACACCACGGCCTGCTTCCTTCGTTCAAGGGTGGCCATCCGTACCGGCAGGCGTACGCCGCGGGCGTTCGCATCATAGGTGCGACGGCGCACTTCGTGACTGCGCAGCTCGACGAAGGTCCGATCATTGCGCAGAATGCCGTGGCTGTGACGCACCGCGAGTCCCTGGACGGCATCAAGGACATCAGCGAGGGTCTCGAGCGCGAGACGTTGTCGTACGCGGTGAGTTTGGTTGCGAATGCGCGCGTCGTGCGCATTTCGCTCAACCGTCTCGCGGTGATGAACTAAACGAAATGAAATTAATATGTATGTACTGTAACGTTACGTGTAAAAATATTTCGCTTTTATTACTAAAGATGTATTTTTTTTTGTTGAAAGAAAAGAAAAACGGTTCCCCCATCCCAAAGTCCAAACCCACATTTTTTGTCATTTACTCCTCTGTCGCGGCAACTTCCTCAACAACGGCAGGCGCGGGTGCGGCTTTGACCGCCTCGGGCATGCCAAAGTACGGCGTTTTGGTTTCCTCGCCAAACTCCCTGAGGAACACGCTGAGGGGCTTACCCCTCGGGATGGACTCCGTGGGGCTGTCTCCCCCGAGCGCGCCTAGGCCGATGTACACGAGTGCTCCGCTGGCTGCGAGTGCAACTGCGCTGTAGATGAGGCTTCCTCCCCCTCGTGCTTCGTCCGTCGCGGAACCCTGCACGTAAACCTTAGGTTCGACGCTGAATATGTTCTGTTGTCCCGCTGAGTCCTCCTCGAGGTACCCGAGTCCCGCCCTTGAAGATGTACTTCCAATGGCACTTCCCAGATCCATTTGCGTCGACGGAATCTCCACGACACGATCCGGCTCAGAGGCTGGCACGGGCTCAGGAACGGGCGGAGGAGTCACGGGCACATCAACGGAGGTTTCCGTTGACGATGATGATCCGGATGAAGAGGAATCCCCTTCTCCTGACGACGAAGATCGGCACACAAGCAAGCGCCGAGGAAGCGGGACATGAATGGACGAGCCAGATGGACGAGGGCCTTTACGAGTCAATGAAGATGAGAACGATCTCACAGCAGGAACAGCAGAAGAAGAAGGCTTATTACACTTCACAACACACCCAGAGGGCAGCATCGGCGCCATCGAGCAATTGTTTGTTTGCACCGGGGACACCGCGGGGGTGAGGTCCCCCCCCCCCACCTCCCAGGGCCAAAGCAAAACGCAAAAGAGGAAAATGTGAGGCTCAAGATAACCGGTTGGGGTGGGGTGGGGGGTTCCCCGGGGGGGATACCGGTTCGCCCGTCCGTCGATTAGTAGGCGGGGCGTTTAGTAATTACCTTAGTAGGCGTGCGGGGTTTGTATAATTCAGGCGCCCGGGGTTGGATCAATTCGGGGTTTATAGTTGATAGTTTTTGGGAATGCCTGCCTGGTCACTGGTGAAAGGTCCATAATAAGGTCTGTAAGGACGAACAGTTAGTTGGACAAATATTATTACGATTAATTAGACTATGGAGGAATGTGAGAAATCTCAGCAGGCCAAAACACCCATGATGGCGGTGGACGTACAAGCAAGACACAGCGCAAAGACACTTCTAAGGCTGGCGCCGCTGCTCGTCGGGGTCGGGGTCGAGGCCGAGGTCGTCGTCAGCGCGGACGTTGTTGTTGGCGTGCCAGCACCTTCCGCTTTCGCGGTCGTCGTCGTCGTCGTCGTCGTCGTGGGTACTTCTTTGAGGAGAACCGTGGTTTTGCCGACGGCGACGTTGTAGAAGCGCAGCGAGCCGTCGGTTTGGAGGCACCTGCTTGCGCCCATAACAGGCCCCACCTTCATGAAGATGCAAGTCGCGTTGTACGTGCCCGCCGGATTAATGGCGACACATTTGGGAAATGCGCCGGCGTTGAAGTCTATGCATCCGTTTTCCGTCGTTCCCTCAAGGCGCATGAAGTCGTGGATGTAGAACAGGCCGCCGGCACCGGGTCCGGATATCGTGAGTCGATCGGCGCACTGTTCAATCCTCTGCATGTACATGCCGTCATCCGAACTCCACGTTCCTCTCAAGTCAGGCACGCCCTGGAGGATCGGCTCCGTGCATTTGGAAAGCACAGGAGGTGGAAATTCGCTTAAACCACAGGTAACATCTGTAGAGTCTCCCGAAGGCTGAGATAATGAAGAACCACGAGGAATCTCAAGAGAGCTCACTATTAATTTCTCAGCATAACAACACGTCTGAGCCTGAAACATAATGAAAACGACGGAAAGTGTGACCACCAACATAAAGTCTCCTCTGAAAGAAAGATGAGGAGAAAGATGAGATGAAAGGAGGCCACCACCTCTGCTGATGCGCATGATCATCATGGTGATAATAAGAAAGGCAGACAGCTTATTATGACTGTCGCAAATGCACATGCAAATGAAACTAAAATGTCTTCCAGGGAGGAGATGAATAACGAAATGCCAGGCACCAGGGGGGAGTTCTCCTAGGAAGGTTAGGTGGGGCAGGGGCAGGGGGAGAAGAACCCGAATATGTACCTTTGAAAGAACCCTAATTAACCTTGTAACCTTGTAACCCCTAAACCCTAAACCCTAAAACCCTAAAACCCGAAAACCCGAAAACCCGAAAACCCGAAAACCCGAAAACCCGAAAACCCTAAAACCCTAAAACCCTAAACCCTAAAAACCGAAAACCCCTAAACTGCTAAAACCCTAATAAAACCCTAAAACCCTAAAACCCGAAAACCCACTCCACCCACTCCACCCGCCGATCCCCTCCCTCAGGGACGTTCCCCTCCATCCAAACATCCTCTCCCAGCCGCTCAAATCCCAAGGGCCCCTGAAATGGATTGATCCCCTCACATTCACATAGGGGATATTGTGATCCACATCGGCCCCTCCCTGGGAAGATATCTCCAACCCAACCCAACGGCTTTTGTCCCCCTCCCCCTCCCGGACCCGCCTGGCTGGGGGACCCGGGGGAACCCACCCGTATCCGTCCGACTCACACACACTACACGGTCATTGCATTGCGCTTAAGTAAGTCACCCCACCATGCCGTCTTTGGGTTCTTCTTCGATGATTTCAATCAGCTCCTCCCATCATCATGGGAGTAAGACATTGCGTTCGTGCCAAGGAGGATTTGTGCGTCGTAATCGTAGCAACCTTCGTCGTACTCAGACGTCAGCGTCGTCGTCATCTTCTTCCTCTAATGTGGTGAACGCATCATCGACGACGACCGCCCCCTCAGATAACCTGATCATGGCGCGATCCGTCAGTCAGGGTGTTGCGGCGGTGATCCTCGGGGGAGGGGCGGGAACGCGACTCTACCCGCTCACCAAGCAGCGCGCGAAACCTGCCGTGCCCATCGGGGGAGCGTACAGGCTCATCGACATTCCCATGTCCAACTGCATAAACAGCGGAATCTCCAAGATTTACATACTCACGCAGTTCAACAGCACGTCGCTCAACCGACACCTCGCGCGAACGTACAACTTTCAGGGAAGCATCGGAAGCTCCGGGTTCGTCGAAGTGCTCGCAGCCACGCAAACGCCTGGCGCGGGTGGAAAGGAGTGGTTCCAGGGTACCGCGGACGCCGTCAGGCAGTACGTCTGGCTCTTCGAGGATGTCAAGAACAAGTCCGTCGAGGATGTCGTCATCCTCTCAGGGGACCACCTCTACCGCATGGACTACATGCAGTTCGTGCAGGCGCACCGAAACGCTGACGCAGACATCACCGTCTCCGCACTTCCCATGGACGACTCGCGTGCCACGGACTTTGGACTCATGAAGATTGACGACTCGGGACGCATCATCGACTTTGCCGAGAAGCCCACGGGAGACGAACTCAAGGCGATGCAGGTGGACACAACCGTGCTCGGACTCACCGCGGAAGAGGCGAAGGCGATGCCGTACATCGCGTCCATGGGCATCTACGTCTTCAAGAAGACCGCGCTCGTCGAACTGCTCAAGGACAAAATGCCCGACTCGAACGACTTTGGTGGCGAAATCATTCCCACCGCCGCGGAGAGCGGATACAAAGTGCAGTGCTACCTCTTCAACGACTACTGGGAGGACATCGGTACCATCAAGTCGTTCTTCGAGGCGAACCTCGCACTCGCACAGCAGCCGCCGCGCTTCGAGTTCTACGACGCGGAGAACCCCATCTACACGTCGCCGCGTTTCCTCCCACCGGCAAAGATCACGCAGTGCAAGATGAGCCAGTCCATCGTCAGCCACGGCGTGGACATGTCGGACTGCATCGTCGAAAACTCCATCATCGGACTGCGCAGCCGCATTGGCAAGGGTGCGGACATCCGCGACACGATGGTCATCGGCGCAGACTACTACGAAAGCGAGGAGGACCGAGCACAGCTCCTCGCGTCTGGAGGTGTTCCGGTGGGCATTGGCGAGGGATCGACGATCCGCAACTGCATTGTGGACAAGAATGCTCGCATCGGCAAAAACTGCGTCCTCGTGAACAAGGAGGGCATCGAGGAGGCGAACATGGAGGACCAGGGATTCTACATCCGCAGCGGCATCGTCACGGTGCTGCGCAACGCCGTGATTGCCGACGGAACCGTGCTGTAAATGGTGTGAACCCCCCCACACACCACCTCCTCAACACATCCTATACGAGAAGGAAGGAAGGGAGAGGAGGAGGAACAATGCGCGCGGAAACGGTGAAGGTTGATGATGATTTTCATCAAGGGTAAAAAAAGTTAGAAAATAAATAAACTGCATCTTACTACATGCGCAGTAATTTATCATTTTGTCCAGGCCCGGCCCATGCGACTTTTCTTTAAACAAGATGCTCGCACGCCTGCAAGCAAGGCTGGTTTCGTCACCGTGCTTACTACTTCCTCTTCAGTAATCAATCAGCCTTGATTGATGATGAACTTCATCAAGCATCTCCTCGAGCTCCTCGAGAGCCTTCTCCGCGCTCATGCGCGACTCTGGCACTTGATGCCAACACGCATCCACCACCTTGCCATAATGTGTCGGACATCCAGTGTCCTCCCGCGTAGGAAGTGGTGGACGTTCGCCGCCTCTAATGAACACCACATAGGCTGGGTCAGGCATGTGGCGAAGCGGAAGCTCGCGGAAGGCGATTTCCCACAACGTCACTGCCACCGAGTACATGTCGGACATCTTGGACATCTTGCTACCACCAAAGATCTCAGGTGGCGTCCACTTCACAGTAATACCTTTGCCGCCACCAGTTGCGGTGGATGCCGAAGTTTCCGTTTTGACATTTGCCATACCAAAGTCACACAACACGGCATTTTTATTGGCATCAAGTAAAACGTTCATGCTCTTGATATCGCCGTGTATAACCACAGGATCGCAGTTGTGTAGGTAGTTCACACCCGCGACGAGACCAAGTGCCCAGCGCATACGCAAACTCCACGCAAGCTTTTGATCCTCGTCGACGAGCGAATCGTGCATGTTGCCATTTTCTAGGTAGTGAATTACCATCGCATACATAGGAGGCTCGAGAATCACGCCGTAGAACGCCATCACATTCGGGTGCTTGAGCTGTGAAAGAATATTCGCCTCCTTGATGAAATCCTTGATGGACGGCCGATTCAGGCGGTGAGCATGCAACTCCTTCACTGCGACTTGTGTCCCCCCCTTCATCGTTGCCTTGTGAACGACACCAAAGCCTCCCTCGCCGACGATCGCCATCTTCTTGATATCTTTCGAGCGGATGACAAACGCTGGAAGAGCTTCCTTCATTGCTTCAAGCGACGACGATCCTTTTTTATTAGCAGACGATGCGCGCTCATTCCCTTGCTGAGCCTGAGCTTTGAATAATGCATCCACCATCTCTTCCATCTTGGCATCAAATTTGGCGTCGAGCTGATTCAGCTTGTCAGAGATGCGCCGGGTACCAGATTGCACGAGCTCAGCAAGTCCCGCGATTTCTGCACTCAGCACCTGCGACTCGACGCCAAGCATTCTCGTAATCTCACCTCGGCACGTTTCGTTTGCGAGTGCACTATTCGCACCGCCGTTCTGCTCAATGTATGCACGCAAAGCCGCCGTCTCATCGGTGTACTTATGCGTCGTGGGCGCGAGATGAATGGCAAGTCCCACCGCGCTGATGTGATTACGCAGTTCGCTATCATGAAGTTTGAAATCATTCACGTACGTCATCGCACTCACGAACTTCATGAACCATCCCTTCTTGTTGAAAGATTCGATGTAGCCGTACACACGCGTCAAGACGCCACGGAGATCATTGATGCGCCCTTCGTGCCGCCTGATGACTTCAGGATTAGAGGCCTCTGCGTCTTTGATTGCCGAAATAACGGCACGCACGAGGTCAGAAAGAATGCGGCAGTTCTCCTTGCAGATGCGCGCACGCTCCGCTTGCGTATAGATGGCATTGGCAATCTCAAACAGAGGTCCCAGGAATGGAAAAGATCGGCCTGCTGCGGCGACCATTCTACCAGCCTCAACCGCCAGGGAGGGATCGTCGCCTCCTCCTCCTCCCTCGCCGGGTAAGCCAATAGCACCGCCGACACTTGTCCCGAATCTCGTGACATCGCTGATCTTTCCAAAGTTGTCGTAATGCTTCTGGAATTGCGAATTTGCGTTGTTGAACTGTTCCACGGGACTTTCTGGCTCCTTGCCACCACTCTCCATATCAACATGGTTACTCACATTTGTCAAAGCACTTTGGGCACGGCAGCGACGCATGATGAAATATCCTGCACCAATTGCTGCAAGAACGCCAACCACAGCACCACCGATGGCCGCCGCCGAATCTGCGCCGGAGGATGACGATGGCGGAGATGGTGGTGGTGATGGTGGAGGGGGAGGGCAAACGTTCTCGTTGCACGCCTTAGATGTCGACGGCTTCGAGCCTGAGCAGAACGAGTCCGATACGATCTGGCCGTTTGACGAGCGTTGGCAAGTCACCGATCGCGTCTGCGTGCCTAATCCACAGGATGCGGAGCACGATGACCACGAGCCGGTGGTGTACGAGTACGTCAGCGGTGGTGGTGGTGGCGGGGAAAGGGGTAGCGTCGTGGGCGTCTTGGTAGTCGGCGCCTTGGTCGTCGTAGACGCTGGCGTTGGTGTTGCCTCCACCGGAGCTTGCTCAGTAGCCACCGTGGGCGCCTGGATGCCCGTGAAGCCGGTAATGCCGGCCTCCTTCAGGTTCGACTTATACGAGCCGTCTCTGGCAGCCTCAGTCAACCTGTCGCTAACCTCCTTCGCCTCCGTCGCATCCTTCACAGCCACCTTGAAGGTAACCTTGAGGTCAGTCGCCGTAAGAGAGCGACGACGCTTTGACGACGCGGCAACCTCTTCAGCCTTCACATCCGTGATGTCCTCCGCGTTGATCTCCACCGTGTGCGCTGTCGCAATGGCGAACTTCTCCGCGTCAAATTGGTCCTTCGTCATGCCTGTAAGCACCACCGACGCGTCGACAGGCGTCAGGATTGAAGGTTTGTCGTGATCCCCGGTAGGGTGCGTCGTCGTATTAGTAGTCCTAGTCGTCGTGGAAGTTGTCGCACATGCCTGCGTGTTGCACGCCTGAGACGTCGATGGCTTCGAGTCTGAGCAGTACGAGTCCGACACGATCTGGCTGTCTGATCGCTGGCACGTCACCGATCGCGTCTGCGTGCCTCCTCCGCATGACGCCGAGCACGAAGTCCACGAGCCCGTGACGTACGAGTACGTGAGGCATTCCTGCGTGTTGCACGACTGAGATGTCGATGGCTTCGAGCCCGAGCAGTACGAGTCCGATACGACCTGGCCGTCCGAGCGTTCGCAGGTGACTGAGCGCGTTTGCGTACCTCCATCACAGGATGCAGAGCACGACGACCACGAGCCCGTGGTGTACGAGTACGTCAGCGCTGGTGGCGGTGGAGGAGATGGAGGAGGAGATGGAGGAGGAGATGGAGGAGGAGATGGAGGAGGAGATGGAGGAGGAGATGGAGGAGGAGGAGAAGGAGGAAGCGGCGGCGCGTTGTCGTAGAACGTGAAGGAATCATAACCAGAACCACCTTTCCTCACACCATGATTGGCATCACTCAGTAAGTCCAGGAACGTGCATGCGTAGAAGGAGGCGGAGGCGGGATCGGTGGAACTGCCCCAGACCATCACATTGTGCCCATAGTCTGCCCCACCCAATGCCCGATTGCCCTGAAATGTGCACAACGTGAACGTCGACGAGGAATCATATTCTAAGTCCACCGCACCTCCATAATTCTGTGTGGTTTTACGGGTATCGGCCATTAGGCAGTTTGGTGTGTGTGGGAAGTGTGGGCGAGTCGTTTGTTAGTCTCGTTGTTCTTGTATGTGGTTGTTCCACCTCTCCATCCATCCGCATTGATGATACGCGTCCGCAGATAAAAGAGGCTGGTGTTGGTGCTACTGCCGCTCCTCGTCGCAAGTGATGGCGTGTTGTTGTTGTTGCTGCTGCTGCTGTCATGTGATGTCGCGCTGTCGCGGGAATGGCGGTGCGGCTGGCTGGCTCAGCGACGGTAGACGGTAGGCGCCTGGCTGTGTACGCGAACGGCAAAGACGAAACGAACGATCCAGTCCTGGAACCATCGTATTGTCTTGTTGTGATGAGCCGAGCTTCAATACTTTTTCTTTGTCGTCGATCGTCATTTGTCCGCACGCAAATATCGAAGTGCAGCTTTGGACGTCTGCGACGCTCGAACGAGATTCACCGCCGACAGCCACCAGCAGCAACGCTGAAATACCGCCGCGGCGGAGGCGACTGTGCGCACGCGTAGATACACACACAGCGCGAGTTGTCGCCCGTTCACATGTCGGAACATCTTCTGATGATGATCATTCGTGACGCGCGTCAGAGACGATGACGGCATTCACATGTGAGTGCCCATGGCAGCAGCAGCATCGATCACAGACGGCGTGCTTTCTCCGAAGGGACCAAGCAGCGCGGTCCGAGGCTGCCTATCATCACCAAGCGAAGGTTCGTTCGATTTCCATAAGAATGATGATGATTGCGTCGATCGCCAGACGCCAATAATACCGCCGTCGTCGCCGTACGCGACGTAAGTCTCGCGAGCACAGCCATCACGACGGAGTATGAAAGCAGCAGCACCAACAGCAGCAGCCTGAGAGAGAGAAAGAGTATGAAGGCGTGTGTTCGCATAAGCAACCGCTTATTCGTAAGACAAATACGTACCGCTTCGTTGTTCTCAAATGTGCACGCCGTAAAACTCGACGCAGTCTTGTACGTTAAAACAGCACCTCCAATCTGTAATTTTGAATAACGGAAGAAATCAGCATGCGTCGTCGAGTGGAAACGTGGCGTAAGTGTGCGAGTATGCGAAATGGAGGGTGGGGAGTGTCGTTGTGTCAGGGATGTGTATCTCGAGTCGTTCCGGCAAAACAAGCAAGCAAAGATATAATAGCGACACAGCGCGAACGGCGGCGGCGCCATACACTACTACCAGTCAGGTGAGTATATCGCACGCATCAACACATATCACAGACACACGCGCGCGTGTACTGAACTGCAGTCCGTCGTTCGATCAAATCACAAACTGACAGACGGTGACAGTGGGCCCGCGAGAGATCAAGTGGCGAATCAAGGCAGAATGAGATTGAGGGGGGGAAGGGGGGAGGAACGTACGTATGCCTTGTTTCCAATGAAGCGGCACGAAGTGAATGTCGCCTTGCCGCTATCACGTGCACGCACCGCCCCTCCATCATGTGGAACCGTGTTATCCTTGAAGATGACATGCTCGAAGCGTGTCGCACCCGTCCCGTAGGCACGGACAGCACCTCCCTGATCATAAGTCCCTGTCTTCTTGCCGTTTACCAGAGCGAGTTTCTCGAACACTACCTCAGCCGTACTGTACTGAGTCGTCTTCACATCGAAGTGCCGGTCCGTCTCCTTCGCGTCCAGCATACACGTTCCGGCGGCCACCGTGCCAGATACGACGAGCGACGTCGACGAGCACGCGCCCACGATACGCACGGCGTACTTCAGGATGATTCCTCCTGACGGCACAGATCCATCCGTCGGGAAGTAAATGTCGTTTGTGAGTCGCAAGGTGCTCGGCCCACTCGTCTTGTGGTGCACAGCCTCCTTAAGCTGTGCGAACGTCGCAATGTCGACAATCGTTTCGGCCAGACTAGTGGGCGTGGGCGTGGGCGTGGGCGTGGAAGCCGCCGTGGGAGCCGCCGTCGTCGTCGTCGTTGTTGTCGTTGCCGCGGTGGATTCGTAGCACGGGCACCAGACGTCGTACGTCTCCGTCACGCCGTTGCCCATGTTGATCGTCGTCGCGCCGTCGCATGCACCTGAATTGCCGCCGTCACTGCCGGGGTACAGCGCCTTGCACGTGTCGAGCGACGCAACCGGGCCGAAGCATCCGTTGAGGTACGGTGGCTGCGTCTGGATGTGGTAGTGGTACACCGTGGACGCCGAGATGCCGCCTGCGAACGTCGAGTTCGCGGGAACCGGTCCCGTGTGACCGCCGCACGCGTCGAGGTCCGTTGGCATCGTGCCACCGTTCTCGTTTTTGCCGTACAGGCCAACGCCGTCGAGCATGATTCCGACGAGGCCTGAGTGTCCGGCTGCGTTGACGTCGTAGTTGCATACGATGTCGGTGTGGTAGTGGTACGGCGTCGCGTGGCCTCCGCACGCGTCCATGAAGAGCGAGGTGAGAACGTTAGCGTCTCCGCACTGCTTGAAGAGGCTGTGCTCGCACGTGCCCACGTCCATTCCGGCGGGACAGTACCCGAAGTACTTTGTGCCATCGTAGCACGGGTGCGGCGGCAACGTCTGCTCCGCCACGGAGGCGTCCGGCGCGGTTCCGAAACCCGCCTCGAAAGGCCCGTAGATGTTGTTCCCGTTCGTGGCGTACCCGACGTTTCCGAGCGATCCCGCGGGCGCGGGTCCCGTCACGGACGGGATGGACGCCGTGCCAATGGTGCCTGTGAACTTGCCCGTAGAAACGGAGTAGGTGACGGAGATGGTGTTGGAATCCGTGGCGGCGGGCGTGGCCGGTGCACCGCCACCACCACACCCGTCCGGCGGCGGGCCAATGCCCGGCCCCCACGTCGTGCCCTCGCCCGAGCAGTTCGTCTGCGCGCTTGTCATCCTCATGAGCACCGCCTGAGCACATAAAAGGAGGAGCAGCAAGCACGGAGTGGACATCATCTTATGAAGCATCACCATCGTGATGTACGAAGAAGTGGAGTGGAGTGGAGGAGAATGACAGACAGACGTGTTCTGACTTGTGTGTGTTTGTGTGCGCTCACCAGGAGGTGCCCTGCGGGTGTTGGTGATCCAACGCTATGCAACGTTGCCAGGTTAAGAAAGGCGGAAAGAAAAAGAAACCTAGAGCTGAAACGTTAGGGTTTCTTCGTAACCCTGGTGCCTGCCGGCACCTCCTGGCTAGGGCTTCGCCCCAGCCATTGCTTTGTCGTTCCTGTGGACGACATCGCCGCCGCGTCGCATCTCTCTTGCGTACGCGTTCTTCGTGCTTCTCAGCCCTTCATCCTTCGCAAGCCCTCGCTTCGCCGCTCGCCGTTCCTAGTGTAGCATGCCTCCGCGTCCTTCACGCACCGCCTCGGACGCTGCGCCCGCTGTATGAATTTTCAGGTGAGGGTACCATATATAGTACCCTCTTTAGCACACGTTTGCGACTAGTGTACGCATCATCAGATTGCTACAAACTAGTATTGGGCATTGTTAATTAATGCGTGCCTTTTAGATGCCTTAAGACTTCCCTAACTGGTCGAGTGGTCGTTACAAACGAAGATGTCTAAATTACGTTTTGGTGTCTATTTTGTGCTTAAGGTACTAAACATATTACCTTAATGGTCGGGGTAAATGGTCGGTAAAATCTTAAGGTGTACACGCCACACTTAACAAAGAATAACTTTTTGCATGTATGCCCAAATTCTACGAGAATTAAATTTGTCAAAGCTCCATATTATAAATAACAATACTACGTGCGGGTTTGGTACCGATAGAGCGGGATACAGGCAACTTGCCAACGCCTTCCAAAGGGGGGTACCATATATGGTACCCCGAATATTCAAACACCGCAGCCACACCTCACACCTGCCGAAATCCAACAACGCCTGCAACAACTCGCAGACCAAATCCAACATATTTCTCAAGCTCAAGCCGCATCTCAAGGTGCCGCGCCTCAGGCGACACCCGCCGAACCCGCTGCAGACACCAGCTGATCCCGCGCCGCAAAACCCTGAGTGCTTTATTATGGGCCGTTAACATCATGGCGAAAAGCCTACATACATACCGTGTAAAACACTACGATAAAACTCGCGCGTCTTCGCAAACTCTGCGACCAAACTGCTGAGGCCATTCCTAAGTCCTAACCTGAAATAAATGGGGCCGGCCGGCAGGGTCTGGTGACCCGCCTCCCCCCAACCCTAAAGTCCCAAACCCTAAAGGTAGCCCTGAAGGCGGGGAAACCCCAAACAGATCACCCATCAATAATTTACAACATCATAGTTACAACATGACCGTGCTCGACAGAACTCACTCACACAAGGGAAAAGGAAACCTCCTGAAATCCCTTCCATGAATTCGGGGATTGCTTTTCGAAACCTAAAAATCTCAAAAGTTCTGAAAATCTGAAAATCTCCTCGTGGTCGTATTCTCGTCACGGCGTAATACGTTCCGAGACGTAAAACCTGTCAATGGAGTTTATATAATAGCGTTCGGGGTGCACGTGCCTTTTCCCTTACTAGGTTTCGCTTTCGCTTTCACGTACATACTTTCGTTTTCTTTGTTGTGTGTGTGGTGACTGGTGAAAATATAATATTGGACTTCTTTCTAAGTCGACTTCAGGAGGAGCTCTATATAGTATAGTCTCTTTTGTTTTGTGGTACCAGGTGGTTTGATCGACTGACTGACTGGAGTGACTTCACTTCACTTCAGGCAGGTGTGCTCATTCTCATTCTCATTCTCACTCATTCACCACTTGCACTTGCTTTTCAAGAGTCTTTGACAATGATGACGATGTTCTTCAAGAGTCGTGCCGTTGTTTCCCTCGTGGTGGTGATGATGACTTCGTCGTCGTCGTCGTCATGGGCGTATGCGCAGTCGACTGCTGTGGTTACGATGGGCACCATCAACGCGACTCTGTACGAACCGAAGCCTGTGACTTGCGTGTTTCAGTTCCACGAACGCGTTGCGGGTATGGTCGCTTGCTATCCGACCAACTTCGTTCAAGAAAACGACCACGTCATGCCCGTGTACGATGGGAACAAGTGGAGCTGGCCATCCGAGCTCGCATCCAAAACTGCCGTGCACTTCTCCAACTTCTCAATCACCGAACAAGGAAGGTACACGCCTACGCCGTACAGCGTCGTGCCAACGCCTGATAAAGACCAACCTCCGTCGCGCGTCCAAACACTCAAAGTGAACGCCAAGCAGGTGCAAATTGGACGACCGGGATACATGCCTACCCTGACCATCCAGCCGTTCGACCTTCCGTACGGCTTTGGCGTCGCGGAAGCGGCGCAGAAGTACACGGAACAAGAGACGTACCAGACGTACTACTGGTACGTGAACATATATTGCTGTTGTTGTTGACTTACTTGCTTGCTCTCCTTACTTTTACCTCTGTACTCACTCACTCACTCACCAAACAACAACAACAACAACAACAACAACAACAACAACAACAACAACAACAACAGCGACGTCGTCACCGCGACACTCAGCTACATGCGCGTATTCCTCGGACCTGATGGATACTTGACGTACTTTGGTTGCTAAGGGCTGTTGTTGCCACAACGGCGTACAAATTCAGTTGCTTTTCTTTGGGTGGTGATGGCGATGAAGAAGAAGATTCCGTGCAAACTAACAAACAAACAGCAAACAAAATAAACAAACACATCTTGAGAAGAAGATGAAGAGAGAGAGACACAGAGAGAGATCGACGCGCGGTACAACAACAAACGTGTAATGAAGTACATTCTTCCATTACTGACTGAATGAATCAATAAATTAAATCTTAGTCCACACCACCACTAAGTACTATCCATCTGCGCCGCCGCTGATGATGGGCATGAATCCGAATCTCCTTCACCAGGCGCCGCCATTGCCACCTGCTGCGACGATGATTGCGGAGCGAACGTAGGCAAGCCAGGCGCCGCCATTGACGCCTGCTGCGACGACTGCGGAGCAGCGAACGTAGGCAAACCTGCACCAGCGGATGCCTCTAACCTCAGCTTGGTGTCGAACATTGGCACGACGAGGTGACCACCAGGCAAACCGACGCGCGCTCCCCAGTAGTGCCGGACGAGCCAAAATGGCGCACCGCCCAGCACGGCGCCGGCGCTGGCGAGGTCGTCCGCTCTCGCGTGGCCTGCAAGTAGGCGGTCGACATTCATAGGCAGCTCCGCATCCATCTGACGTGCACGAATGCGCGACGTCGCGCTGAGAGCTGGCGGATGTTCGCGTGAGTACTTCATCGCCGCCTCCGCCATTTCCTTGGTGTGCCTGTTGGAACCGAAGTGAGAGGTGCGCATCGTCGACGACGCGTACGCCGACGGGGGAGGCAGGGGATATTCCGCCTCCGCCCTTGCGTCGCGCTCCACAGCCAGTTCCGTGATTCGTTTTTTCGCGAGTTCTAGATATGACGTGTGCAAGCCCAGTCTTCCGCCGTCTTGCGTCGCATTGCCCTCATCCTGCGTGTTTGTCGCATTTTTGGTCTCGTTGTGCGAAGCAGCAGCGGCACCTTGCTTGTGATGTTTCGGCGGCGACACATGCCACGGCGCATTGCCGTATCCCACAATGGACACGGCAACGACGCCGAGATATGTCGCGTCCTCGCCTGGTCCTGCGTACACGCCGCACGGCGTGGTGGCATTTGCCTCGCACGCGCGAAACGCGACGTCGAGATCGTCGTACAGAGCGAGCGTGGCGTCGACGGGTCCGTCGTTTGCGACGGACGACGCGATGACTCGTGCGTGCGCATCCTTCTCAGGCGTTCGCAGTGCGTCGTGCAAGGCTCTTCGAAATGCGGCGTACGACCCAGGCGCGGCAATTTGCGGCGCACATCCTGACGTGTCAGGTGCGGTTCCCGCCGCACCCTCGGAGAGAAAGCGCGTGCACGCGTCCGACGCGGTGGACGTTCGATGTCTCCTTCCTCGCCGCGCCAAGACTGTGCTCGTGAGGCTGCGCTGCACGTCGTGCGTGGGCACTTTCCCGCTTGTGTACGGCAGGCACGCCGCCCCCGGCGCACCGGAAGCTTCTAGAAGTTGCCATGCCCACGCGACGTCGCCACCTAGTGCGCACCCGAGCGACCTTCGGTGGCACGTCAGCAGGCTTTCCGCGGACAGGACGCGTCTCCTAGCGTTTGCGAGTCCGTCGTAGTTCGCGATGCACGCGCGGTCTGCTAGAGACTCCGACGCGGCGAGTGCCCACGAGGCTGCGCACGCGCCCTGCGGCACGCTGGTTCCTATGCACTCCGGCCACCGTATTCGCGCGTCGAAGTGCGCAGGAGGAGCGGGCATGTGAGGCGGCGTTGTCTGTTGTTCCTCCTCCTCCGAGAGTACGGCTGTGTTGACGTTGACGTGCGCTCTCTGCATGGGCATCGCCCATTTTCGGAATAAGTCGGACGAAGTACCCGCCCCTTCGGATGTGAAGAACGCCGCGGAATGAGGCTCTCCATTGTCGTCATCCATTGTGTGAGCTGCCGACTTTGTTGAGATCTCGACGACCTGTGACGCCGCGAACTGGATTCGACTTAACCGGCTCGCTTTCTTGGATGCTTTCAAAGCAGACGCATACGCCACTTTCAGCGAAGAACGAGACGATGACGACGAGTGAGATGACGAGGATGACGAGGATGAACCCGATACCCCCCCCGTCCCTGATGAAGCATCCACCCCAGAAATCGAAATCAACAACACCAACATGAACACCACCATGAACAGTAACACACGTGAATACGAACATGAAAACTTCACATGCAAATGATGAACACCAAGAAAAAGGGAACCAACACCAAGAGAGCCAACACCACACCAACCACCACCACCACCACCACCACCACTATATTTCAACGACAACAAACCAACACCAGAGCGTTGTTGTTGTTGTGGGATCCATCGCGCACGGCCATGGCACACCGCCATGGCGCGCTTTTGGAGTGTGTTGGGGGGAGGGGGACGCGGTGCGAGAAAAAGCAGAAAACATCACAAAACGGGATCCGACGCGGCAAACCCTAATCTAAATTCTAATATTACAGCACGCACGGCATGTATACAGTATGGTTTTAATTCGATCGTAACCCTAACCCTAACCCTAGATGCATGCCCTCTGCCTTCTGCAAACCCTAATCCAATATTACAGCACGGCATGTACAGTACTGGATATTTCGGAGTAAAGTTGGTTGTCCAGAGAGCAGGATGAACCTTGCTAGCTGGGCTCGGTAGCCTACAGCCCCTCGGCTGGGACCCACCGTTGATCCAGCTCACAGCATTACCGGCAGGCCGCTACCGCAGGGATGCCCCCTACAGGCAACGCCATTCCGGCTTTCGTGAGCTAACGCACACGAAGCCTCCGACGAATTAATTCGTACGGTTGGGACGCACACTACCTTGAGTAGGTCATTAATCCTCTGTGCTGACTATAGTTGCCACATTACCTAGTCATACGATTTTCGGGGTGGTCATGACGCGTCATGTGACGGGAAAGCGGAGGTGCTCGTTGCGGAGCCCGGAAACGCCCGGCGCAATCCCCGACTTGGCGGAGCGGAGGCGGGCGGAAAGATCCACCCCAAGACGCGTCTCTGGCGTGAAAGCGAGAGCTGCCCCCGAAAGCGCGTCGTAGCGTGACGGATGCTTAGCGAGGAGTTGGTCGCGAACTCCTGCCGTGTTGACGTCGACAAGGCCATGCGACGTCAACAGATTGACGCCTCGGCTGACTTCGCCAAGGATGTGGCGAGCGACGTCACGCGAGACGAAGCTCAGCCGCCAAGCTGCTGAGCGGGTAGGGCCAAGGCGGCTAGCCGGGCGGCGCTCCACGAGTGCGTCAAAGACACTCATCGAGGAACGTGAGCCGGATCCAAACACTTCTCGCATCCAGGGTGAGAGGAAGTGCCGATGCAAAAGCATGCCCGAAGAGGGTGCGGCCCGCCAGAACATCAGCCGTGACGGTTGCAATGCGGTCAGCGTGCGACATCGGCGACGGAGCGTGGCGCTGAGTCCGAGGCGTCCTGGGCGTGACGTGCGTTGCCCGAGGTGGCGTGGAAGGGCGCGGCGAAGGCTCCTCCGCTGCGGAATGCTGAGGCTGAGGCTGAGGCTGAGGCTGAGGCTGAGGCTGCGGAGATGGAGGCGGAGCGGATGCCGTGAGTAAACCTTGCACACACGTCGGGCACACGCGCCTGGGCACACGCTGAAAGCGCAACTGGCTCGCCGTGCAAACGCCGTGCGCAGCAAGCCCGCGCGTCATAGCGCGTGCGCGAACGCGCTGACCACGCGTCAGTGTGCGCCTCGAACGTGCCGTGAGGAAACCTTGCATACCCGTCGGGCACACGCACCTGGCACACACACCTTGCACGCACGTCGCACCGTGCACGCACGCCTTGGGCCCACGCTGGAAGCGCAACTGGCTCGCCGTGCAAACGCCGTGCACAGCAAGCCCGCGCGTCATAGCGCGCGCGCGAACGCGCTGACCACGCGTCAGTGCGCGCCTCGAACGTGCCGTGAGGGAACCTTGCACACCCGTCGGGCACACGCACCTGGCACATACACCTTGCACGCACGTCGCACCGTGCACGCACGCCTTGGACCCACGCTGGAAGCGCAACTGGCTCGCCGTGCAAACGCCGTGCACAGCAAGCCCGCGCGTCAGCGCGTGCGCGCGAACTCGCTGACCAAGGTGGCGTTGACCGGTGGCGTTGACCGTTCCTACCTCCTCGTAGTGCGTCACGCGCAGGGACGAGCGCGAGCGAGAAAACTCGAGGCGTCGTGCAACCTGCGGTGACGGTAACTGGGTGGGGTTACAGTCGTTTCCGTGGTCGGCCGAGGCCGCAGAAGCCGCCATAAGAACCGCCCCGGAGCATGTCATGGACGCCATGCCCCGGCCTGACTTTTTGGCACTTGACTTCCCCTCCTAACCCTAGATGCTTTTTGGATTCTGCAAACCCTAACCCTAACCCTATCGTATCTAGAGGTCCGAAATCGTCCCCCTGGGGCCCTGGGGGGCGAAATGCATTCTTCATTCCGACGAATTAGATTCGCAATAATGCCGGCGGTGTCGGCAGCAGTGTCAGCCTCCCGTGTGTCTGTGCCAACGTCATCTCGTGTCGGCTCATCTCGTGTCGGCTCGTCTCGTGTTCGAGTCAGTAAGAATAGCCTTGGAGTCAATAGGAGCATCCTTGGAGTCAATAGGAGCAGGCTTGTTGGAGTGAATCACAATAATAATCATAATAATCATAGGAGCAGCAGCATCATCCTCGGAGGAGGAGGAGGAGGAGTCATCATCGGAGGTTGTCCTACTCGTCAATGGTGGTTTGGGGCGTTGGGGAGTGAGCGTGGCGGCTTTCAGTGCGGTTCTTCGAAGGCTTCATCCTCCTCATCATCATCACCAGAAGAAGATGAACCCTCATCCTCATCGTCGTCGTCATCATCATCGGAAGAAGTCGCACACGTGCTTGTTCGTCACTTGTTCGCTGACGACTTACCAACCGTCTCCGCGTCTAAAAGAGCCATTCGAAAACGACGCATCTTTGTCGACGAAACAAGACTTGTCGAGTCCATCGACGAACGCATTCCTACGTCTGCGAACATCACGTACAAAAAACCACCTCCGAAAAAACCGTGTGAACAGAAATCACCCAAGGACCTCGCCCTGCTCTACGAAGACACGCACATGGCAATAATTACCAAACCACCTGACATGGCGATTCACGGACGAGGACGAGCGCTTGTCAGAACACTGGCTTCCGTCGTTCAAGATAGCCCAGAAGACGACGCGTACCACCCCGAACGCGCCGCCGTGCCGTGCCACCGCCTTGACGCACGAACGGGAGGTGCGGTCGTGTGCGCGAAAACCAAATCCGCCGCACGAACCATAGGACGCGCTTTCGAGGAACGCAGAGTCGCAAAGACGTACGCCGCCGTCGTCAAAACGAAACAAAATTCAAGCATGAACAGTTGGCTGCCAGGATCGTCGCACGTGCTGGACACGGACCTGCACGGCAAACACGCCAAGACGCTCGTGCACGTGCTCGAAAGACACGATGGGGAACATGACGATGCACATATACTTGTCGCACTTCGTCCCATCACAGGGCGCAAACATCAGCTGAGAATGCACATGTCACACGCAGGGGCTCCCATCGTCGGCGATGTCATGTACGGCGGCGACAACGTGACAAGCACGCTTTATTTGTGGGCAGCGCACGTCGTTGTGCCGCATCCGTGCGCGCTTGACTCGCATCGACTCTCCGCTGCCGCACAAAACGACGCTTACTTTTTCGATCGAGCTGCACACCTTGTGAGTGCGAGTGCGAATTCAGCAACATTAGACGACGGCCTCGTCAGCGCGACGTCATGCCTGCCACCGCGCTTTCAGCGCTTTTTGAATGCTAGAAAGTTGCCAAGCCGACCGATGTCGGATGCACAGCGGTCGTATCTCGTTGACCTTGGCATCGATGCGTCGAATTCTCGTCTCAAAGACTTGACGATGACAGAAGCGAGTCGCTGGATCAGCGATATCAAAGGTGACGAAAGACGCGTGTAGAACTTAATATTATAAGAATTAATAATTATTTGTTGTATGTAAAGTACAGTACATTTTTGATGATTGATGATCCATGTTTCCAAGCCTTGCTTGTTGTGCACATTGGTCAACAACAACAACTGGTCGGTGGTTGGTTGGGTCGGACGAGCTCACTCACTTACTTGTCAAGGATTTTAGACAATTATTGCTCCTTGTTAGACAACTTGTCCACGGACGAACACTTGACCAGTCGTGTTTGCGCAAACATAAAAACAAGCTAGCTTCGTATTATTTTCAATTCACTTGAGCTGTCACTCCCGGTGAAGAGTGCGTGCGCGCGCTCGAGCGCGCGCAACGACTCTGCTGTCGCTTTCTAGGCTCGAGGATCGACCTTGTCCCATCCGTGACGAGGTTGTCGACGATGTCGATGAGGATGTTAAGATAATTTGCGTGCTTCGATTCGCCAGTCTCGGTTTTTAGTTAGGAGGAAATATGAGATCGATGTAGACTCTAAGACATGTTACTATTATACTGATTTACAGAAACAAATCACTCCCTGACTCATCTTCGTCGTCGGACATGTCCGACAACAATGCCTCCATCCCTGCATCGACCTCTTCACCGGTGCGCCAGCCGAATCCTCCTAGAGAATAGTCTGGATGGCTTGGAAGAGGAGACCAATCGACTGTATAACGCGGCGTTTGCGATGCAGGCGACGTGTCATTCATCGGGTAGTCTTCCAGCAACTTGGACATCGTCAAGTCGTCGAACGGAAGCAAACGCAGTGTACGTACCAACCGAGCGCCAAGGAGAGCTTTCGAACGCGGAATCACGTCCTGATCGCAATTGTTCTCGCAGGTGTGCTCGTCGGACCCAGGTGGAACGCGAGGCGATATTGCGACCATTTTACCATTGCGTTTTTCGACTTGCAAGTCTGGTATCAAGAGGTCTTCATTGACTGTCTCGCGTAAAAATCTGCTAGGCGTGGCTGCTTGGCGGCGATCAACGAGTGATTGCAAAACATGCTCAATGTCGTCGTTCAGATATGGCTCTCCCCATGTGGAGTGTGGAAAGAAGCCATTCTCACAAATCACAGCAAATGCGATCTTAAGCAACAGATCGCATCGCTTGCCATGGCGCGTATGAAGCTCCTTCATCGCACGTGCGTACAGAATGCATGAATTGTGCCAGCTCGTTTCAGTCTCTCCCTCACGCCTCTCTGTGATAGGCTCGATGATGTCGACTAGTTCGCTTTCGCTCATTTGCCAAATCGCGGGAGAGCCCCACCAAGTCCTATCTACGTGCTCCATGCACCACACGGTGAGCGTCTTAATCACGAACTGCCCAAAGAGTAGCAGTCGCACGAAGCGTTCTTTTGGCGGAAGATGGGTGAACTCGATGGAGCAGCGAGGGTCGGATCGCGTTCGCCAGTGGAACAGAGGGAGATAGACACGGTCACCCTGGAGAGCTTCCTGAAAATCCTCAGGAAAGGCGAAATCAGAGTCCATGGCCTGCGCCGCTTCCTCCCAGCAGCAGTTTTCTACACACCGTGCGCGAACATCCTTCGACACCAACTCGAGCTTGGCGGCGACGTCCTCGACCGTGAGTCCCATTCGAATCAGCGACACGTTTTTATTCATCAAAAAGTTCAACGCGACGGTAAGAGCGAGCTTTGAGCGAACTTCGTCCTCCGTGCTTTGATCGCGCCCACATTCCTCACCAGCCTCACCAGCCCTAACCCATCCCATGGACGCACGCGCCAGGAAGATTTCCACCGCGTCCATCGAGCTCGCCCACTCTTAACACAAGCAAAGCACTCCACAATGGACAAGTGCTCGCCAGGATGGATTCGAGGGAATGAATGCCAATGTTCCAGACGTTTTTACATTACACTTGGGGAGTCACTTGGCGTGCAAAGCCCAACGGGCGCGCGCGAACACGAACCCTAACCCTAACCCTAACCCTAACCCTAACCGCGCGTCTCGAAAAACAAACAAACGGGCCCCCGAATGAATGGCCCACATTTCCAGTGTTCACACGGAAATTTGGGGTTTTCTACAGGGGGCACGCCGAGAAGGGAGGTTCCCTTCACGCCCCATGGAAAGGCCGCCCGGGGGGCGGCCTTTCCCTTGCTCCTCCTCCTTCCCGCCCGACCCGTCCGAACCTCCATCACTCTTGAGAAGAGAACGGACGGGCGACTGACGGGGATAGGCGTAGGAGACCGGGAAGGGTCGCCGAAAAATTTTTTTTTTTCGGTGAAGACCGTTCCCGTGAATACGGGCTGACGCCCGCATACCACCTCCTTTCGGGGGGCGTTGCTGCCCTGAGAAAGCCGTCCGAATCTATCTACTATGATACTGATGATAGTCCGAGGTCCCATACGGTTAGTAGGGTCTAGGGTTTGGGGTCCCCCGTAACCAGTTACCAGGCCAAATAACCAGGCAATGGCGACGCGAGCGCAGAATTGAGGGTGGGCAACAACAGCAACACAGCCACGCGACTCACGAACGTGTCGCCAATACCGTCTGTGAGTGAGATATTTTGAGATTTTCAGCTGTGGTGTTTGTAGTAGGGGCACAAGAGCTCCCGAGGCCGTGAGGTCTCAGGACAACGAAGAGGACGACCGAGTGAAATTCGTGAAGTCGGTTCGGTTCCCGGCGTTGCACCTGACGAGTCGCGTCCGCCTTGGCGCGGACCCGCCAGTGGAGGGGTTCGAATGGTCGAACGCGTTGGCGGCGACGACAGCGGGTCTCACGTTCGACGACAACCGCAACAAAGACTACAGCTTGTTGTTGGACTACGCTACGCAGCGACCGCTGGCTAACCCGTTGCACGGAGTGGCGCGAGCCATCCTGCTCCATCTGTACGAGGCGTGGGCGCTGGACAAACCCGCGCGCGTTTCCAAAGGCGACACGCTGGACGCGTTCGTCTCGGGGGCGCAGGAGGACGGCAGCTATTAAATTTTTTTTTTTTTTAGCCGCCTCTGACCTTGAGAGAAGGTGCGCTGCGCGCACCCTGACCAACACCGTTCTGGGATGTTCTGTCCCGAGTAAGTGGAGCAAAGCAAGCTAAACCCAAAATAATTCATATCCAAAAAGAAGGGGGTGATGACGCTGGCGGATCGAAGGCGGCGACAAAACAGCTCGCTGGGCTGAGGTGGGTATAGTTGCCACATTACCTAGTCATACGATTTTCGGGGTGGTCATGACGCGTCATGTGACGGTCATGACCCCGACGTCATGACGTTACCTCGTCATGACCCCCTCCTCAGAAAAAAAAGGGTTAGGACTAACCCCGAACGAATCCAAACCCCGAATCCGCCGCCGACCATTTTCATGGTGTTAAGGTGATTTCTGCACAGGTCCTTCTCCAGCAGCACGTAGAAGGGAAGGCAAAGGCTAATCCACATGTCGTCAGCTGAAGCAAAGTGCATAAGTCACGGCGCGGGTCACAGGAATTCGGGGGGTGGTCATGACGCGTCATGACTTACCCCCGTTACCAGGTCACCGGTGACCCGGGTCATGACCCGTGGCAACTATAGAGGTGGGTTGCCGCATACACGGGAGTACTCCTCCCACCACTCGACGCGCCCATCCTCAAAATTATGGTTGGCATAACGGCGGACCGGTTCCACGTATTCAAATGCCGTGCAAACTTAGGAACTTTTTTTTACATATTGAACAAAATTTTCCTAGCCGGGCGTGTCAATTGAACACGTCTAATGCGTCCGTCGTGCGCGTTGAAAAAAAAGACGAAGCGGTGTTTGCGCAAACACGGCAAGTCCGGTGTTCGTCCAGAGTACGCGCCGGGCATACCTGACTACGACGACCGTTCGAAACGGAATTGCATGAGGCTCCATCGCGCTGGCGTGGACGTCGTGCTTCCGAGCACGCACACGCCGGAGGACGAGTCGATGTGCCGCGCGCTTCTGAATGTGACGCGAATCATTGAGGAGTGAGTATTGTATTTGTAAAGTATTGCATTTAATATTTTAATTACTCAAACAGTGACATCAAGTCGTGGTAGTCGGATGCGACGGCATGCGCGCCCGCTGCCCGAAGCGTTTCTTCGGAGTGACCAGTGGTAAGTCCGACGACGTACAGTCCGGCGGCAACGGCGGCGCGTATCCCGCTTGGCGAATCTTCGAATGCCATGCCATTTTGTGTTTTTTCTTGGAGCGCCGCGGAGTCGTCCTGGTTCCCTGCGAGTAATAAATCCGCTTCCTCGGTGGTGACTAGGTTGGTGAGTGTCATCGCGGTAACGTACGGGTCTGGGAACGGCTTCGCTCGTTTGCATTCGGATCCGTAGACGACACGTTTTCCGTCTTCGAAGAAGTCGCTGAGAAAGCCGGTTGCACCAAGCATCAATACGCCGTTTTCTCGAGGCGCGTTCGTGACTGCTGTGACACTGATATTTCTCTCCACGAGAAGAGAGAGAAACGCGCGTGCACCCGGCACTTCGAGGATGCCGCCGTCTGTTGATTGCGAAGAGCACATATCTCTGAATAACGCTTCCTTCTCATCGCTGAATGAATTTCTTTTCTCGAGAGACCAAGACGGAAACAACTTCAAGGAGATGTCTTTATTTTCGCGGCCTGAGATGTGCGAGGCAAAGAACGACTCGTCGATGGTGTGCTCGCATCCATAACTTCCACAAAGCTGCTGGAACGCCCGAAGGTGCAAGTGGTCGGAAAGCACGAGCGTGCCGTCAACGTCGAAATACATGTGCCTGCACTGCTTCAAAGAATAGGAACCAGGGCGCATCCTAGTGTTATATTTCAGCATACAGTAAGTAGTACTGCACGTTTTTTTTGGGGGGGGGTGAAAAGTGTGTGTGTGTGTGTGTGCGTGGATAAACACCTATCGTGTTAGTTCCAGCTGAAATCCCACTCAAACAAAGCAAACCCACGGGTCGAGCGATCGACGCCGCTGCGAGTGCGCTCTCGCTCGACACAAGCGCCGCTCTCGCTCGACACAAGCGCCGCGGAACGCAGACGCAACTGAGCTGTGCAGCAAGAAAAAAAAACATCTCCACAACCTGAAGAGCATAGACGGATGCATGCGCTCCTCCCATCGCCCAGAACGAGCATGCACAGCTTCTCCACCGCGCTCGCAAGACACCAAGCCACACCTGACTCCCATCATCGCCTCCCCAAGACAGACTCGCACACGGCACAGCTTCTCCACCCACCGCGCAAGACACCGCGCAAGACACCAATCATACCAAGCATACCTTATTTATAAAATACAAATACCTGTAAGCAAGTGACAAACTCGAATCCGAAAACGATACGAAATGAAACGAAATGAGCGACGCCACGGATGATGATTCTGGGAATGATTATTGGGAATGATTATTGGGAATGATTTATTTCGGGGTTAATGAGTTCCCGGGGGATGATTGATTCATTGAGGGGGGGGGACTGGGGGGGGGGGGGGGGATTTCATCATGAAGTTCGTCCCCTCCCTCCTCCCTCCCTCCTGATTTCCTCAGGAAGTTTGTTTGGGAACGTTTCAAGGATTGCTCCCATCCTATGAATCTATGATAGACGGTGTGCAGTGTGCACAGACTGTGGAGGCTGGGGGGAGGAGTTCAAGTGTCCCTCAGCAGCCAAACCAGGGTGGGATGACCTCAGTCAAAAAACCCTAGGGTTATGGTTTAGGTTTTTGGGGCCATTAAACGGCTCCTCCCGACTATGGCCGCTCGCTAGAGCCTCGTGGATCACACGCGTGGCGATGTCCTTTGCCAAGCGCGCACATACATGAGTTTCTGACAAGTGTTGTGGACACTTGTCACTGCGGCGCTTCCAAAGTGGCGTGGATGTGCGCACTTGGCAAAGTGCCTTAAGGCATGATATTACGATCTATCAACTTGCGGCCCCCTTTCCCTTGAAGTTCCGCTGGCGAATATGTCGCGCCTGAAGGGCCACTCATGGGGCATGATGTTGTATTATTCAAACCTTACTTAAACCTTGTTACTAACTTGTTACTACGTGCTTAAAAGCAACGTAAACAAGAAAAACCGTAGTGAAAGGACAACCACCGTGACACCCGGAAAGGGGACAACCAGGGAAAGTGGGGCAATTGCCCGAGGGGCCCCAGAAACCGTCTGTCAATAGATCCATTTGGATCAGGTTCTTCCTTGGGGACCCCACCTCCTGATGACGGTTCGACCGTGGCTTGCAATTCCTTGCGATGGTTCTCTGGCAGCGCCTTAATCAGTGCATCCCATACTGGCGTGGTGATGGTGAAGATGTTGGCGCCTCCGTCCACGATGGCGACCCTGACGCGTACCGTCGTATCCTTGAACCGCACCGCCGTATTGTTGAAACCCCAGATTCCATTCCTGTAAATCTGTAATCATTCTACTTCTGTCCAACTCTATCAGAGAGGTGGTCAAGAGGCCTTTCGGTCGGACCTTCTTCTGTCAAGGTTCTTCTGTCATACGGACGGACGTGTGTCACACGCATGGACTTGACTGAACGCGAATTATTGGTTCAGAGCCCTGGTCGTGTGCTGACACTGCACGTGGTCGTCGACCTGCTGCCGCCAAGCGACTAGACGAACCTCCGCCACTCGACTGGCCAGCTTTTTCTGGAGGATCCCACGACGGACGGGAACGCCCAAGGTCCAAGGAAGGCGCAGCACGTATCTTCGACGTTCTACTACGGTAAATAATACATTTGTGTTTCGTTGAAACAGATAGATAGATCATTACAGCATTCGCATATATAAGTACCATTACTAGTCACATATGATGTAAGTACAGTATTCGCTATTCATTATTATTATTCCTGATAAGTCCGCAGAAGTTGGCCGCCGTGTGTTTTTATTCCTCATTACTTCTTATTATCGTCATTAGTTTTCGGAAGACAGGCAAGTGTCAGAATCCGCAAAATATCAACATAACATTCTAGCTAAAAGCACCCTCCGCGCTTCTTCGCCCACTCACCATCGCAGTCATCATTCCAGTCCGAAGACGTGTCACACCTCCATGTGCTACTCGCGTGCTTACACCAGCAACACTGGCGGGTGATGCAATCGCCATTATTGCCGCACACTTGGCCTATCGAAGTCTTGCCGTCGGAGGCATCTTTGGGCTTTGACTTGTCTGTGTCGCCGTTACTGCCCGAAAGCCAGATGTACGGATGTTTAGAGTTGCCGGCAATGACGCCTCCAACCGAAATGATTCCCAGATTGACTCCAGCGCTAACATACCACTTAAATTGATTCAAAGCATGGTCAAGCCCGACATTCTCCGCTGGGAAGTACTGGCTGTAGTAGAGATTAGCCCACGCGAAGACGATGTTGACCTCACCAGAAAGCCCCCAGTACCACGTCCTATCGTTGTCACTACCCTTGTTGCATGCCCCAAAGTCTTTGCACGGATTATTCTTTTTCAAGCATGAGCCAGCGAAAACGCAAAGCTCCAGAACAGTCCAGAATGAAAACAAGGTAAGATCGATGCATCCAACCACCTCAAACTCCATGTTTTCCCAGCCAACAAAGACTGAGATGCTTCCTCCTAACTCAACAAGCATTGGGACTGGGAACGGCGCAGAAAAGCTCACAGCAATGGAGCACGGAACTAGTCCGTAACTCGTCGTCACGAAGCCTAGGGCAAGGCCAAATTTCGGGGAAGCCATCCAAGCTGCCATAAATCCGCCCTTAGTAATGTCAGGCTGGCAGTAGGATGGGAAACCCGCCTCGTCGTAGGAGGGGAGCGCACCGCCAGCGGCGAAAAAAGCCTTGTCATTGATCTTCATAAGAAGTTTGAGGATGACGTTGAAGACTTTTTTTGCCGATGCGAGCTTGCGACGATCGCCAAGCAGCTGTCGTCGACGACGCAGATTGTTGTTATACGCCGCAGTCTCCCGAATCTCCTCGCCGTGGACGTGCATCAGTAAACGCAACCTTTTCATCTCCTTGTCGTCGCCACCCAGACCGGTCAGCGGGTTGTCATGGTTGAACATGTCAAGCGAAGCCGGCCTGTTGATAGAATTTTGGCCGCCATCATTGCTATTGTAGAATCCGTGGCAGCCGGGCGGAAGTCCCATGCCATTCTTACCCTTGGCGAGCGTTCTGGAGATGTCGATCGAAAGGCTCTCGGTGAAAGATTTGAAGACGTACACCGCACTCTCGTGGTTGTGCAGCAGGTTGATGCGCTCAATCTTGCCGCTATTGTCCGAGTGCACGATTATGTCCATGTGGCCAACACCTGAGTCACCGCGAAGCTTCCAGCGATTGAGTGTCTTTCCACCAATGCCCTCGACACCAGCGGGAATCACCTTCTCACCAGCAAGCATTCCGGTGAAGTGCTTTGCCATCAATTCGCCCATGTCGATTTGCGAGTTATCCTTGTGCAGGTCGCAGAATGCCACCGCAGGCTTCACGCCATCGATTGACGTGAACGTGTACTCGGGCACGTCCGCGTTGAAGCCGAATTCCCCAGCAATCTTCGGGTCGAAGAACCACGACCCGCTCGGCCCGGTGGTGCGTGCCGGGTCGTAGAACTTGCCAATCTTGTACCCGTGCGTTCCACCCTCGTGCTTCGTCTTGATTTCAATCGCCTTCTTGTTGTCGTAGAAGAGCTTGCCGGTGACCGTCTTGATGAACTTATCGGAGCCGCCGTCCTCGCCGATGTTCGTCACAGTTGGCGCGTTCGGACGTTCCTCCGCGCAACGATCGTGCGGCTTGTCGTGACCACTGTGGTCCAACGCGCACTTGTAGTAGATTTCGTAGTCTGCTTCGAACTTCGTGGGAAACTGCGGCTTGGCGACTTCCGCCGGGATGTTGCCTTCCCAGTTCTCGATGTGGTTGAATAGCCCGACGAGTTTGTACAGGCCAAGCAGGCGGCGTCCGTCGGTGACGAACCCAGCCTCTTTGAAGTGGTCGGAAGTCCTGTCGAGCTTGAAGGTGAGGTGAGTTCCCATCACCGTGATTTCGCCGATCGCCGTGATGAGTGTGACGGTCGGAATATCGTTCCACATCGATCGAATGAAGCCGTGCACCTGAACGACTATGTGCGCCTTCTTGTTTTGGGTGCGAAAGTAGCGCAGTTCCTGAAAGTAGCTGTCGGGCAGGTTGCTGTGCAGCGTGCCTTCCGTCGTCGCCTGCGCCGTCTGCACCGTTTGGTTCGAATGGCGCAGTTTCATGTGTCCGGTATCCACGCTTAAGAACATGTCGGTGTTTGCCGTCTGCACGACTTGGTCGGAGCCGGCCACGCGCAAGACGCCACCCTTGTCCGTCACTGTATCTTTGGACAGTTCGAAGACGGCGAACGTCAGCCCGAACGTGACTAGGATGGTGAATACGAGCAGCATGGCAACCAAGATGCCGAAGCGCTTGAGCATTTTGTTATCCGCCACAAGCTTGAGCGCCTTGTCGACACCCCCTCGAAACTCGTCTTTGCTGAGGTACCCGTCGCCGTTGACGTCGAGACGCTTGATGGCTGTCCCAATTTCGCCCGCGCCACCTTGTGAGCCGAACAGCGCATCGACCGTCACGCCCTTCGGGTTGCGCACCCAGAAGTCGTGCGCCTCGCCTGATGACGGCGATGATGGCGCCACCTCCTTGTATTTGTTCTCCGCCTCTCCTCCTTCTCGCACAACGGGCAGGCGAGGCTGAGGCTCAGGCGCGGAGTCCCCTGAGCCGTGAACCGGGTGAACCGTCGTCGTCATGCTTCTCTAGTACTATCGCAGTACAGTAAAGTTTACTACTCACCTCAGGACTTGCAAGCCTACTCGTGAATTCCGCACGCCTACTCAGAATTCAGAATTCAGGGCGGCGTGGCCGAACACTAACGTAACACGGCCGTAACACCACCCACGAACACGAACACCTATAAAGTATTCGTGTCGACGTGAATACGCCTGGCCTCGCACAACAACTAAACTAAACGAACTAACAAGCCTCGTACTAAATACCTTTTTAAAGACGAAGATACTACGAAGATACGAAGGGACCTTGTGGGACGGGACCCCCGGGGGAGAATGAATATTCGCGTGTGTAACACGTGTGTAACGTAAGGTAAGAACTACCACTAGCCACTAGGCACACGTGTCTGCCTGCCCACGTGGCCGGACGTTGGCAACGCAACAAGGCAACGGCCCCCTTGGCCCCGGGACCCAGAAAAAGCAAGCCAAAAAAAGAGTCTGGAAAAAAAGCTTTGAAAAACTTTAAGGGGGCACCGTATGTATGTACTTCATAGTCTAAGGTAGAGCGCTTTTTAGACCTAGAGGGGTTCCCTTTGGAAGATCACTTTCCTCAGGGTAGACTTTCGAGAGGCAGCCGGGGGAGACTTGGGCCGCCCGGGGTATACTTGGCAGTCGATCCATAGCGATATAATATATTTTTGTATAGCAAACTATATAGTCCTATATATTTTATGTTTCCTGGCCCAGCCGGATGGGGTGTGAGGGAAGAAGGTGTGCCCAAAAAAAGACCCTATACCCTTCCAACATGGGAGCAGGCGACAGTGCCAGGCTGGCTGCTGAACGCCTACCGCCCATGTTGCCCACTGGGTGGGAGGGCGGGTGTATTAAAGAAAAACTAAATTAAGTCGACTGTCCAATTCGGGGTTTGCGAAAACACGAACCCAAGGTTTTATATTGCCAAATATATGATATCAAAATATATAGCCCTATATATTTTATGGTCTGACGCCCATAGCGCTATATTGCCAAATAGCCCGGGGGTTCTTTCTACCAAAGGTACCACATATGATTGGGACTGGAGGGGCGGGCGGCGTGAGACGGTAAGAGCTCCTCAAGAGGAGTGAAGACGAGCTGAATAATAAGATCGGACGACGCATCCGTGGATTCGGCAGCAGCGGTGGTGAATGCGATAATAGTGGTAGGCTGGTAGCGGGCTGAGTGAGTGTGACGGCACTGGTGGATGATGGAAGGGGAAGGCCCCAAGGGCCCTCTGGCCGGGCCCCGGCCGGCCCTGGTCCCGACACCCCGCACCACAGGTGCAACCCTGTATCCCCCCAACAAAAAACTTCCCAAGAAGGGGCCTCTCTGGACAATCAACCACTGGGTGGGGACCCGACTAATCTGATTGCCCGACCAATCTAATTGCCCGACTAATCTAATTGCCCGACCAAATTGCCCGACTAATCTAATTGCCCGACCACCTTCCCCGACTAATCTAATGGCCCGACTTAATTGCCCGACGGACCAACTCCCCCGACGGACTTAATTGCCCGACCAAATTCCCCGACCAAATTGCCCGACTTAATTGCCCGACGGACTTAATTGCCCGACCACCTTCCCCGACCACCTTCCCCGACCACCTTCCCCGACTTAATTGCCCGACGGACTAAATTGCCCGACGGACTTAATTGCCCGACCATGCATGGAACCGAGCCCCAAAAATGAAAAAACAAAAAAATCGCCAAAACGAAGCTCGCCGATTTGCGATATGAATAATATTCTCCGCACGCCTCCGCCATTGGCAAAAACAAAACCGACTTGTCAAACATGCCCTTCCTAATAATGCTTGTATCATGGCGTATTCTTACCTCATCATGAGCTCGTGTATCTGCTCACAAGTGCGTTAATATCTGGTAATATCTGGTAATATCTGGCCATGGCGAGTGGTGCAGCGGTGGAGAATCCGTCTAGCTCGTCTGGGCTAGGAGAGGATGAGCGCGCCGTTGATGCAGAGGAGCTCCTCGTCCAGAAGATGAGTGAGAATAACGGTAATTTGCTCACGTTCGCTCGTGTTCTTGCTCGTCGTCTCACTTACTTGAATTCACAAAATCTGCGTACGTGTTTCACGAGTTGGAAATCCATCACAAACATTTCACGCCTGAAGACGCGAAGTCTTGTCCTCCAAAACATGCTCTCATCCTCAAAAACGTCTGCGCTGCATATCAAAAGAACAGCACGTGCGTTCCACGCGTGGAACAAATACGCCCTTAAGTTAAGATCCTCAACTTCCATGAACGTTCAAAAGGCGCTCAAAGCTATCAAGCACTTGTACAGAAAACGAATACGCGCGTGGAGACAAACCACACAACTCGCAAACCTTAAGCGCGCAATGAACAAAGCCGCAGCAGCTCGACACGCGCGCACGTGCGCACGCTTTGCACTTAAGGCGTGGAGACTTACCATCGCGCAAAGACTTGCCAGCCTTAAGCGAAACGTCTGGCGCGCGTGGAGAACAGCCATCAACGCGAAAACAAGAAGAAGGCAAAGACTCCTGGAGCAGGCGGCGTACTGCACGCAAAAAAGAAGAAGGCGCGCGCTCGCGAACGCAGTGAGAGCGTGGAACGAACACCGCAACTCGACGAGAAAAAGACTCGTCAGAAGGCAGCGCGCAAGCAGACTCCTCGAACGGAGATTCGTCGCGCTCGCGCACTCAGCACTGCAGGCGTGGAGTGACGTCGTCGACAGAAGACAAAGTGCAAGAAAACGACTCTTCCTCTGCGTCGCACGCGTCGACGCACGCACAAGAAGACGAGTGCGCAGACGATTCTTCGGAGCGTGGAGGGAGTACCTCGCGTGGATCAAACGGGCGTGCACAGTAGGTTTCCGTCTCGCGCTTTCCACATTCAACAAGATTGTGCGCGAAGCCCTCTTCGCGTGGAGAAGGGCAACCACACTGAAACTTCCCACGCGAATCGTGCTTGCACTTCGCCGCGTGCGCCGCGTTCGCATGAAATTCTTCTACGAGGCGTGGAGGCGTACGACAATCACATCCGCCACGAGAAGAGCTCTCGCTCGGCGTGTCGTGCTGCGGCTGATCAATCGCAAGTGCGGCGTCGCCTTCAACGGCTGGTGCAGTCGCGTGAAGGCGAGGTGCCAGCTTCGCATGCGCCTTGCAAAGTGCATATCACGCATGCGTGCGCGACGAAAGCACGCTGCATTCGACGGATGGCACTATTCCACACAACGTAATGGACAGCAACGATCGCTCACACGCCGCGCGGCATCCGCATTCCGATGGCATGAGCTTCGTCGGGGCTTTGTGAGCTGGAGATCCAACACACAGTATTTGCGTTCGACGCGAAGTCTTGCTGCACGCCACGCGGCGAAGCTCGTGCATCGGTGCGTGTGGCGAGCCATGGCGCAGTGGCGCGAACACATCGAGATGAAGCGCATTTTCGAAGGGCAGCGCGACGTGCTTGTGATCGCGGTGCGACGTTTGGCGAACGTGAGGCTCTCTGCGGCATTCCGAGGCATGCGTTCGCATGCGTTGGATCGAGCTCATCAGCGTCGACGCGCGGCGTACTGTGTTCGACACGTGATGCGATACGGCCTAGGTCGCGCCTTACGCGGTTGGCGGGAGAATGTGCATGCAACGGTTGCGCATCGTCATCGCGCATCGTGGTGCATATCTCGCATGCTTCAGATGCGTCTTGGGTCGGCATTCGACGGATGGCACGCTCGTACTCGCTCTACACAGATTGATCGACATCGCGCCAATAAGTGCATATCTCGCATGCTTCAGATGCGTCTTGGGTCGGCATTCGACGGGTGGCACGCTCGTACTCGCTCTACACAGGTTGATCGACAGCGCGTTGCGAAGTGCATATCTCGCATGCTTCAGATGTGTATGGGAACGGCATTTGACGCGTGGCACGCTCGTACTCGGTCTACCCAGATTCATCGACAGCGCGCCAATAAGTGCATATCTCGTATGCTTCAGATCCGTCTAGGGTCGGCATTCGACGGATGGAAATCCAACACACAGTATTTGCGTTCGACGCGAAGTCTCGCCGCACGCCACGCGGCGAAGCTCGTGCATCGGTGCGTGTGGCGAGCCATGACGCAGTGGCGCGATCACATCGAGATGAAGCGCATGTTCGAAGGGCAGCGCGACGTGCTTGTGATCGCGGTGCGACGTTTGGCGAACGTGAGGCTCTCTGCGGCATTCCGAGGCATGCGTTCACATGCGTTGGATCGAGCTCATCAGCGTCGACGCGCGGCGTACTGTGTTCGACACGTGATGCGATACGGCCTAGGTCGCGCCTTACGCGGTTGGCGGGAGAATGTGCATGCAACGGTTGCGCATCGTCATCGCGCATCGTGGTGCATATCTCGCATGCTTCAGATGCGTCTTGGGTCGGCATTCGACGGATGGCACGCTCGTGCACACTCAACGCATATGCGTCGACAGCGCGTTGCGAAATGCACATCTCGCATGCTTCAGACGCGTGTTGGGTCGGCATTCGACGGATGGCACAACTTTACTCGCTCAACGCATATGCGTCGACAGCGCGTTGCGAAGTGCATATCTCGCATGCTTCAGATGCGTCTTGGGTCGGCATTCGACGGATGGCGCGATTTCACCAAGGCGAGGCTCAGTCTTCGTATGCGCGTTGCGAAGTGCATATCTCGCATGCTCCAGATGCGTATGGGAGTGGCATTTAACGGGTGGCATGATGATGCACGCTCTACACAGATTCGTCGACGACGCGCCGAAAAGTGCATATCACGCATGCGTGCGCGCCGAAAGCACGCTGCATTCGACGGATGGCACTATTCCGCACAACGTAATGGACAGCAACGATCGCTCACACGCCGCGCGGCATCCGCATTCCGATGGCATGAGCTTCGTCGGGGCTTTGTGAGCTGGAGATCCAACACACAGTATTTGCGTTCGACGCGAAGTCTTGCTGCACGCCACGCGGCGAAGCTCGTGCATCGGTGCGTGTGGCGAGCCATGACGCAGTGGCGCGAACACATCGAGATGAAGCGCATTTTCGAAGGGCAGCGCGACGTGCTTGTGATCGCGGTGCGACGTTTGGCGAACGTGAGGCTCTCTGCGGCATTCCGAGGCATGCGTTCGCATGCGTTGGATCGAGCTCATCAGCGTCGACGCGCGGCGTACTGTGTTCGACACGTGATGCGATACGGCCTAGGTCGCGCCTTACGCGGTTGGCAGAATAATGTGCATGCAACGGTTGCGCATCGTCATCGCGCATCGTGGTGCATATCTCGCATGCTTCAGATGCGTCTAGGGTCGGCATTCGACGGATGGCACGCTCGTGCACACTCAACGCATATGCGTCGACAGCGCGTTGCGAAATACACATCTCGCATGCTTCAGACGCGTGTTGGGTCGGCATTCGACGGGTGGCACGCTCGTACTCGCTCTACACAGATTGATCGACAGCGCGTTGCGAAATGCATATCTCGCATGCTTCAGATGCGTCTTGGGTCGGCATTCGCCGGATGGCACGACCGTGCACACGCAACGCATATCCGTCGCCAACGCATTGCGAAGTGCATATCTCGCATGGTACAGATGCGTCTAGGGTCGGCATTCGACGCGTGGTACGACTGTACTCGCTCTGCGCAGATTCATCGACAGCGCGTTGCGAAATGCATATTGCGCATACGTATGCTCGAGCTCGCGATATGCTTTGATGGTTGGCATGATCAGTGGGTGTACATTGTTGGACATAGAAATCGTGCTTTGCGAGCGGCAACACGACTGAAGTATGTGCATTCGTCCAAAGCATTCGTCACGTGGCGTGAAATGAGCATATATATTCGTTCGCACCGCGAGCAGGCACGAATGGTCGCACTGCGCTTAATGCGCTTCCGGGAGGCACTGGCGATTCGAAGTTGGCATGCAGAGGCACGAGGACGTTCGTACCTTCGTGGTGTTGCGCATCGAGCTTTGCAATCGATGTGTCTTAGTCGCGAGGCGAAAAGCTTCAAGAAGTGGCACATTGAGACGACACGAACGTCTGAACTGGAATCACTAGCGAAGCGCTTTGTGCTTCGCACAGCTCATCGAGTACTTTGGAGAGCGCTTTCGGGTTTCCGCGAGGCTGTCTTGCGTTCAATGAAGCAATGGAATATAGCCAGCTTGCATCTAACTCGAATGCTGAATTTTAAGACAACCAAAGCGTTGACGGGATGGAAATCAGCAACCGTGGAGAGTATTCGTCTTCGTCGGCTCTCGCACCTCGCTGCGATGCGCCTTACAAGGCGCGTGGAATATTCTTCCTTAGTGACTTGGTATGATCAGTGTGCTGCAAACCGTTCTCTACGAAAGAAACATAAGCGGATCTTGACAAATTTGATTCGTCATCGAGAGGCGAAAATGTTTCGCGGGTGGCACGCGCAAATATTGCGGGAGCGTGCACACCTTAAACTTGCAAGAAAAGTTGTCAAACGAATTCGAACTGTTCGCACAGCATACGCTTTTGGAGGATGGAAGTCGGCGCACACTGAGTCTCGACGTCGAATGGACACTGTCGCTCATTGCATTCGGCGAGCTCGTAACACGCGCATATCGAGTGCCTTTTCGAGTTGGCATGCTTGGATGGAAGCTTCGGTACAGCGAGAACGCGTTCTGAAGCGTTCTCTTAATCGACTGCGAAGTCGGCATGTTTCACAGGCATTTTATTCATGGCTTGAAGTGTTGGATGCCGCAACCACCCTTCGGCTCAGAGACAGACGGACAATGGCCATTATCAATCGCTTACGGTTGCGTCAATTGCTGACAGCTTGGCAGGTCAGCACGAATATTGCCGATTCCCAGCGAAGTCGACTACGTCGTGCAGCAATGCACTTGCATGCATCAGAGACGGCTCGTGCATTTTATGCGTGGTGCACGTCAGTGGCTCGTCTGCGCCACAACATTGCAATGACAAGTGGTTTGATATTACGCATCTCTGGCCGCTTGACTTTAGCTTATTTCCGCGATTGGCGATACCTTGCGGCATGGAATATCACATGTCGACAAATCAAGGGTTCCTTGGTGAAGCATCGAATCAAGCGACTGCGCAGTGCTCTCACATTTGTCGCCTGGCGCACGCTTGGCGGAGTATTCATGTCTTCGAATCGTCGCGCAAATCGAGGTCGATCCATTATGAATCGTAAGCTTGCACTGCGGTGCCTCGTTTTGTGGCGCGCGGTGATCATCAGACTTCAAATTAAAAAGGAACGAAGTGAAAACAAGGATGCCGCTACCATGCAATTGGAACGTCTTCGTGCCCGATATCTATGGCGATTCCACGCAAGTAGAGCGTTTGCAGCGCTGAAACTTGCAGCTCGTAATTCAAAGATGAATCGCGCGCGGTATGCGAGAGGCTCAATCACGATAGAGATGATGCAACGAGGATTCATGTTCAAAGCATTTGCGCAGTGGTCACACGGCGTTTTTACGAAACGCGGCTTGAATATTCGTTTATCACGAGCCAAGGCTTTGTTCCAGGAGCGTACGGTGCGAAGTTCTTGGACAGCATGGCTTGAAAGAACAAATACCAACAGGCACATACGTCAAACTGCCCAGCGTTTTTCACGCCGTCATTTAGTCGAGCAGTTCCGTCTTGCATTCATAGAGTGGTATGGTGTGGTGATTGAGCGCATTTCAACACAACAGATACTTGAACGTCATTCTAGCAAGACGCGACAAAAATGCCTCCTGAATTGCATTGAAGTTTGGAAGACTTTTATGGCCGATAATCGATCTACGAGATTGCGGCGTTCGCGCTCTTTCTCTCTCGTAACTCAGCGAGCTCAATCAAATGCAATACGGCGTGCCTTTGAAGTATGGGTAAGCGCGATTGCAGATAATGCTGGCCTTGCAGGCAAGCTCAGGCAAGCTGAAAGAGTTTTAAATCAAATTCGAGTAAGGCGCGTACTGAATTTGTGGAAGACTTATAGCTGGCGCTCACGGGTGTCCCGTGAGTCACGCCATCAAGAAGGCAGACTGAGGAAGAAACTCACATGGAATATTTGGACGAAAGAGGTTGCGAACTCACGGCGATTGGTTGCTCTATCTTCTCGTTCAATTCGAATGTGGCGTAAACATGCACTAACGATAGCTGTCGTGAAATGGACTGCTTATGCTGAGGACCAAAAAATATCACGTTCGCGGGCAACGCGTGCTTGCCGTAGCCTTGCGCATACTGCTCTAAGAAGGGCATGGAAAGGTTGGCTGGAATCACACAGTAATGCGCTAAATGAAAGATACATCCTTCACTCGAGCATCAGAAAGATTTTAAAATGCCGGACAACCATCACGTTTTCGGCATGGCGAGCATACCACCATCATCGAGTGAACGATGCAAGGCGTGTTCAATCGATTATCGTTAAATCTCTGCTTCGCAGGTATGAAAACACAAAGATGAAAGTGTTTTTGGAATGGCTACAGTACATAAGGGATTTGAAAACTCTTGAATCACGAAAGCGCATTGTGTACTGGCGTTGTATGGGAAATAAAGTTAAGCAAGCATTTTCGTTATGGAATGAAATGGTCATCTTCAAGCGCGGTCGCAAGGTTGCATCGACACGTACGCGAAAACTCGTCCTGAACAATGCAAAACTGTCGTCATTCAAAAAATGGAAATTTATTTGCGCTCGAAAATTCTCGCATTTACGCCTTCGCAAACGCTGCATCGCTCGCATGCGCCATTACTATGCAGCCACGGCACTCGACTCTTGGATTGCGACTACACGAAATAATCGACGGTTGCGCCGAAAGAGTTTTAAGCTCGTGCAACGTATGCGCCACGTTCACATGGCTTCGGCATTCGATTCATGGCGTGTGACCACGCAGGATAACCAGCGAACGCGACGCAGTCTCACGAAGCTTGTGCAACGTATGCGCCACGTTCACATGGCTTCGGCATTCGATTCATGGCGTGTGACCACGCAGGATAACCAGCGAACGCGACGCAGTCTCACGAAGCTTGTGCAACGTATGTACCACGTTCACATGGCTTCGGCATTCGATTCATGGCGTGTGACCACACAGGATAACCAGCGAACGCGACGCAGTCTTACGAAGCTTGTGCAACGTATGCGCCACGTTCACATGGCTTCGGCATTCGACTCATGGCACGCGACGACGGACGACATGAAGAATCAGCGCACGTCCGCAAGGTCTGCGATACGCAAGATGCGCAACGTGCTTTTGTCGATGGCGTTTGCATCATGGATGGATATGGCGATCATTAGCCAACAGCTGCGAGGCAGTCTCACGAAGCTCGTGCGACGTATGCGCCACGTTCACGTTGCGTCAGCATTCGACTCATGGCACGCGACGACGGACGACATGAAGAATCAGCGCACGTCCGCAAGGTCTGCGATGCGCAAGATGCGCAACGTGCTTTTGTCGATGGCGTTTGCATCGTGGATGGATATGGCGATCACTAGCCAACAGCTGCGAGGCAGTCTCACAAAGCTCGTGCGACGTATGCGCCACGCTCACGTTGCGTCAGCATTTGACTCATGGCAGGCGACGACGGTTGACATGAAGAATCAGCGCACGCATGCAAGGTCTGCGATGCGCAAGATGCGCAACGTGCTTTTGTCGATGGCGTTTGCGTCTTGGTGTGATGCAGTAGTATTATTCAGCAGCCTACGTGGAACGGCACTACGCGCCCTGCGCTCTTTTCAGAAAGCTTTGCTGCGATCAGCATGGAATCGTTGGTCATGGTTAATAAAGAAGCTACACACAGATAGCATATTGCTTCGTAAAGTAATGGGGCGCATGCGCCATCGCCGATCAAGTCTTGCTTTTGCTCGGTGGAGAGAATCCGTCATTGCTTTGAAGCACATGCGAAATGTTGCGAATATTGTGATTGCGCGCATCACGCGACGTGAGCTTGCTACATCATTTGATACTTGGGTATACACGATTGCCGCGGAAAAGGCCAGGCAAGCAGCACATGCCGATCGCAGGAGAAAAATGTTGGCGTCATTGCGCCACATGCAAAATTCAAACCTTTTTGCCGCATTCCATGGCTGGAATGAAAACATTAAGACTCTGAGAAAACAGCGTATCGTCATCCTACGAGCGGTTCGAAAGATGATAAAACGAGAGCTAGCGATAGGTTTTGGTGCATGGCTTGCTTGGCTCGAATCAACGAAAATGGAGCGGGGCAGAGCGATGCGCGTCATCCATCGGTTAACGAATCGGGTTACGTACGCTGCTTTTAGCTCGTGGTATATCGCTGCGGTAAATTCTCTTCGCCAACGTGATATTTTGTACAAAGCGCTTCTTCGTTTGATGACTGCTCAGCTGTCTTCGGCATTTGACTCATGGAGAGATTCGACAGTAGAGTTACGTCGCATGCGACACATCATGACGAGTTTGCTATCGAAATGGAAGAACCAAGCGCTATCACGAGCATTCTCGTCTTGGGTGTTCATATTCGTGTCCATGCGGAAGATGCGCTCAGACATGGCTCGTGTGGTGCTCCGCTGGCAGCAACGCGACCTCTGGCAATCATTTGCTTCATGGCGAGCGGTGAGTGATTCGGCGAAAATAAGCCGTGTCAGCATGAAGCGATCCATTGCTCGGATGCGGAATTCCACGGTTTCCAAAGCATATCTTGGCTGGCAAACCTCCGTGCAAACCTCCTTGCGCATACGACATCTCATCTCACGAAGTACGCGCAAATGGAAGGCTGCTCGGATGACTCAATGTTTTGTTCAATGGTGTGAGACGGTGGCGATCACACGCCATCGGAAGTCGACGATGCATACAGTGCTCAATCGAATGCAAAATCAACGACTGCATCTCGTCATGTACAGTTGGCGTGGATATATTCAAACGATCACACAAAATCGCATGTTTGTATCGTGGCAATTAGAAGAGTTGCTTTCGTACCATTTACGCAAGATGATGCGCGTGCGTCTGCACGCCCAATTCGCAGCTTGGGTGGATGCCGTTCACGGCGCACGTGCTCAGCGCAGGCTGGTGAATGCTTGCACACGGCGTATGGTGCACGCGACTACGTGGCGGGCGTTTTCGGGATGGCTTTCGCTTGCGCGCAAGCTGCGAAGGAGTCGTCAATTGGTGACCGGCCACTTGTGCAAGATGATGCGCGTGCGTCTAATCGCGCCGTTTGCAGCTTGGGTGGATACCATTAACTGCACACGTGCTCAGCACAGGCTGGTGAAGGCTTGCACACGGCGTATGCTCCACGCGACCACGTGGCGGGCGTTTTCAGGATGGCTTTCGCTTGCGCGCAAGCTTCGCGAGGGTCGCGGTGTTGCGCTTGGATTTGCCCGAAAGATGACGCGGATGTCGCTTTGGCAGCAATTTCTTTCATGGAGATCTGAAGCTAAGCGACAACAAAATGTGCGCAAAATTGCGCGCGATCGTATAGCCATTTTGCAAAATAGAGGCAAACACAAATCGACGATGAGACCGTTCCTGGCTTGGCACAAGGCAATGATGCACAAACTTGGAATGCGAAAGCGTCTCGCTCGCGCATTCGTAGCATTGACTGCTGGAACGCGCAGGCGAACGTGGTTGTGCTGGTTAGCCCTCGTTGAAAATCAAAAGTTGGACAATACGTACGCGATTCGGGGGTACCGGATCACTCAGCGGAAGCGTATATTACAAATTCTTTCTCACTGGCACAATTTCGCTGAATCGAATCGGGTGCTACTTAAATCATATGAGGATCGATTGAGCTATGCTACGTACTCACGACACACGAAGGCGTTTGATGCCTGGCGGGACTTTACCCAGTCCATTCGACAGAGAACGAAGGCGTTGTTTACTTTCTACTACCACTTCATGCAAGGCAAAATCGAAGGAACTTTCAGCGCATGGCGACATCACATACGTCGCCAAGTGGACATTAGGGCATGGCTTGCACAATACCATAAAGTGTGGAGGCAGACAACCAAGATGCGCGTGCTACACATCTGGCACAATTCTGGTGAACTAAATCGCCAAGCAAAACGTGTGAGATGTACGAATTTGAAGAAACGCGGATTTCATGCAATAAGACTGGTCGTTTCGAAAAGAAGGCAGGACGAACAATTCATCAAATGGGCACGTCTTCGCATTGTTATTGGATCAGCTCATCGAATTTTCCGTACATGGCAAATGTGGAAGGTGGCAGAACAGCAACAACGCGAGCGCCTTATGACTGCGAAGCAGTTTGTCGTCAAGTACAAAAAGCGAGAAATGTTGAGAGGATGGCTCGATTATCGTCTCAGTGTGAATCGGGCAAATAAACTGATTGAACGCTTAAAGTCACACCGTTCAGCACAGTTTAAGATTCGATTACTGGAGTCTTGGCACCACTTCACTTTAAGACGAAAGCGCGCATATGCTCTAATAGACCGATTGCGACGGCATCGAGTTTCACGACAAGCAGTGAAAATGCTTTTCGAATGGCGTGGAATTGTGCAAGGAAAGCAACATTCTAGCAACGACTTCACTCGCGAACTTGGTGATATACCACTCGTATCTGAACGTCAGCTCATTCAAACAGCTCGAATCACCTGCGCTCAAAGCTTCATGAATTGGGTAGGACGAGTTAAACCTGCGAAAGCATTTGTTCTACAAATTCCAGCTCGTGCTATAAACAATCACCTACAATTGCATTCTATTCTCTCTTCATGGCGACTCTTCGCAGTCCGGCCGGAGAAAATCAAATTCAAACAAGCGTTACGCAAGCTGTTGAATCTTCGAAAACATAAAGCATTCAATGCATGGCTTGAAAATGCACAAAACAAGAAGAAACAACTCAAACTCGTCAGCCGGCATCTGCATAAGCTATGCATGGCGACAGAGCAACGCGCATTTACGAGTTGGAACACAAAAGTACATCAAACGCGTCGCGATCGTGCTCGCAGTCGTCGTTCTCTGGCGTTCTTCACGCACAGGTATCAGGCGCTTGCATTGGCATCGTGGACGTCTCTGCTGGAAATGCGCCGTTCTGAACGAACGGTTTCACTCAAAGCTTTGCGTACAATACGCATGGTGCACGAGCGTCAGGCGTATGTTGGCTGGTCGGAACACGCGTCGTTGATGCGTGCTCAGCGAGGCATGCTGAGACGATTCATGTCAAAGCTCCGAATGGCAACGGAAGAACGCGCATTTACGAGTTGGAACACAAAAGTACATCAAACGCGTCGCGATCGTGCTCGCAGTCGTCGTTCTCTGGCGTTCTTCACGCACAGGTACCAGGCGCTTGCATTGGCATCGTGGACGTCTCTGCTGGAAATACGCCGTTCTGAACGAACGGTTTCACTTAAAGCTTTGCGTACAATGCGCATGGTGCGCGAGCGTCAGGCGTATGTTGGCTGGTCGGAACACGCGTCGTTGATGCGTGCTCAGCGAGGCATGCTGAGACGATTCATGTCAAAGCTCCGAATGGCAACGGAAGAACGCGCATTTACGAGTTGGAACACAAACGTACATCAAACGCGTCGCGATCGTGCTCGCAGTCGTCGATCTCTGGCGTTCTTCACGCACAGGTACCAGGCGCTTGCATTGGCATCGTGGACGTCTCTGCTGGAAATGCGCCGTTCTGAACGAACGGCTTCACTCAAAGCTTTGCGTACAATGCGCATGGTGCGCGAGCGTCAGGCGTATGTTGGCTGGTCGGAACACGCGTCGTTGATGCGTGCTCAGCGAGGCATGCTGAGACGATTCATGTCAAAGCTCCGAATGGCAACGGAAGAACGCGCATTTACGAGTTGGAACACAAAAGTACATCAAACGCGTCGCGATCGTTCTCGCAGTCGTCGTTCTCTGGCGTTCTTCACGCACAGGTACCAGGCGCTTGCATTGGCATCGTGGACGTCTCTGCTGGAAATGCGCCGTTCTGAACGAACGGCTTCACTCAAAGCTTTGCGCACGATCCGCATGGTGCGCGAACGTCAGGCGTATGCCGGCTGGTCGGAACACGCGTCGTTGATGCGTGCTCAGCGAGGCATGCTGAGACGATTCATGTCAAAGCTCCGAATGGCAACGGAAGAACGCGCATTTACGAGTTGGAACACAAAAGTACATCAAACGCGTCGCGATCGTTCTCGCAGTCGTCGTTCTCTGGCGTTCTTCACGCACAGGTACCAGGCGCTTGCATTGGCATCGTGGACGTCTCTGCTGGAAATGCGCCGTTCTGAACGAACGGCTTCACTCAAAGCTTTGCGCACGATCCGCATGGTGCGCGAACGTCAGGCGTATGCCGGCTGGTCGGAACACGCGTCGTTGATGCGTGCTCAGCGAGGCATGCTGAGACGATTCATGTCAAAGCTCCGAATGGCAACGGAAGAACGCGCATTTACGAGTTGGAACACAAAAGTACATCAAACGCGTCGCGATCGTGCTCGCAGTCGTCGTTCTCTGGCGTTCTTCACGCACAGGTACCAGGCGCTTGCATTGGCATCGTGGACGTCTCTGCTGGAAATGCGCCGTTCTGAACGAACGGGTTCACTCAAAGCTTTGCGTACAATGCGCATGGTGCGCGAGCGTCAGGCGTATGTTGGCTGGTCGGAACACGCGTCGTTGATGCGTGCTCAGCGAGGCATGCTGAGACGATTCATGTCAAAGCTCCGAATGGCAACGGAAGAACGCGCATTTACGAGTTGGAACACAAAAGTACATCAAACGCGTCGCGATCGTTCTCGCAGTCGTCGTTCTCTGGCGTTCTTCACGCACAGGTACCAGGCGCTTGCATTGGCATCGTGGACGTCTCTGCTGGAAATGCGCCGTTCTGAACGAACGGCTTCACTCAAAGCTTTGCGCACGATCCGCATGGTGCGCGAACGTCAGGCGTATGCCGGCTGGTCGGAACACGCGTCGTTGATGCGTGCTCAGCGAGGCATGCTGAGACGATTCATGTCAAAGCTCCGAATGGCAACGGAAGAACGCGCATTTACGAGTTGGAACACAAAAGTACATCAAACGCGTCGCGATCGTGCTCGCAGTCGTCGTTCTCTGGCGTTCTTCACGCACAGGTACCAGGCGCTTGCATTGGCATCGTGGACGTCTCTGCTGGAAATGCGCCGTTCTGAACGAACGGGTTCACTCAAAGCTTTGCGTACAATGCGCATGGTGCGCGAGCGTCAGGCGTATGTTGGCTGGTCGGAACACGCGTCGTTGATGCGTGCTCAGCGAGGCATGCTGAGACGATTCATGTCAAAGCTCCGAATGGCAACGGAAGAACGCGCATTTACGAGTTGGAACACAAACGTACATCAAACGCGTCGCGATCGTGCTCGCAGTCGTCGATCTCTTGATTTCTTCACGCACAGGTACCAGGCGCTTGCATTGGCATCGTGGACGTCTCTGCTGGAAATGCGCCGTTCTGAACGAACGGTTTCACTCAAAGCTTTGCGTACAATGCGCATGGTGCGCGAGCGTCAGGCGTATGTTGGCTGGTCGGAACACGCGTCGTTGATGCGTGCTCAGCGAGGCATGCTGAGACGATTCATGTCAAAGCTCCGAATGGCAACGGAAGAACGCGCATTTACGAGTTGGAACACAAAAGTACATCAAACGCGTCGCGATCGTGCTCGCAGTCGTCGTTCTCTGGCGTTCTTCACGCACAGGTACCAGGCGCTTGCATTGGCATCGTGGACGTCTCTGCTGGAAGTGCGCCGTTTTGAACGAACGGCTTCACTCAAAGCTTTGCGTACAATGCGCATGGTGCGCGAGCGTCAGGCGTATGTTGGCTGGTCGGAACACGCGTCGTTGATGCGTGCTCAGCGAGGCATGCTGAGACGATTCATGTCAAAGCTCCGAATGGCAACGGAAGAACGCGCATTTACGAGTTGGAACACAAAAGTACATCAAACGCGTCGCGATCGTGCTCGCAGTCGTCGATCTCTTGCGTTCTTCACGCACAGGTACCAGGCGCTTGCATTGGCATCGTGGACGTCTCTGCTGGAAATGCGCCGTTCTGAACGAACGGTTTCACTCAAAGCTTTGCGTACAATGCGCATGGTGCGCGAGCGCCAGGCGTATGTTGGCTGGTCGGAACACGCGTCGTTGATGCGTGCTCAGCGAGGCATGCTGAGACGATTCATGTCAAAGCTCCGAATGGCAACGGAAGAACGCGCATTTACGAGTTGGAACACAAACGTACATCAAACGCGTCGCGATCGTGCTCGCAGTCGTCGATCTCTGGCGTTCTTCACGCACAGGTACCAGGCGCTTGCATTGGCATCGTGGACGTCTCTGCTGGAAATGCGCCGTTCTGAACGAACGGTTTCACTCAAAGCTTTGCGTACAATGCGCATGGTGCGCGAACGTCAGGCGTATGTTGGCTGGTCGGAACACGCGTCATTGATGCGTGCTCAGCGAGGCATGCTGAGACGATTCATGTCAAAGCTCCGAATGGCAACGGAAGAACGCGCATTTACGAGTTGGAACACAAAAGTACATCAAACGCGTCGCGATCGTGCTCGCAGTCGTCGTTCTCTGGCGTTCTTCACGCACAGGTATCAGGCGCTTGCATTGGCATCGTGGACGTCTCTGCTGGAAGTGCGCCGTTCTGAACGAACGGTTTCACTTAAAGCTTTGCGTACAATGCGCATGGTGCACGAGCGTCAGGCGTATGTTGGCTGGTCGGAACACGCGTCGTTGATGCGTGCTCAGCGAGGCATGCTGAGACGATTCATGTCAAAGCTCCGAATGGCAACGGAAGAACGCGCATTTACGAGTTGGAACACAAAAGTACATCAAACGCGTCGCGATCGTTCTCGCGGTCGTCGTTCGCTTGCATTCTTCGCGCACAGGTACCAGGCGCTTGCGTTCCGCGCCTGGTCGTTCGGATTGAAGCATCGCGGTCGTCTCGCGCGCGCGGAGCGTACGTTGCGTCACATGCGCATGCGTCCACAGGCGCTCGCGTTCATGGCATGGAAGAGCGCGTTGAGGAACCGCGCAGTGATGCGTCGCGTTCTGCTTCGTGTGCGTCATCTTCGCGTGAGCGCAGCGTTCTACGGGTGGTCGTCTTCGATCGCCGAGACGGAGCGTCTCCGCGGCGTGTTCCGCACGACGATGCGTCGCATGGGCATGCGTTTGTTGTGGAGTGCGTATTCTTCGTGGGTATCTCTGCTGGACGTTCGTCAGTCGGAGCGCGCGTTGGCGCTGAAGGCTTTGCGCACGATCCGCATGGTGCGCGAACGTCAGGCGTATGCCGGCTGGTCGGAACACGCGTCGTTGATGCGAACGCAGCGTTCCGTGCTGCGACGGTATATGTCGAAGCTGCGCAATATGACGGAGCATCGCGCGTTGACGGGCTGGCACGAGACGGCGCAGATGCTGCGTCGCGATCGTTCTCGCGGTCGTCGTTCGCTTGCATTCTTCACGCACAGGTACCAGGCGCTTGCGTTTCGCACCTGGTCGTTCGGATTGAAGCATCGCGGTCGTCTCGCGCGCGCGGAGCGTACGTTGCGTCACATGCGCATGCGTCCACAGGCGCTCGCGTTCATGGCATGGAAGAGCGCGTTGAGGAACCGCGCAGTGATGCGTCGCGTTCTGCTTCGTGTGCGTCATCTTCGCGTGAGCGCAGCGTTCTACGGGTGGTCGTCTTCGATCGCCGAGACGGAGCGTCTCCGCGGCGTGTTCCGCACGACGATGCGTCGCATGGGCATGCGTTTGTTGTGGAGTGCGTATTCTTCGTGGGTATCTCTGCTGGACGTTCGTCAGTCGGAGCGCGCGTTGGCGCTGAAGGCTTTGCGCACGATCCGCATGGTGCGCGAACGTCAGGCGTATGCCGGCTGGTCGGAACACGCGTCGTTGATGCGAACGCAGCGTTCCGTGCTGCGACGGTATATGTCGAAGCTGCGCAATATGACGGAGCATCGCGCGTTGACGGGCTGGCACGAGACGGCGCAGATGCTGCGTCGCGATCGTTCTCGCGGTCGTCGTTCGCTTGCATTCTTCACGCACAGGTACCAGGCGCTTGCGTTTCGCACCTGGTCGTTCGGATTGAAGCATCGCGGTCGTCTCGCGCGCGCGGAGCGTACGTTGCGTCACATGCGCATGCGTCCACAGGCGCTCGCGTTCATGGCATGGAAGAGCGCGTTGAGGAACCGCGCAGTGATGCGTCGCGTTCTGCTTCGTGTGCGTCATCTTCGCGTGAGCGCAGCGTTCTACGGGTGGTCGTCTTCGATCGCCGAGACGGAGCGTCTCCGCGGCGTGTTCCGCACGACGATGCGTCGCATGGGCATGCGTTTGTTGTGGAGTGCGTATTCTTCGTGGGTATCTCTGCTGGACGTTCGTCAGTCGGAGCGCGCGTTGGCGCTGAAGGCTTTGCGCACGATCCGCATGGTGCGCGAACGTCAGGCGTATGCCGGCTGGTCGGAACACGCGTCGTTGATGCGAACGCAGCGTTCCGTGCTGCGACGGTATATGTCGAAGCTGCGCAATATGACGGAGCATCGCGCGTTGACGGGCTGGCACGAGACGGCGCAGATGCTGCGTCGCGATCGTTCTCGCGGTCGTCGTTCGCTTGCATTCTTCACGCACAGGTACCAGGCGCTTGCGTTTCGCACCTGGTCGTTCGGATTGAAGCATCGCGGTCGTCTCGCGCGCGCGGAGCGTACGTTGCGTCACATGCGCATGCGTCCACAGGCGCTCGCGTTCATGGCATGGAAGAGCGCGTTGAGGAACCGCGCAGTGATGCGTCGCGTTCTGCTTCGTGTGCGTCATCTTCGCGTGAGCGCAGCGTTCTACGGGTGGTCGTCTTCGATCGCCGAGACGGAGCGTCTCCGCGGCGTGTTCCGCACGACGATGCGTCGCATGGGCATGCGTTTGTTGTGGAGTGCGTATTCTTCGTGGGTATCTCTGCTGGACGTTCGTCAGTCGGAGCGCGCGTTGGCGCTGAAGGCTTTGCGCACGATCCGCATGGTGCGCGAACGTCAGGCGTATGCCGGCTGGTCGGAACACGCGTCGTTGATGCGAACGCAGCGTTCCGTGCTGCGACGGTATATGTCGAAGCTGCGCAATATGACGGAGCATCGCGCGTTGACGGGCTGGCACGAAACGGCGCAGATGCTGCGTCGCGATCGTTCTCGCGGTCGTCGTTCGCTTGCATTCTTCGCGCACAGGTACCAGGCGCTTGCGTTTCGCACCTGGTCGTTCGGATTGAAGCATCGCGGTCGTCTCGCGCGCGCGGAGCGTACGTTGCGTCACATGCGCATGCGTCCACAGGCGCTCGCGTTCATGGCATGGAAGAGCGCGTTGAGGAACCGCGCAGTGATGCGTCGCGTTCTGCTTCGTGTGCGTCATCTTCGCGTGAGCGCAGCGTTCTACGGGTGGTCGTCTTCGATCGCCGAGACGGAGCGTCTCCGCGGCGTGTTCCGCACGACGATGCGTCGCATGGGCATGCGTTTGTTGTGGAGTGCGTATTCTTCGTGGGTATCTCTGCTGGACGTTCGTCAGTCGGAGCGCGCGTTGGCGCTGAAGGCTTTGCGCACGATCCGCATGGTGCGCGAACGTCAGGCGTATGCCGGCTGGTCGGAACACGCGTCGTTGATGCGTGCTCAGCGAGGCATGCTGAGACGATTCATGTCAAAGCTCCGAATGGCAACGGAAGAACGCGCATTTACGAGTTGGAACACAAAAGTACATCAAACGCGTCGCGATCGTGCTCGCAGTCGTCGTTCTCTGGCGTTCTTCACGCACAGGTACCAGGCGCTTGCATTGGCATCGTGGACGTCTCTGCTGGAAATACGCCGTTCTGAACGAACGGTTTCACTCAAAGCTTTGCGTACAATGCGCATGGTGCGCGAGCGTCAGGCGTATGTTGGCTGGTCGGAACACGCGTCGTTGATGCGTGCTCAGCGAGGCATGCTGAGACGATTCATGTCAAAGCTTCGAATGGCAACGGAAGAACGCGCATTTACGAGTTGGAACACAAAAGTACATCAAACGCGTCGCGATCGTGCTCGCAGTCGTCGTTCTCTGGCGTTCTTCACGCACAGGTACCAGGCGCTTGCATTGGCGTCGTGGACGTCTCTGCTGGAAATACGCCGTTCTGAACGAACGGTTTCACTTAAAGCTTTGCGTACAATGCGCATGGTGCGCGAGCGTCAGGCGTATGTTGGCTGGTCGGAACACGCGTCGTTGATGCGTGCTCAGCGAGGCATGCTGAGACGATTCATGTCAAAGCTCCGAATGGCAACGGAAGAACGCGCATTTACGAGTTGGAACACAAAAGTACATCAAACGCGTCGCGATCGTGCTCGCAGTCGTCGTTCTCTGGCGTTCTTCACGCACAGGTACCAGGCGCTTGCATTGGCATCGTGGACGTCTCTGCTGGAAATGCGCCGTTCTGAACGAACGGTTTCACTTAAAGCTTTGCGTACAATGCGCATGGTGCGCGAGCGTCAGGCGTATGTTGGCTGGTCGGAACACGCGTCGTTGATGCGTGCTCAGCGAGGCATGCTGAGACGATTCATGTCAAAGCTCCGAATGGCAACGGAAGAACGCGCATTTACGAGTTGGAACACAAAAGTACATCAAACGCGTCGCGATCGTGCTCGCAGTCGTCGATCTCTGGCGTTCTTCACGCACAGGTACCAGGCGCTTGCATTGGCATCGTGGACGTCTCTGCTGGAAATGCGCCGTTCTGAACGAACGGCTTCACTCAAAGCTTTGCGTACAATGCGCATGGTGCGCGAGCGTCAGGCGTATGTTGGCTGGTCGGAACACGCGTCGTTGATGCGTGCTCAGCGAGGCATGCTGAGACGATTCATGTCAAAGCTCCGAATGGCAACGGAAGAACGCGCATTTACGAGTTGGAACACAAAAGTACATCAAACGCGTCGCGATCGTGCTCGCAGTCGTCGTTCTCTGGCGTTCTTCACGCACAGGTACCAGGCGCTTGCATTGGCATCGTGGACGTCTCTGCTGGAAATGCGCCGTTCTGAACGAACGGTTTCACTTAAAGCTTTGCGTACAATGCGCATGGTGCACGAGCGTCAGGCGTATGTTGGCTGGTCGGAACACGCGTCGTTGATGCGTGCTCAGCGAGGCATGCTGAGACGATTCATGTCAAAGCTCCGAATGGCAACGGAAGAACGCGCATTTACGAGTTGGAACACAAAAGTACATCAAACGCGTCGCGATCGTGCTCGCAGTCGTCGATCTCTTGCGTTCTTCACGCACAGGTACCAGGCGCTCGCTTTGGCATCGTGGATGTCTCTGCTGGAAGTGCGCCGTTTTGAACAAACGTTTTCACTCAAAGCTTTGCGTACAATGCGCATGGTGCGCGAGCGCCAGGCGTATGTTGGCTGGTCGGAACACGCGTCGTTGATGCGTGCTCAGCGAGGCATGCTGAGACGATTCATGTCAAAGCTCCGAATGGCAACGGAAGAACGCGCATTTACGAGTTGGAACACAAAAGTACATCAAACGCGTCGCGATCGTTCTCGCGGTCGTCGTTCGCTTGCATTCTTCGCGCACAGGTACCAGGCGCTTGCGTTCCGCGCCTGGTCCTTCGGATTGAAGCATCGCGGTCGTCTCGCGCGCGCGGAGCGTACGTTGCGTCACATGCGCATGCGTCCACAGGCGCTCGCGTTCATGGCATGGAAGAGCGCGTTGAGGAACCGCGCAGTGATGCGTCGCGTTCTGCTTCGTGTGCGTCATCTTCGCGTGAGCGCAGCGTTCTACGGGTGGTCGTCTTCGATCGCCGAGACGGAGCGTCTCCGCGGCGTGTTCCGCACGACGATGCGTCGCATGGGCATGCGTTTGTTGTGGAGTGCGTATTCTTCGTGGGTATCTCTGCTGGACGTTCGTCAGTCGGAGCGCGCGTTGGCGCTGAAGGCTTTGCGCACGATCCGCATGGTGCGCGAACGTCAGGCGTATGCCGGCTGGTCGGAACACGCGTCGTTGATGCGAACGCAGCGTTCCGTGCTGCGACGGTATATGTCGAAGCTGCGCAATATGACGGAGCATCGCGCGTTGACGGGCTGGCACGAGACGGCGCAGATGCTGCGTCGCGATCGTTCTCGCGGTCGTCGTTCGCTTGCATTCTTCACGCACAGGTACCAGGCGCTTGCGTTCCGCACTTGGTTGTTAATGTGTCGAAAACACAAGCGCTATCGGAAAACAGCTGCAGCATGTATTGCTCGATACCGGTTGCGCTCGCTCTGTCGGCTATTCTTGCGATGGAAGGCGGTCATTTACAGATTTGACATTGCAAAGTCGTCGGACTGTTCGACGCAAACTGACGGTGCTGTTGGCAAGGTTGTGGTTCAAGGTTATCTTGAGCGAGTTCGTTCCCGTGTGCGTTCATCGCTTAAGCGTCGCATGGCGCTTCGAGTTCTGAATTCGTATTTTGGCCGTTGGCGAGCGTTGACATTGAGTTTGGCATACCGAATTCGTTCTATATCTCGACTCAAACATCGTTATAAAATCAGAAATTTGATCGCGCTTTTCGATACTTGGAGAATTGCGGTGAGTGACATCAAACTTTATTGGAGAAGAGTGGTCCACTTTGGCACACAGTATTTTGACAATATATTGCGCCGATCGTTTCATGGATGGGTAGCAGTATCAGTTCGCCTTAAGAGAAACAGGGTTGTGATGAACATCTTAAGGATGCGGCACACGCGCCAAGGCGCGAGATTGTCGTTGAATGCATGGGTACGGCAAGTCTCTCTGGCGAAATACATGCGCAACGTGTCTGCTGCGAATACAGAGCTGCGGAGGATGCTTGACATCGAAGAACAACGAGTTGTTCGTGTTGTGCAGAGTCGCATGCGGCATATTGACACGCGCGTGCAACGTGAACGCCGCAGAAAAACATTTGACGCGTGGCGCATGTCAGTTCTTCGGGCACAGCGCAGTCGCTTTCACAGTTTTCGCAGCATTTCGGCATTGGGTGGTATGGAGACGCCGAGTCCCACGTCCGCTTTCAATGCAGGATCAACGGCCGATCGTCGTCTGCACAGCGCTCCACCCGAGCGCGTTGCACGTTACTACGAGGATCTGCACGACGCCATCATGAGAGCGAGAGAGCACAGAAGGAGCTGATGGTGCTCAGCGACAACCACAGGAAGGCGGTTGTCCAATTGTATTTGTAATAGTACCTAGTACCTTAGAAAAAAGACGCCAACCCTTACAGTATAATACCAACCCAAATCGCGCATTTTACAACCCCTTCCACCCACCGCAAGTCGAAAATGACGCATCATTTGACATGCGCACCATTTTGCAACATTCACCTTTTGTTTTTTCCGTTATAAAAATAATAATGGCGTTTTGGGTTGACCAATAGTGAAAAAAACAGTTACTTCTTAGCACCCGCCCCCGCGCGCTCTGCTTTCAGTCAGTCCTCCTTTTTACTTGTCGTCGTCGTCGTCGTCGCGTCCTCCTCAGCCGTTTCCGGCGGAGTGTTGGATGGCGACGTCGAGGCGTCTGGCGGCGTGGCGTCGCCCCCCTCCCCCTCCGGTTGGTCGAGCGTATCAGGCACGCGTCCCCACGCCATGTCCGCGGACATCTTGCGCATCGCGTCGATATCTTCGTCGCTTTCTTCCGAGGACGACGACGTCGCAGCAGCCTGTGCGGTGCTCGTATCCTCCGCCGCGGTTGTTGTTTCTGCCGTCTCCGTCGTCGTCGGCGTCGGCGTCGTCGTCGGCGGCGGTGGCGGCGTTCCGTACCTCACCGAGTCGATGTCGCGTTTGAGTTCTTCCACACCAATTTCTTGCTCGAGCGTGCTTTTGAATTCCTGCGACACTTCCTGCAGTTCCTTGATTGTCGGTTGGAACGCCCGCAGTGCCTCTCCTAGGCTCCTCGCCGCCTCCGCGAGTCCCTTGGGTCCAAAGACCAGCAAAGCGACGACACCGACGACGAGCGCCTCAGGCGCACCCACACCAAAGAAACTCCGTGTAATCATCGAGTCACCAAGTCGACGGTGACGACTTGACTTGTGATTTGACGGCCTGCAATGTCGTCTCGCAGCCGCAGACAGATTCACATTGACACTATTATCATCACCAACTCTGACAGCTCTCCTCTGAGCCGTAGAAAAAAACCCGCAAGACACTCGTAGCTGCTGCTGCAAGTTACCTCCTCCAACTCCTCCGAGATTGCCTTTTGCTGCGACTACAAGACTCGTCCGGCTACGCCGTTCTCGCCCGAGTGTTACAAGACTCGCCCGGCTACGCCGTTCTCGCCCGATGACTGCTGTCACGCCTTTGCCAATGACGACCATGACGGGCATCGCGAGACTATTCGGGAATGATTCTGAAATCGATATCGGCGGCGGAAAGGAAAGTTCTCCAGGGGGAAAATGCTCAAAAAACTTGAGCAAAAAACCTGGAAAAATGGATAAGATTAGGTTCAAAGGCGGATCCCCAAACCTCTCCGCTATTTTTTCTTTTTCCTTCTTTTTGGGTGGGAGGGATGAAACCTGGTCCACTGAAGAGTTTATTTCTCGAAGCATACGTGTGGAGAGAGGGGTGAGTCCGCGATCCGATCCGCGATCCCTAGGTGCGATCCGATCCCCGATCCGATCCCCGAAACAAACACAAGGAATAAACACAGGAGAATGGGTTTCACATCCCGTGAACCCCCAGAGGGTTTCACATCCCGCGCCCTTATTATTGCCCTCCTGTAATTCAAACGATCATTATTCACAATCTCTACATGGAACCAGTGGTCTAACAACCTTGGACGCCATTGAAAATAGGCGCGTGAACAGGTAGTGGAGAGGCTGAGACGCCACCACAGAAACCAGATATACGTCGCGCCACACGATAGGAGCATCGCTACCAAAAATCGAAAGGCATCCAAGACAAGAACCCATAACCCGGTAGGTTTTTTTAACATTTTATTTTACTTGATAAACAAAATGAACGACAGCGACAGCGACAACGAGATGCCGAGTGAACAGCCTCGTCACACAACGTCATCAGCAGCCCGCCGTAGGCGCAGGTCCAACGCTCGTCAAGCGTGGTTCACGCAGCAGCAAAATTACCAAAACAGCAGCAGCACCACCACCGACAGCGAGCCCACGAATTCAAATTCGGATTCAGCCTCGAGCAGCAGTAGCCGCGGACGACGTCACAGCGACCGAAGTCGCAACTCAAGCAGCACGCGATCCACGACGCGAAACGAGAGCCAGTTCATCCGGTGTCGCATCGGTGATCGCCGCGGCAGCTGTGGTGGTGGCGTTCGTCGTGTTGTTCTGAGGCGTTGCAGTGCGCGCCGGGCAATCGCGTTGGCGATGCCCCTGGGCGCCGCACTCCCAGCACGTGCCATCGAACGGTCGGCGTTCGCGGCTGCCACGTCCTCCGCCAGTGCGTCCGCCTCCGTAGCGGCTTCCTCCGGCACCGCGTCCGGGGCTCGTGCGTCGGGACGTAAAACGTTGGGGTGTAGCCGTCGCAGCTGCGAGTGCCGTGGCGCGTGCGTCGCGTGCTGCGCTACTGGCGCCGAAGCGCTTGACGCGCTCTTTCAGATCCGCAAGGGACGGGTCCTTGAGCTCTCCCTGTATGGCCGCGCGAAGCGGTGCATAGCTCTCCGGCAGTCCGCGAAGTAGTGTTCGGCGAAGGATGGCATCGTCCATTGGTGCACCGGCATCGTGGGAGGCGGCCTTGGCGCGCTCGAATCGCGCGAGCCCAGAGACGGCCGTCTCCGTTTCGCCAAGGTTCCACGCGAGAAGTTCATCGACGAGCGTTCCGGCGCGGCGTTTCAGCTCGTCGTCGAGCTCGGCCGTGAGCGCGCGCCACGCGGCGACGCCGTTACCCGCGGCGACTCCTTGCACGACGAGGCGTGCTGTTCCTCGGCACGCCAGAGCAAGGGCATAATAGAGTGCTTCGCTCTCGTCCGGTGCGTCAGTGTGCGCGGCCGCCGTGAGCGCGGCGCCGAGCTTGCGGCTGTGCGCATACGCCGTGAACCCAAAACGCCAGTCCGCCCAACGTTCGACGTCGCCGTCGAACGTCGGGGCGAAGCGCGTATCCGTTCCGCCGTTCCGCTCTGTCGCGAGCGTGAGTGCCATACCGTTTTTTTTGTTTGCGTGCTTAGCGAGCGTGTGTCGTTCAGTTGCGCCTCCAATATTTCGTTCCGCACTCGTCTAGGGTGCCTAGACAATATATCCGAAGTTCAAGGCTGACGGACGACACACCAAAAAGTTGGGATGAGCACCTAGTTAATGACAACAAGTTCGGCCGGCTTAACCCTAAGTCAGATTTCTGTACCCTAACCGGTAAAGTCGTGAGTTTCAGCTTGTTTCGCGTATAGTGAACGTCAGTGGCGTGTGTGCGCGGACGTGTGCTTCTGAGTACGTGTTGGAACGTGTGTTTGTGCGTATCTTCGTGCGCGTAAAGTTTCCTTTGCCTATCGGGAAGCGAAGGAGGGGAGGGAAGGAAGTTTTTCTCTCCCTTTTTTTTTTTCTTCGGGCAAGTTTCTTTGTTTCCTTGCCGTGAGGTACCTGGGTTGTGGTACGGTGCCGTTCGTTGTTTGGTGGCCGGGTCTGTCCGCCACGCTTCGCAAACTGTGCGAAGTTCGGTAAAGAACTTGTACCTTAAGTTCTTTAGAGACGGTCCGCGTCTCTCTTTCTTTTCCTTGCAACCTGTGCGAGGGTATGTGTTTCTTTGCCTTCTTGCAACCGTGTGCAAGTCCTATTCAAGGCGAGGTGGTTAGCGCGCAACTATGGCGCCTGAGGCTCAATAACCTATTGGTATATGAGAGTTGTTACGGAATAGGAATGAACCTGTTACTCGAAGAGAGGGAAAGGGGAGAGGGCACGAAGCTTGCGTTCCATGCTTCGTGCTATTCCATGCAACCTTTCTAGAAGTCGATGGAGATTCTCTTATCTCGTTCTAACCGTCTCCAAACCAATTAAACCTCATCTCTAGAGATCTCTTGCTCCATATGGAAGGGTGTTCCCATGTGTCTAGACGTCTCCACTTCTAGACACAAGAACCTTATCTTGTCCTTCTCCTTAACCCCCAAACTTCGACAGGTGATGTGTCGTACTACAAACCCCTAAAACTCCAACAAAACGTCCTTTCCATCTCACGGAGTATGGGTACGGCATCAAGTCGACCTCGTCGACATGAGGCACGCCGTCTCGTGGAATCGGCGACTACGCCGACGTTGCAGATGGATCCTACACATTCGCGACCACGGCTCTAGGTTCTCATACTTGGTACCATTGGAGGCAAAGGCGAGCAAGTTGGTTGCCGTGGAGCTTGTTCACTTTTTTCGCCAATACGGACCGCCTGCCATCTTGCAATCGGACAATGGCACGGAATTTACAGCGAATAGTTTGGTGGTACAACTACAAAAACTCTTCAAGGGGCTTCGTCTCATACGGGGAAGACCTCGTCGTCCACAAACGCAAGGGCTCGTGGAGAGGGCGAATCGCGAAGTTAAAGGGCTTTTGCGAAAAACCTTGATCGAAAGCAACCTCCAACCTCACGACTGGGCCGAAGACGAGGTGTTGGACAAAGTCATGTTTTCTATGAACGCAACGATCAATGCAACAAGTGGTCATAGCCCAGCAAACCTTGTCTTTGGAAGGAGGTTCAGGATGTGCCTCTGGGAAGGACAGGAGCTCGCCGAAGACGCGGTCCTTGCGGAGGAGGCGTTGACAACGGACGCTGCTGAGAGGCTTGGGGCGCACATTCAATTTGAGGAAGACCAAGACGTCGACGACGACACCGACGACGACGACGACGTCGACGAGGATTTGGATAGAAACTTCTTCGGTACCACGGCGGGTGTACAACCGGAGTGGGACGCACCAGACGAGTTGAGGATCGCGGAAGCGGCGGACGCGGATGCAATCGCGAACGCGGATGTGAACGATGAGGCAGGCACTACGAAGCGCAAAGCAGATGGTGGGAATGAGGCGGGAGCGGGTGCCACGCGACCGAAGCGAAGGCGTAAGTAAGGTACAAACCTCCGTGCGGCGCCATGGCAGGCTGGGGTTCGGGAGGGGGTACTAGGCACATGTTTGGTAGTGCTGTAATCAACACGTCAACACGTCAACAAGTCTATCCACCTACGCTGCCACCTACGTTGCCTTATCTATGTCTGAGCGAGCGTCCAGTTTAGGCAGCACCCGTTCCGATGGCACACCCTTGAGCAAGCCGTCCCAGCGAGCGCGCATGGACAGCGTGTCGGCACACATTTTCTTCCCCTCACCGTCCTGCACCTGCACCCAACACCACTGGCGGCAGCGTGGCGAACGTTCGACGCGGCTGCAAGATCGCTTAGCGAGATTCGCGTCCCGCCCACTGACGCCATGGCCTCGTCGATCGTGGCGAAACCGAGGTCATCTTGGTCTGCGGTGCCTTCGAAACGCGCGAGCCCGTCGCCGAGCGTGTGCTTGCCGTCCACCACGCCGTGCTTCGAGATGACGGTGTAGCGTCCCCTGCCGTGCGACTCCTTCACCATCACGACGTCGTGCTGCCGCGCAATCGAGCTGCGGTTGACACCCTCCTCGACGAGCCTGAGCAGGGCGAGGTCACCCACCTCAAGCGCGTTGATGCTAGCGAGCGCACGCTGCGCGCGCCTCTCCACGCCCGCGATGTATGCAAGTTGGTTCACTCTTGACTCCTCCCTGAAAATGCGGAAGTGCTCCGGTGTAACCTCGCCTACGTGCAATGTTGGCAGAGGCGGTGGCGGCGGCGGAACGTCGGGTGCCATGGCCAGTAGAGTGTGGGTGGTGTGATTCGACCACCCACAAGGCGGGAAACTTTGCACTCGACGACGGTATGAGGCATAGCCTCAGCTCCAATATACGCCAAGGCTGTGCCCCGTTAGCAGAAGAACCTGAGGCTGCGCCCTGAACCGCCGTCGCTGTGAGTCCGCGTGAGTCCGCGCCTGAGAATGGCGACGCTGTGGGGCCGTGCCTGGGTGGAGATAAGGTCTGGGGCCGTGCCTGGGTAGAGAGAGGGTCTGGGGCTTTGCCTGGGTGGAGAGAGGGTCTGGGGCATGCAGGAACGGCCCCAGGCCAGCCAGACCGGCCTGGGGCCACCTACCTTAGGTGGCCGCTACACATGACGGCATCACTCAAATGATCCTCTTGTGTAGTGTGTGTGTGTGGGTGACGACCCCACATGGCCCAACCTTCTTACGTCGTCACACCTTGCAACCTCTTGCAACGTCGAGCCATGCATCGGCCTCCTCCAAGCCGCAAGCCAGCTCATGACGTCACCACACTAGCGCTCCGACGCGAAGGCAGTATCGCATGTTGGGGAACCAACGACGTACGCCACGGCTGGTGATGCCCCGACTCCAGAGGACGTCCGACTACGCCACTATCAGCACCAACTTCATGGCCGATGTGCAAATCATGTAATTCAGCCAGTCAGTACTTTGTTGCAATATTTTTGCCACCGTTGTTGTTGGTTGCTGAACCCCAAGGGCCAAGGCGCGCCGTGAATAGCGGGATGATCTTTTTTTTTGAATAAAAGTTACAAGCCATTAATAAGTACTGTAATTCAATAAATAGCCTATAGATATCATATGGCGTCAATGAACCGCTTCAGTCTCCTGCCAGCCTCCTCCAACGACTTTACGCCCACAGCAGCGAAACACACGCGAAACCAACCGGGCGTGGGGTGGTGGCAGTCGCGCCCGGGCGTCACGAGCACGCGCGCCTCCTTGAAGAGCGCCTCGAAGAGTGCGCGCTCGTGTTCAAACGTAGGTTCGTCTGCGCGCGAGTGCTTCTTCAGCACGCGCGTGAAGTCCGCGTACAGAAATAAGCCGGCTGTCGCACGCGTGTGCTGAATGCCCGCGACGGCCAGCGCGGCGCTTGCGGCATCTCTGCTCTCCTTGAGCTTTTTGAAATTCGTCTCCATGAAATTTTTCATCCATGCGGTGTCGTCGAGAAGAGCGGCGAGCGCGTGCTGCGTCGGGTTGGGTACTCCGCAGAAGTACGAGACGTTGCGCAACGCGGATATCACGTGCTGCGACTTCGTGTACAGGCATCCGACGCGAAGGCCGGACACGCAGAGGTCTTTGGACATTCCAAAGACGACGTGCACGTACTCATCCACCTCAGTGGGCTCCATGCCCGCCTCGCGACCCGCGGCATCTTTCAGGGCAGCTGCGGATACGAACGGCGGTGCGTTTTCTGCGTCAAACACGGAGTTGGCGTACACCTCGTCACTGACAAAGTGCAGTTTGTTTCTGAGCGCCCACACCATGCATTCTTGGACGTTTTGAGCAGGTACGACGTCCCCCAGCGGATTGGACGGGTTGGTGAAAATGACCATGCGAGGTTTGGTTCCTTTTTGCACGGCATCGGCGGCGGCGGCTGCTAAAGAGGCTGGCGTCGGTACGGGCGCGGGTGAAACTCCGTCCGCATCAGGAAAGTTCTTCAGTTCAGGCGCAGGCACGGGCGTGACCTTTGCGCGTACTTGTAGATCGTTATCGAACGCGGGGTAGTACGGCGCGGGTAATATCGCCGAGTCGCCGGCATCAGCGAGAAGAAACGCGAGGTTTTCAATAATCGCACCTGCACCAGCAGCGATGGCGATATGATCAGCCGTAACGTCCTCCTCACTCACATCACGCATGAACGTAGACTTCAAGTACGCCGCTAACGAAGTACGCAAACGCGACGACCCAAGAAAGTCGTCGTAGCCTGAAATCGAGCTCACCACGTCGTCCGGTATCATTGCGTGCCTAGAAACCAGCTCCGTGATGACGAACGATCCCATCAGATCGTTCTGCGCAACCACGAGCGGGATGAACCCCGACGGGTTCTCAACGGGGTGAAACAAACACTTCAATGCCTCTAGGAACTGCTCAAGGTAAGTGAGCGCAGGCTGAGTAGCTGACAAACCTCGATCACTGAGAGCTTGAGCGTGAGATCCAGCCGTCGGAGCGTCCGGCGCCATGGTCGTCCTTGGCAAACTTCGTAGAATGGGAAAAATTACCCTAGGGAGAAATACAGGAAGAAGTACGCCCCCCCCGGGTGGGTTTTTAGGAATGTCGACCTCACCTTAAATGCTGGTTAGAAACCGAACCCCTAACCCTAACCCCTAATCCCTTTATGGGGTTTATAACCAGCATTTAGGTCGACGAATAAAACACCCGTACTCTAGGGGCGTACCCTACTTATTAGGGTAGCGCGAGAAGAGGAAGAAGAACTGAACATACTCCTCCGGGGAAAACCCCAAATGGGGTTTTAATGGGCCCCAGGCACCAGGAAGGATTCGGAAGGAGGAAGGGGAAGGAAGGGGTCCCGAGCGAATTCAATGGGGGGCCCGGCAGCCCTGGAGCGTAGCACGCGAAGCACGCACGCGTCTCGTTCGATCAGACCTCTCGTCGAGAGAGTCGTCTTTTACTCATTTGATTTTTGAACACGGGCTTGCAAGCACTCCTGAAGGCGAGCACAGCTGGCGAGCGTCTCGTCTCGTCACGTGATTCTCGTCTCGCGGGCACTCCCTCGGCCCTCGCTCGTTTTCTTTTTCTTTTTCGTTTTCCTTTTCCTTTTTCGTTTTCGTTTTCTTTTTCTTTTTCTTTTTCTTTTTCGTTTTCGTTTTCGTTTTCGTTTTCTTTTTCTTTTTCTTTTTCTTTCAATGTGTGTATTTGTCCTCTTCCTACTTTGATTTCACCTGTTCGTTCATTTCGTTTCTAAGAGGGAGGTCCCACTGTCGGACAGTGCTTCTTAGTTCTGGAATACTTGTATGTATACAGGTGTGTATGTACATGTATGTTGCACTCGTGAACGAACAATCGGCCAGTAGTAGTTGTTGTTGTTGTAGGAGAATAAAACTGTTATGAAAGGAATCATCATATTTGAGTACAACGGTTGGCGCGACTGGAGGGGACTGGTGTGAATCATAACTTGAAATTCAATTAAACCTGTAACCGTTGTCTGGAATTAAACCCGCATTAACCATAACACTTATTCCCACCTTACCACTGGTCGGTGGTCTGTTTCTTCACCCTGTAGGAAGCGCCTACTTTAAGACGACATCGCAGCAGCCGCAATCGCGGCAACGCCAACCATGAAAGAACGCACGAATGCACCTGAAGTTTCCGTCGTCTTCGCCGTCACCGGCGCCTTGGGTGTCGTAGGTGCCTTGGTCGTCGTCGTCGCTGCCGGAGGAGCTTTGGTCGTCGCAGCTGCCGGAGGAGCTTTGGTCGTCGCCACCACCGATGCCTTGGTCGTCGTCGTCGTCGCCCCCACCGGTGCCTTGGTCGTCGTCGTCGTCGCCCCCACCGATGCCTTGGTCGTCGTCGTCGTCGCCCCCACCGGTGCCTTGGTCGTCGTCGTCGTCGCCCCCACCGGTGCCTTGGTCGTCGGAGGTCCTGGAGGTCCTGGAGCAAGGATCTCGCTCGATGGCTTCTCCAGCACCTTCGAAATGACAGCCTTCGAAACACCGGGCACCCCAGCCTGGGTCATCGCCTTGACAAGTTTCTCCGGGTTGTTGCTTATCGCAGCTTTGATGTTCTCAACGTCCGCATTCTGGTTCTTGTACGGCAGGATCGCAAAATCAACCACGACTCCTCCGCCCTCGGCAAGCTTGCGGCGTTTGCGGCGAATCATGCGCCCAATCATGGAATCCCTTACACCCGTAATCATAACCTGCTGGGGCTCTACATTCGCGACGAATGCAACGGATTCCTTGAACTTCTGCTGAGTCGACTCCGACTCAAACGACTCCTTTGAAACGCCGCTCAGTGTGATCGATACCTCCACAGCAGGCCCATCATCCGAAAATTCCGGGTCGGCGGAGAAGCTCGAGTCGGTGAACGTTTTGCTCTGCAGCGCTTGAAGAGGGAACGTGAATCGTTTCTTCGCCTCGGCACCGTTCATCGCGTATGCATGGAGCTCTACCACGATATCCTTGTACTTTGGAGCCTTGTTGTACCCGCCAATTGGACTCAGAACGTTGTAGTAATCAATAGAAATCTTGCCTTCAGAGCAAGCAGCGGGATCAGCAGCGGACTCATAGCAGGACTCATCCACCAAAATGTCACCCCACAGGAAGACGGCGTCGGAGAGGTACTCCTGTTCCACCCCATTAACCTCCTTGAAGAGACGAGGTACAAAGAAACCTCCATTTTTCTTAGCGATCTCCGTTGGACTCGTATTGTTCGGGCTCGTGAACATTACAGCAGTCTCCCTGTAGTTTGTCAGGTTGTAAGACATCTTGAGAGTGGCAGGACTTGCACCTCGCGTCGTAGGTTTTCCGCCTGACATCTGAATTTTCGCGCCACTAGGATAGTACATGACAGGAATGGTCATGAGAATTTCATCCGCTTCTCCATTCTCATCATTGTCAATCACCTCCTCTTCGGCATAAATCAGAGACTCAAATCTTTTGCCAGTATACTCGTCAGAAAAGTTTGGTTGCGTGAATGCGAGTCGAGGGTCGTCTGTGCCATTCACCGACTGATACAAGCCGAACGTGTCGCCCAACCAATAGGCTTGCATCAAAGCATCACTTTCTTCATCCTCGTAACTTTCCATAAGCGTCGCCTTCTGCACCGTCGATCCGAACACGGTACCGGGCTCCGACGTTGTCGTGTGCATAATTTGGAATTCGCCTCGAACAGCCGTATCAGGGACTGACGCGTCCAGCATAAAGTCGTTGTATTCTTCCATGTATCTCACGGTAACGTTTCGCACGAAGAATGGCACGGGTTCAATTTCCGGCGGCGGCTTCGTGGTGGGCAGTTCCTCAGGTGGAACGCCACCGCACGATCCTGTTCCAACGTCGTAAACTTGTTTGACCTCCGAGCCGTCCTTGCACGCAATACAGTCAAGCGGGCCTGTGGGATTCTGCTTATATCCGCATTCCCCGCAAGTTGGATGGCACTCGCATCCCTCGATCGGTTCGTACGATTCGTCGTAGCACGACGACGCTTTCATATCCGGCGCCGCCGTCGTCTCCTCCGGGGGCGTCGTCGGCTGATCCTCAATCGAGGTCGTGGTCGTCGTGGTTGTCGGCGTCGGAGCCGACGTCGTGGGAGTTGGCGTCGGCGTCGGAGCCGACGTCGTCGGAGTTGGCGTCGGCGTCGGAGTTGGCGTCGGCCCAGGTGCACCGCCACCGCACGATCCTGTCGACGATTGTTCATTCGTGTAGTTGAGCGCCACGTTGAAGTCCTTGCACATAGTGCAGTCGAGCGGGCCTGTGGGATTCTGCTTATTTCCGCATTCCCCGCAAGTTGGATGGCACTCGCATCCCTCGATCGCGACGTAGTTTTCGTCGTAGCACAATGCTTTCGTATCCTGCGTCGGCGTCGGCGTCTCCTGCGGGGGCATCGTCGGATAATCCTCAATCGAGGTCGTGGTCGTCACCTCCGTCGGCGTCGGCGTTGGCGTTGGCGTTGGCGTTGGAGTTGGCGTCGTCGTCGGAGCCGACGTCGCGGGAGTTGGCGTCGTCGTCGTGGTTGTTGGCGTCGGCCCAGGTGCACCGCCACCGCACGATCCTGTCCACGTTTCTTCGTTCATGTCTTTGGGATCCGAGAAGTCCTTGCACATAGTGCAGTCGAGCGGGCCTGTGGGATTCTGCTTATTTCCGCATGCCCCGCATGTTGGATGGCACTCGCATCCCTCGATCGCGACGTAGTTTTCGTCGTAGCACAATGCTTTCGTATCCTGCGTCGGCGTCGGCGTCTCCTGCGGGGGCATCGTCGGATAATCCTCAATCGAGGTCGTGGTCGTCACCTCCGTCGGCGTCGGCGTTGGCGTTGGCGTTGGCGTTGGCGTTGGCGTTGGCGTCGGCGTCGGCGTCGGCGTTGGCGTCGGCGTCGGCGTCGGCGTTGGCGTCGGCGTCGGCGCCACGGAGCCTGAGCACACGCTGTTGTCATTCGAGTACGCGCCTGTCTGCGCGGCCGTCGAGAGTGCCTTGATCGTGTTTATGTACTTGACAGACTTCATGGCGAGTGCGCCGCCACGAGACGCGATAGCTTTTTTGAATTCCTCGAGTTGCCACCACGCTTCGGAGTCTTTATTCGCGAGGTCAGGCATGCTGAGGTGTATGCCCGTGAACGTCTTCGGCTTCACGCCGTTGTTGCGCTCGTACGCCTGGATCGCCATGTACTGGTCGTGCAGTGTTTTGGCCACTTCGCCGAGCCGTCCGCACTGCGCGCTCTTCGCGACAATCTTGTTGAGGAAGTCGCCCATGTCGAGGTGTACCTTTTCTGATTCACCGGCGGCGCCTATGAACTTGTACGCCTCCGACTGGGCGCGCAGGATCACTTTGATTGCGCTTTTGGATTTCGTCTTCGCGACTTGGCCGAGCACGTCGACGAACTTGGACATCGCGTCGGAGTACGCGGGGTACTTGGCGCAGTCGACTAGCGAAAGCGTCTTGTCGCCCGAGTCCTTGGGTGCGTCGTACGGGTCTTTGTACGCGATGAAGCCGTCGACGAGCTTCTTGCCCCACGCGACGGGGTTCGCCGCGCTCATGTCGAGTGTTTTGAAGTCCCAGCCGTGTCCCGGCTCGAGGTCCTCGCTTGCAAGGATGTAATTCGTGTACTCCGAGAGCGTGTTGTGCACGAGGAATCCGCTCATCAAGCACGCGTCGAAGCCTATGATGTCGAGCTTGGCGACACCCGTCATCTTCTCGAGTCCTTTTTTGACGCCGTCTTGGATCTGCGCGAGCGACATGATGCTGTACGCCACGTCGTCCTTTCCGGGGAACGCCTCGTCGCCTCCGAATCCGAGGTAAGACGCGCCGTGGTCGTGGTACGTGAGTGCGCGGTATTTCGACGGGTACATGTCGAAGTACTTCTTGATGAAGTCTGCGAGCAAGTTCGGGTCGTCCATGTTCACCTCGCCTTGGATCGTCTCGATCACCTGCCACACCTGTCCGTTTTCTTTCACTTCTCCGGACTCCGGGTCAGTTTGCCGTCCTTTGACTCGCCGGAGTACGCGCGCGCCGTTGTCGTACTTGACGGGTTTTCCGTCTTTGTCGACGACGTTCGTCATGTCTTTCGTGTACTTGTAGGGATTGCAGGAAGGGTTGTCGTCACTTGCCACACATCCCGCCGAGCGGTCGATGAACGCGATGACGTTACCACCCGCTGGACTGTTGAGAACTTCCTGCATGTCTTCCCACATTGGCGCCTCCAAGTCCGTGTCCGCGTGGTTCCAAAGCAAATACGTCCAAGTCTCCGTCTCTGCAAGGCTGAGACAAATCTGCCCAAACATGATGGCGGCCATCAAAAACATCGTCGATTTCATAATCATCATCATGTTGTGTTGTGATATCTGTGAAGAAATCTCAGTGAAACTTAAAGAAGTGAAACCTGACTTGACTGGTCAGCTTAACAAGTAGGTAAGAGCGAGATAACACACTCTCAATGACTCTACAGCAGCAAGCTCTACCCTAAAGAAAGCTCACTCACGAGCAGACGCAGACGTCTTAAGAGCTACCTTAGCGAGAAAAAACAGAAGAAGAGGGAATCAGACAAGCACACACAAGCTCACACAAGCACACAGCTGAGTGTGTCTCTCGAGACTATTTATCTCTCTCTCACTCTCTCTCACCGTTTGACGTTTGATATTGGATTCCACAACAAAAAAAAAACGCGAGAACCGAGAGACCACAGAAAAGCCTACTACTTAAGGTTCCCAGAAAAGAAGCTGCTTAAGCCGTTAAGCCCGTTGTGTATCAACTTCAACGGAGCTGAGCGGAGCGGAAGTTGAGCGGGACGGTAAAAAGCCCCGAGAAGGCCGTGTGGGGTGGGACTGTGGACTGTGGTGTGGGGTGGTGCCTTGTGTGCTGTGGTGCTGTGGTGCCTTGTGTGCTACTGTGCTGTGGTGGGGTCATTGTGGTAAAGTGGTTACCCGTCCGTGTGCTGACAAGGACAACGTTTCACGAAACACCCCCTACTAGGAGGGACTCCCTTCCCTGAGGAGGACAAATTTTATATTTGCGAACACATCCCTGAAGGCCCTGACCCCTGAGGCCTGAGGGGGAGTCCCTTGGAGCAGGAGCCCCCTGGGATCCCAGTCCCAGGGAGAGCTTTGATGGGATCCCAGCAAGACATCCTTATTAGACGAAACAAACACCTTATTATCGTACAGTCTATTGACCCAAAATGCACCCCCCTCCCAAAATGCACCCCCCCCGATAGGTCGGGAAATTTCCCCAAATTTACTTTAGTCGGGATTCCCCGTTCAAATTTTCATTTATTTAGCCTCCCGGTCGTCCCCCTGCGTTATGTCTTTTACTTCACCGTCTGCCACTTTGTGTAGCTCGTTGGAAAGCTCTCAATTTCCTCTAATACGCCCAATCAAAACGAACCGAACAAAACAAGGGTAAAAATGTGATATTTGGCCTTGAAAATCATACCAAGTAAAAAATCGAGGAAAACCATCGGGGGAAACCCAAAAAAAATGATCGGGGATCCTCGAACAAAACTTGCAACCTTCCCCGGGGGGGTCCCGACCATTCTGGTCGGGAAATCCGGGGGGGTGCAAAATGGGTCGCCCCGTGTGTTGGGTGGTGCTATTCGTCGCTCCCTCGTGTTCGCAGTGGTGCTCGGAGTACCGCGCTGAGTCTTGGGCAACGAATATTTTTCAGAGAGCTTTCCAACGAGCTACCTATCGCCATAAACTGACCAGGGCATAGTACCGTACCAGGTAACGGTCAAAAGGGGGTGCATTTTGGGTCAATAGACTGTACCAGACTTCCTAATAATACTGTACAGTACTGTAGAAGGAAAGGAAAGCCCGGGCGACGGGAAGGAACTCCAGGGAAACGACAGTGCTATGTCGCCAAACTTTGGTTTCACGAGCGACTGGAGTTGTTTCACCAATTGGTATGGCGTGATGTTCACCTCCTCGCGACGAGCGCCACCTACGGCAGCTTCACTTCGGTTGAGCCTGTTCCACTTGATCTGGGCCTGCTTGGAGATGGCCCTTATTAGCCCAATGGCTATGGCATACATGGGCGTAAAGCGTTACGCGTAAAACGTTACTTGACGCGTGACGCGTCCCGTGACGCGTCATGACGCCCCCCCCTCGCCGGCGTGACGCGTCACGAATAACCCTGGTCGGGGAATTTGGTCGGGGATTGGTTTAGGGGTTTGCCGTCACACGTGACGCGTAAAACGTTACTTGACGCGTGACGCGTCACGTGACGCGTCATGACGCCCCCCCCTCCGGCGTGACGGCGTAAATGCCCACCTATAGGCTATGCCCTGTCGCGTTGTGAGCCGGCGCGTTAGCGCGTACGTGTCGCCATGGCAAACAGCTCAGGGTGTTCACCTTCCGCCTTAACTCGCCGCGCATTCTCTGTGAGCAAGTCCTTCACCTCCTCTGGTTGGAGTGTTACGTCGGACATGTCTGAATGCGCCTCGTCGTGTGTCGAGACGGCCTCCATCCCTTCGGAGCTCTTCACCCCGTCATACTTTTGCATGGGAGCTCCCGGGAGCTCCCGGGGGTTCTCCGGGAGCTCCCGGGAGCTCCCGGAGGGTCTTGGGAGCTCCCGGGAGCTCCCAAGACCCCTGGGAGCCACCCCCCTCTCCTGGGAGCTCCCGATTTCTGGTCTCCCGGGAGACCCCTGGGAGCTCCCCCTGGGGAGCTCCCAGGAGCTCCCAGGGGGGTCTCCGGGGGGGTCTCCTGGGAGCTCCGGGGCGGAGAGGGGGTCTCCGGGGGGGTCTCCTGGGAGCTCCCACCTGGGAGCTCCTGGAGGGACGTCCATGTCTGTTAAGAAGATTATTTGTTACAAAACTTACTCTTAAACATTCTTACGTTGTCACGCCGCGCTGCGCACGCCGCGCTGCGCACGCCGCGCTGCGCACGCCGCGCTCCAGCCGCCACCGCTCCCGCGTTGCCGCGCTGCTGAGTGGGGTGGTGGTGCTGCTGCGGGATGGTGGGGGAGGAGGTGGTGGCTGTGGCGGTGGTGCTGCTGCGGGATGGTGGCGGTGGTGGTCCTGCTCGGCTGCTCCGGACGGCCGGCTGTGGTGGTAGCGGTGGTGGTGGTGCTGCTGCGGATGGTGGTGGTGGTAGTGGTGGTCTCGCTGCTGCTGCGGATGGTGGTGGTGGTAGTGGCAGTGGTGGTGCTGCTGCGGATGGTGGCGGTGGTGGTGCTGCGGCCTGCGGATGGTGGTGGAGAGGGTGGTGGCAGTGGTGGTGCTGCTGCGGATGGTGGCGGTGGTGGTGCTGCGGATGGTGGTGGAGAGGGTGGTGGCAGTGGTGGTGCTGCTGCGGATGGTGGTGGTGGTGGTGGTGGTGGTGGTGAGGCCGTGCCGTGGTGGTGCTGCTGCGGGTGGTGGGGGAGGAGGTGGTGGCAGTGGTGGTGGTTCAGCTGCGGGATGGTGGCGGTGGTGGTCCTGCTCCGGCCGGCTGTGGTGGCAGTGCTGGTGGCAGTGGTGGTGGTGCGGCCGTGCCCGCCATGGCCGCGGGTGACAGAGACGTGGAGGTGGAGAATGACTTCGTCAGTCTTGAGAGGTTGGAAGGGCGAAAGGGGGGGGGAGGAGGTTGCGAGTCAGACAGTCAGAGAGGAGGGGGGGACTTCTTAAGTCGCGGGAGAGAACACGGAAGAAGGGTGGGGCGAGGAGACCTGGAGACGGAGCTCGAATGCGGAGCTCGAATGCTCGTGCACAAAGGCGGGGAAAGACAACCAGATTATGAATACGATGGATCCCAACGGTCAAAAAGGTCGGGCGTCTCCCGGGACTTGCCGGGAGCTCCGGGGGGTCGGGGGGGTCTCCCCGGGAGCTCCGGGGTGTCCGGGGGAGCTCCGACCCCTCTCCCGGGAGACCCCCCCCCGGAGACCCCCTGGAGCTCCGCGGAGACCCCCAGGAGACCCCTGGAGAGGGGGTCTCCTGGGAGCTCCAGGCCGGAGAGGGGGTCTCCAGAGGGGTCTCCCGGGAGCTCCAAAGCTCCCGGGGTCTCCCAAACCCCGGTTTTGGGAGCTCCCGGGAGCTCCGACCCCTCTCCCGGGAGCTCCCAGGGGGTCTCCGGCTCCCGGGAGCTCCCGGGAGCTCCCATGCAAAAGTATGACGCCACTCCCGGAGGTACTGGTGAAGCTCTGAATGCTTGGTGTACGCGTCTACCACGACACGCTGGAGTTGCTCCATGTTGTACTCCGGCGCGACGCGTTCGACCTCCTGCTCCATCAACTTGGCCATGTGTTCAGGGCGGTCCTTCTTCCCACTCACCTTAATCGTGTGAAGTTGGGAACTCTCTAACTTGTTACGCTTAGTAACAAATTCTTTACGTACGGCGTCGTCCCATTTAGTGAACAGCTCCGCCGCCGCTTTCGCCACTGCCTGCCTCTCGCTTCCCGCAGCGGCATCCTTGTTGAAATGTCGGAAATGCCTGTCTGACTGGGTAGGGAAAGACGAAAGCGCCCAACTTCCCAGACTCTAACCCTAACCCTGACGAAACCCTCTAACTTCCCATCCATCCCTGACAGAATCGACCAACTTCCCATCCCAACCATCCCCAACTGCCCCAACTTCCCATCTCATCCCTCCGAACTTCCCAAGCTCAACAAAAGTTGCCCTTCTGCACCGTTATAAATACCGCGGTATATATGGTATGTACCGCATCCCTGCCTAGAACCAGATTTAACCATCAATTAAGTCCAAGATTACAAAAAACTTAGATCTCAAATGACGGTAGCTAAGGTCCGTAACACGCTCTGGGTTCACCCACCGTATTCGATGGCAGCTCGGGTTCTACAGAAAATAAAAGATACTCCTAACTTCACGGGATCGTCGTCACTGAGTCACTCGTGACAGCTTTGCGCTTGCCTCGCTTGGCCTCGGCCTCGAGACGTGCCTGCTCGAGACGTGCCTTCTCGAGACGTGCCTTCTCCGCGGCAGCTTTCAACGCATCGAACGCTGCCCGGCCCGGGGATTACACTCTCCCTTCACCAATCACCACCTGGCGCCCTTGTTGTGGAGCGCGTGGGTAGGGTTTCGCGGCTCTTGGTGAGTTGCGGAACCACTTGTCACGTTGTCACGGTGGACGAGGGCAACATCTTCGCCAACTTGCACGAGCGCATCGATATGGAATACTGTGGTGCTAACCCCTCAGCTCACTCACGTGTTCGCGCGTGAACTAATTGACAGGCTGGAGAGGTTAGAGTATCGGGATCCCTTTTTGAGCAGGCTTTGTTTGGGACCCTTTGGCTGAGGCTGAGGGACACTGAGCTCCTCCCCACCGTCTAAGGTTAGGAGAGCAAGAAAAGAGAAGGACGAAGAATATTAATGAGGATGAGGATGAGGGAGTAACCGAAAACCAACAAAATAAAAAATAAAAAATAAAAATAATAAAAAATAAAAAATAAAAAAATAGCTGAAATGGTGGTGACGACGCCAATGTCCCAACCGCCTTGCACTTCGACTTTATTCATAAGAGTGCCGCTGTTACCAGTGTTCACGGCATGCTGCCATGGCCGTCTCCTCACATATGGTGGCCTCGGGCGAGCTACTCATAGGCGGTGCCGCGCGAGTCTTGTTGGTGTTGAGCATACAACAACATTAACATTCGGACGAGCTCAACAACGAGCTCATCTTGTTACGGGAGGAATTTATTACCTGACGATGATGTTCGCGGTGTTTCTCGTGGCTTGCTTTGGACAGGCGGCCTCCTCCTCATCTTCGTCGGAGGAGGTTGATGGTAGCCATTATCATCGCGCGCTCTTGCAGCAGCAGGCTATTACTCCTCAAGATGATGCTAAGCTCAGCTGCATCGTGGGTGGTTGTTTGCGTATCTGGTCAAGCTGCGACAACTTCGAAACAAACTTGGACGATTCCAACCTCTATAAAAGTCCGGGAGGGTACCGTGGCAACGCCTCTATAGAAATGGATAGCGACGGCGACTTCATGACAAGTCACTACGACTTTCGGGATAAAAATACGTACGTCGCGGGAAAGTCGAGAATAACCGTCACGCTCACCGCGAACGGGTTCGCGGCGGGCGCCACCTTGGCACGCACGTCCAAAGTATTCAACAGGAAATGCGGAGTCTACAACGGCGGAGAAAGCGAGTACTTCGTGCCTGAAAGCCTGTACGGGCCAGATTCACGAAAAGTCAAGTACGCGCTCACAGGTGACCTGAAAGCCATGCAGAACGGAAGAGGGACCTTCCAAAGCGTCGTCGACATTCCGTCGCTCGTCGACTACGACAACGCCGCGTCCGTGCGACTCTTCGACGAAAATAACAAGTACGTCGCATGCTGCGACCTCACGCCGCCGCTTCCCGAACTGCCCAACGAGTGGAGCGCAACCGTCGAGGCGAACATCAACAACAAGGGGTACACAATCAGTAGGCGCGAACACCACTCGTCGAGGAGAGACGCGATGCGCATCGACACGATGAGAAACTGGGACAGGGTGACTGTGATTACGAACATCGCGAAAGAAGTGCGGCAGACAGTCTACGTCAACGAAACGTTCCCGGACGGCTGGTGCGAGCAGAAAGACGTGAGAGGATTCGAAAACCGACTGTTCCAGGACGCGTCGAGCCACCACGCGAAAAGCACGGCGCAGTTCCTCGCGTGGGCATCGCCCGACGGCACCGTCAAGGAAACGCACGTACCTGGCAGGGCGCAGGTGCGCGGCATCGACTGCGAGGTGTGGGAACGCACTCTCGACATGAAAGATATGATGGGAGGGGGAGGAAGTAAGCCCACCATGCCCGCGAAGACGACGACGACGACAACCGCCGCGCCGTCAAATGTGCCGGCGCCCCCCCCGCGCCCGCCACGTGTGGTTCAGCCGTACAAGCTGACGTACTATTTCCCATTCACGCACTGGCGCAACGACCGCAGCGACCACCATCGAATGCTGAAGCGCATTAAGCTGGAGAATTCCACAGATGCGGGTAAGGCTGTGCTGCACTACTACGACTACGTCAGCTTCACGCCGTACTTGGACGCGGCAGATGCCGACGTGCTCTTCGATCCCTGCCGCAGCTTCCCGAAGGTGGCTGGCAACTGCGGATGCACACCTCAGGTTTCGCCATCTGACCATAAGGGGACATGCGGCACGTACAATGGCGCGGCTGTCGCTGGCATATCGATCGCGGCGCTGTTTGCCGGAGTGTTTGCCACGACTGGCGGTTTGTACATGTGCTCGAAGATGCGATTGGGGAACAGTGCACTTTCCAAATTGGCGCTCAACCCGATGGCGCGCGGCACGGCGCTGTTCACACCCTTCGAGAACGAGGGTGGTGTTCAAGCGCAGGCCAACGGCAATGGCGGTGGCGGTGCCGGTTTGTAGTAGTTCTACTAACGTTTCGAAAACATTGAATCGATTTCTTTTTTTCCGAAATTCGTTATTTTTTAGTAATCGCATGATCAAATCGATACGCTGTCGTTGCTGAAGGAGTTGGGCGGCTGTCCGTTTGACGTCGAGGTTGCTTGGTTTGCGTCTGACGCCGGCCACGACCACGTCGTTCGCTGGCTGGCTGCGAACGGCTGTCCGATGCCGCGTCATTTGGAGGAGTGGCTTCGTGCAGAGGCGGGCGAGTTTGACTTTCTGTGCGACGGAGTGTGTTGAGTTTGTAAATTGTTTACTACGTGACTTACTTGGCGAGTCGTGCGAGCACCTCTTCGCCGCACTTCATCGTGTTCAGGCACGGCCCGACGCAGAGGTCGTGCACGAGCGCGTCATACTTTTGGCTGAGCGGTATATCTGTCTTTTGTATGAACATCGCCGGCGCCGGTTTTGTGTCTCGTACGTAGTACTGCGCGGACGTGTCCGTTTCCGCGGACGGGTGTACGAAGATGTGCAGGTCCCCCTCCGTGCTAATGTTGAAGGTGAAGTTCTGCGCGACGATTCCGTAGTTCAGGACGTTGTCCTTGAGTTGTCTGATGGTCCACGTCGGTTCCGGCGCCAGTTTGACAAACGTCACGCCTTTGACATCCTTGACGATGATGTTGTGCGGTTCGTCGTGCGGGTTCGCGAAGTGCATGCCAGTGAATATGCGCATCATGTGTGTATCTTTCATCATGGCAATGACACCTTGTATGGTTTCTCCGTGCGTGACACGCGCCGCGGAACAGTGCGAAATATTTCCCGCACGAAAGAACAAAGTGAGTTTATCCATGAGCGAGACTTCGAGAGAAAGCACGCAGCTATTTTGCATGTGGTACTCCGGCATGTGGATGGACCCTAGTTGTCGCGTGTCGTGTATCGTCGAGCCCGCGTAAAGAAGCGTCATGGCGGACACGTCACCGGCGTCGTAGTTTTCGCTTAACAGGCTCTTGAGCTCCCAAGCGGTCATTTCAGGGTCGTAGGCAAGACTTACGATGGCATCGTTCGCCAAACGAACTTTCAGGGAACGCATGATTATAATTATATACGTACTTGCCAATAAGCAAGTACTGTACTCCAACGATTCAAAGAACACGCACGAGCTCAGTGTGTCTCGAATATACAACTTAATCCAACAAGACTCGTGGGACCCGGCTACTTAAGCCGCTGCTCGCCCGCGTGTAATTCCAACTCTTAAGACTCCCGGATAATCTCCGCGCCTTAAGTGCTTAAGTGCTTAAGTGCTTAAAAGAGGGAAAGCCTTTGCGTAACCTTTGGTTAACCGGTTAACCGGGTGGTTGGGTGTTGAACCGGGACGCCTAACCCCGAATTCCGAGAGGTAGGGTGGTGATAACTATACGCGGACTAATAATATTAGGGCCAACTAACCTTAGGATGAGAATACAGAAATGGCGGAGAGCGAGACTTATTAAGGTAAGGTTAGTACTCGTAGGGGAGGGGAGGGAGACCTTAGACTATTAGGGGGAAGAGGGAGCTCTTGAGGGGGAGGGAAACAAGGGGAAACATCAGAGGGCAGGGCAGAAGAGAGTCCTGAGGGAAAGTAATGGACGCCGTTAGGACAGGGTTGGTTGGGGGGTATCGTACCTTAGTAGGAACAGGGGGGACACCGTTAGGGTTAGCATAGGGGGTGACGGCTAAGTTAGGGTCAAGTATTCATGATTCGGGCATTGTCGCAGGGGTACGCATCCGGCATCTCCGTATTGGCACCTGGGTGTTGGAAACTACATGGTACCTTGAGCGTGAGGACAAGTGGGAGTATACTTATCGAAGCGCATGCCAACCGAGTAAGGGGAGATTGGTGGCACACTGTGGTGAAGCACGGCTTCCGGCCCGTCGTCACGAATGTCGAGCGCATGGACCTGGTGGGAGCGGCGATTGCGTGCATTCAAAGGCTAGTGAGTGACGCGTGGATGCAGCCAGCAGCGTCATCAGCAATCAGCATTGGAGGAGCAGGATGCCAAGACGCGCAACATGTCAGATGGGGTCAGCTTGGAAACTGTTGGAAACCACCGGCCAATACGTGGAGGGAGAGGACTACGGAGTGTTATAAGCTTAAAGGTAACTTAAGGTCGTCAGTGTTACACGAGATAACACTTAACAACAATAATAAACTCCGTACGTGGTTGTTTCCACCACGGAACCCACCTTCCCTTACAAGGTGGGGGAGGGAGGCTTCTCCGAACTCCCTCTTTCTTCCAAGGGGTCACGTGATCCCTTCCAGGTATCACGTGATTCAGCCCTTTCGGGTACCACGTGATCCCTCAGGAGGTATCACGTGATTCCTTAACATGTCCTTCTCAGTCGTTGCCGGCGTCACCTCTTCGCGGGTCCCTACATCTGGAAATCGTTCCTTGATCTGATTGGCGTACTGGCGTTGATGTATGAAAAGGCCATCTTCTCTTTGTTCCAATTGCATTCCCACCATCACCTCTGGGTCGCGAGAGAGCTTTACCACATCGAAGTTGTCTTTCAGGTGTTGCTCAAGTGAGTCAATATCTTCTTTTCGCTGAGCAAAGATAGGTCCGTCGTCGACATGTGTGCACACCACAAACAAATCTCCATTATCAGTTGAGCCCTTTGAGAATGTGCATGGGTCAGCATCGCTGCGCTCTAGCCCAAACTTAAGGAGGACTTCTTCCAGATGTATCCAGAATCCCCTTCCGGCGTCTGACTGCCCACTGCAGGCGGATACGGCTGACACGCGAGAGATGGGAGCGTGAGGCTGGCGACGAGGTGCAGAGCGTAGGCGTGGCGGCTGAGAGGTGGATGAGGAACGTGGCACCATGGTATCGGCTAAGACAACGTGAACGGCTGGTTGCGGAACCCCTTGAGATGAGCTGGGAGTGGTGTTTTGCGGAAACGAATCACCAGCGCAGGTTTGATGATAAGCGCGGGCTAGGGTACCAGCGGTCACATGATGCAAGGTCGCAAGCCCGAGCGGCAATTGGGCAATGGGATCTCATCGACGGCCCGCGGCGGATTGCGGCTAGCGGGAGTAATGGCGCTGCTGATGGAGTGCAAGGGTCCCAAACCTCAACCAACCTTCACCAGGCAAACGCCCCTAGGGTTTGGGGAAACCAAAACACCTTCTCCTTTCGCCTCCTCTCCTTAAACCTCAAACCAATCACCTTTCCTCACCTCAACCCCGCCACGCCACCCACCACCATGCGTCACGACATGAAACTCAAGACGGTTTTCCCCAAAACCGAATTCCACAAAACAAATCTCCAGTGGGTGAGTGGGGGTTTCACCAAAGCAACAAACCCCCAATCGATTCGCCCCGCTCAGCACCCTGCCAGCTGGCACCCCTCCTGTAGCTACGATAGGGCCAGGGCAATTATTCGGGCATTAGGGTTAGGGTTCGCCCCCCCTAGCCTCCTGAGGTGGGCCCCATTCGTCTCCCCCCTCCCCTTGGACCTCCCCTGCTGTTCATGTTCATCCTATGCTAGACTAGTCGCATAACCCGTCCGTTCCCTGATGGCGCGCATCAAGCACACGCACACAAGTCTTCATGGAGTGCCAGGGATGAACATGAACATGAACATGGACATGAACTTCACTTCTGTGTCAGCGGCGGCTTCCGTGGCGGCGGCGTTGCCTAACCACCGTCGTCATAACCACCAGCCTGGTGAGGAGGAGGGTCAGGGTCAGGGTCAGGGTCAGGGTCAGGGTCGTGGTCAGGGTGTTGCGCCTGAAGATCCTTATAGGACGACGCCGTCCCAGCCTCTCACGAACCCTCTCTGTGACGAGTCTGCCGGGGGTGGGAACGCGTCGACGGACGTGAACAACGACAATAACGTTGTGCGTCTGCGCACGTGGCCGAATATCGGGAACCGCAACCACATCGCTCTGAACGTCAACGCGACAGCGAACGTTACCAGCAGCGGCGAAGAAGATGCGCAAAACGTGGAAAATCCGTCGCACCGACCAAAATATAAATCCATACAGCAAGTGCACAGGGATATGGTCGAGGTACCTGACACACGTCAACGGCAGTCTATAGACTTGACGAATGACACCGACGACGACAAGCCTGAGACACCGACGACACCCGCGGACGGTGCAGCTGACGCACCAGCAGCAGCAGCGGCAGACGAACCCGCTCCGAAACGAGCTAGACTGTCAGAAGACGACAACGCGCACGATGACGATGACGATGACGAAGCTCGACGACGGCGTGAGGAGGCGAGGGAACGACTCGACAAACAACGCGCGCAACTTCTAGCAAACGATGCTCGACGGCGTGAGGAGGCGAGGGAACGACTCGACAAACAACGCGCGCAACTTCTAGCAAACGATGCTCGACGGCGTGAGGAGGCGAGGGAACGACTCGAGAAAGAACGCGCGCAACTTCTAGCAAAACAAGCCGAAAATGTTCGCCAGCGTGAAGAGGCCTTGAAACTACTCGCGCAAGAAAGCGCTCGACTTCTGGCAAGAGATGGCGAAAAAGAGGAAGAGCCTGCTTCGGAAAACGCGGACGCCGCTGCCGCCGCGCCACCGACCGCTGACGCGAATCCGTTGAAGCAGATGACGGAGAGCGACGTGAACAACTTTCTCGCACAGCTGCACTCCGGTGAAAAAGATGCTGATGCAACAACACCTCAGGAAGAAGAGCCTGCTCCGGAAAACGCGGACGAAAAAGATGCAACAACACCACATTCTACGCCTGTCACGCTTGCAATGCTCATTGCCGCCGGCGCACTCACTCCAGGCGCGGATAAGCTCTCATGTAAGTGCTTCGACAACGCGCACAACGCGGAGCTTTTGCAGGATGGACGCATCCGTTACCTGGAAATGACGTTCAATTCGCCGAGCGCGTTCAGCGTATACTGCAAGCGAATCTATAACCCAACAAGGCGCGCGGACGATGGTTGGGAATCGATTACATACGAGGGCGTGACGCTCAACGATATGAAAAAGAAGTTTCGGGAGAGAACGGCTGAGAAGGATAAGCCAACTGCGATTGAAGAAGAGCCTGCTCCAGAACACGCGGACGAAAAAGATGCCGCTGAACCTCAAGCAAATGATGCAACAACACCAAATGAAGAAGAGCCTGCTCCGGAAAACGCGGGGGCGGAGGCAACAACACCACCCGCCGATACGGACACGGACACGGAGATGGCGACGCAAAACACGCAAAGTCACAGCCGACCAAGCATTTCTGCACAAAACCTCTTTGCGTTTCTCGAAAGATCGTCGACAAATAACCCAGCGATGCAATCAGTGGTGAATTCCCTCAAGAACGATTACATGACGCTGATGGCCGAAAATCGGCTCAACACAATTGAGGCGAAAAAGGAGTTCACTTTCCGGATAAAGCAGCAGATTGAGACCGTCACGCAACCAGGGTATTATGAGACAGTGCAGAAAGCCCTGCACGCGCAACATGGGGTGATGCCATCGTCGACGGAGCCTGCGGCTGGCGCGGCGGCTCAGACGCAGGCTATGCCAGCATACCCTTCAGGCTATGCGGCGATTCCGACGCAGGCGATGCCGGCATGCGCTGGAGGCTATGCGGCTGGCGCGGAGGCTCAGACGCAGGCTATGTCAGCATACACTCCAGGCTCTGCGGCGATTCCGACGCATGCGATGCCGGCATGCGCTGGAGGCTATGCGGCTGGCGCGGAGGCTCAGACGCAGGCTATGTCAGCATACACTCCAGGCTCTGCGGCGATTCAGACTATGCGGCTGGCGCGGCTGGCGGCTCAGACGCAGGTGATGCCAGCGTCGACGGAGCCTGCGGCTGGCGCGGCGGCTCAGATGCAGGCGATGCCAGCATACACTCCAGGCTATGCGGCGATTCAGACGCAGGCGATGCCGACATACGCTGGAGGCTATCCGGCTGGCGCGGCGGCTCACACGCAGGCGATGCCGACATACGTTGGAGGCTATGTGGGCGCGGCGGCTCAGACGCAGGCTGTGCCAACATCTACTGCTCAGTATGGCTACAACTGGGAAGCATCCGCGGCTGCAGCGCAGCCGCAGATGCACACACAGCAACATACATCATTTCGGACAAATGCCGACACCAGTGGTGAAAATCGAACGGTGCGCACCACTCCTCCGTCACTTCCGATCGTCACATTAATACACGCCGCAATCAAGCGCGCAGCGCTTACCTTGACAGAAGAGCAAAAACGTGTCGTGAAAGAGAAGGTGTTTCCCGCCCTTGGTCAGCCTGCCATGACAACGCACATCGCCAATACTGTGGCCCCTGCGCTGTTCAATCCTCCTAGAGGGAGCGACTTGGTAAGTTGGTCGCGGGAATTGGTCGCCGAAGTTGCGACGGCGTGCGGCGGCGGCGCCGCCTTCTTAACACTTTAACGACGCTCCCAGCCTAGTAATCCCGCCGGGGATATGTAAGAATTCACATTTCTTGTTTGGTCTTAATAACGCTCAGGCAGATCCTCCGAGACTTTGCCGTTTGCGAACCTTAACAACTCAGAGACTTACTTTACGGTAAAATTGCGCGAATTCATCTTGGCATCCACAAGGACGAGAAAAGCCCGCCCGCCACAAGGACAATGGCGTATCCCCGACAATGGCAGTTCCTGGGCCCGTAAGTAAGGAGCTCTGGACTTGCAAACCCCAATTCACTAAACCCCGAACGGCCCTTCCTTCCCGGGAGGTGGTCGTAGGTTTGCGACTGAAGGTGTCCCCTTCTTCTAGCACCTTCCTTCAAGAACCTTCCCTCGCTCCTTCCCTTCCCTTCCCGGCGGGCGGGCATTGCATTGCGTGCGTTCGGCGACAGCGGCGGCAGCGGCGGCGGCGAAGCAGTCAGTGCACACACACACACACACACACACACACACACACACACACACACACAAACACTCGCAAGCAGGTCACTCCAGTAAGCATGTCACTCTCCGACGATGTCGACTACTACGCTTTACTAAACGTCTCCCGTTCTTCGTCCGCCGTTGAGATTCGTCGTTCGTACCGCAATTTACTTACGAAGGAACACCCTGACAAAGGTGGTGATCCTGAGAAGTTTGCACAAATTCAACGGGCGTACGACGTGCTCAGCTCGGATGAACGGCGGGCGACGTACGATCAAGGTGGGGCGGCGGCGTCAAGGACCGTAGACGAGGAGTTCGTCGACGCGTTCGGAGGAGGGTCGTTCTCGCAGAAACTACGCGAACAGGAAGGACGGCGCGAACACCTCGCGGACCAAATACAAGTCAGACAAAGCGCAGACGCGAACTCGCACACCGCGGGATTCGAAGCGTGGATGCGCGCGCGAGGTGACGCCGCGAACGTCGTGTACACGTCAGAAACCATGGCGGAGCAGTTTGGTGTCGTCAAAAGCAGCTACGAAGCCGTGCCTCTGCCGCCGATACGCGCGTACCAAGTGAGGTGCAACTCTCTCGCCATGGGCGGAGTTGCCGCCGCCAAAGATGCACTCGAAATCGTCAGCGAGGCGATTCCGAGCGAACTCGAGTGGGGCGAAGTGCTCGTCAACATACGCGCCGCACCCGTGAACCCGCTCGACCTGTACACAGTCGCCACCGGAAGCGCCATGGCGGGAGGTAAGGACGACGCGCCGGAACAACCGCCGTTCATCGCGGGACACGACGCACTCGCCGTCGTCGTCAAAATCGGACCTGGCGTGAAAAATCTTGCAGAGAACGACTGGGTGTTCCCATTCAAGCCGAAAATGGGAACGTGGCGAAGCCTCGCCGTATGGAGGGAAAAAGACGTGCTGAAGATGCCCAGCGACCTCATGCCCGCTGAGTACGCGAGCATGATGCGCGAAATGTGCGTCGCATACCGACTGCTCGAAGATTACGGAAGCCTGCGCCCAGGTGATGCCGTCATCCTCAACGCCGCCAACTCCACCGTCGGACAGGTGGTCATCCAGCTCTGCACGCTGCTCAAGCTGCGCACCATCGCACTCATCCGAGAAAATGAAAGCAAACCAGAGGAGTTTGAGAAAACAGCCAACTGGCTGAAGAGCCTCGGCGCGACGGAGGTGCTGCCGGACGCCGGATCCATCAAACTCGAGCTTGACAAAAAGCGATTCTTCGCCAAGCCGAAGCTCGGACTCGACGCCGTCGGTGGACAAAGCGCCGTGCGACTTGCCGATGCACTGCACGAAGGATGCCCGCTCGTCATTTACGGGTGCATGTCAAATCGCGCGCCGACATGGCCGTGGGGTGCGTGGGTCTCAAACGAGCTGAGCGTATTTGGATTCAACCTGCGCCGGTGGATGAACCAAAATAAGAAAAAAGTGCCAAGCATGCTTGAGGCGCTCGCAAAGCTCGTGAACGCGGACAAACTTGTCATCAACTACACGGAGTACGAGCTCAGCACGGAGTTTGACGAGGCGGTTGACCACGCGCTCGAAGATGGACGTGGCACGAAGATCATGCTGAAGGTGAACGACATCGGCGTCACGTACTGATCGAGTACGTGGATGAAATCCCTTCTTTTTGGCAGATTGGCATTCTTGCGAATGGAGAAGGAGAACTCCAAATCTTGTTGTTGCGTGCAGTTAATTCTGCATGCAAATGTTGCATCGTGTTTTAAGTCTCAGCTATTGTGACAAAAAAAACAATTTCGAATCATTGAATCTACTCGAAAGGCGTGCGATTATGATGAGCCTTTATTTGTAGTGGTGACTTGACCCAGATACGCTGAGAGGATCAAGCGTAGGGCGGAGCAGCAAATCTGCGTTGAGCTTCGCACCACGTGAGATCGCGATCATGATGGTGATATCAGGCTTCAAGCTTTCAACTTAACGGCGAATTCACCAACAACCGAAACGGCCAGTCCGCAACCGTACGAGCCAATTCACGTCATCTAGTTCAGCCATCGCTAAAAACACTCCACCCGTATCGTCCTGGTTGATGGCGAATATGTCCAGCCACACGTACGTATCTGCTTGAGCAGCGCCTGCAAGTGCCCAAGTCACGCTCTTCACGAGGTCGACGAAAATGCTTCCCCACGCGTGCGAAATGAAGTACGTCGGCGCGCCAACAGGAAGATTCTTCGCCTGAGCGTAGCTCATGTGGTCTTTGCGTGTTAGCGAGCGAACGCCGAACGAAGCACTCGACGATATCCGTCGTGTACATCTATCTGCTCGAACGGAATGTCGCGGTACTCCAACGGAACCGGCTTGCCACTCTTTGTTCTTTCAGCCGCGCGTCGCTTATCGCGGTAAATCTCTATGTTATCAGACGTCACGATCAAGCTCGTATCCTTCCCACCACCGTCCTCCTCAGCAATGAACTCCTTGACGACGTCCCAGCTTTTTGTCGTTCCGGTGTGCGCCTTAACAAACTGTGCAAGCCATGCTAAAGCGACTGCGCGGTGCATGGGCGAGTCTACGTGCGTGAACGAATTTCGCAAGGTTCCCTCGCAAGCTCAAAACCCGTCGACAAACTCTTGCAGGGACACAGGACCATCTCCGTCCGTGTCGAGTTGAGCGAATAGCGCGTTGCTAAGCCTTTCCTCGCCCTTACATTCCAGCCATGCGCGCAGCTCGTCTGCTGAAAGAACAACGTCGTCGTTAAGATCAACTTCCGCAAAGATCTTTCGAGCGACGTCTTTTGGGTCCATGATGAGTCCTCCGAGCTTTGCCGATATGATAGTACGCAATGATAACGTCTGTCGTGCGGGTCGCGAGATCTTGGCCCCAACTCAAACTTAAACGGTACGTTTTTGCTGGCCGGTCGACACTTTTTTCTTCAATATCGAATAAGCAAAAAAGCGTGGTAAACCTGATACTACCGACCGAGCGCAGCACCTTCTCTCTTTCTGTCAGTCTCCCTCAGATGCTTGTTTGCTTCTCGACTGCAAGCTGCCGTGAGCGCGTTCTACTAAATTGTCCAGTGTCAACGTAACCAACCTACCTACCTGCGTCGGTCCGGTGGTGAGTGTTCGACTATATACCTGTTGTGAGTGCACGTTTTCCCGCCTTACGCCGCTTAATATGCACGCACAAGCTAAGCTAAGCTATGGTGTTTCGTCTCGCTAACAGCTCAACGCCGAGTCGAGTCGATGCGATGCGCCACACACTCAGGCACGTGTATGCGTAGTTATTGCGTACTTGCGGCCGACGGTGGCGTGACACGCCGAGTGACAGCAACTATACTCATACATACACACAATCTAATCTGAGCACTTGTTATAAATCGAATCTATTTTTTTTAAATGTTATATTTCTGTTGTTACTGTTATTACTGTTGTTGTAATGTATCTTTGCTGTATGAAGATTGAACTTTGAAGTGGCTTGTAAATACGTCCAATCGTCCTGGCTCGTTTAGTGGCACGGGTGGCGACGGGCGGGTGGAAGATGATGGCGAAGAAAATCCACCCCATCAACCCGCGCTTCATGAGGTACGCCGAGAAGAACATCGAGGCGGTGTACAAAGAACAGCCGACAAGCGGGTTCGTGTGCGCGGTGATGCTCATGCACGTGTGCGAGCGCGTCACCGCGTACGGCTTCACGGCGGGCAAGACGCTCAAGGCGTGGTACTTCGACAAACGGCCGAAAAACAAGAATGGGCCGCACAAGGGAAAGAAGTTCTGTCTGCGCAACAAGTCGTGGCAAATCGACCAGTGGCGTTTCGCGGACATGTCGCCTGCCGTCGACGTGAGAAAAGGAGGTGGCGGTGGCGGTGGCGGTGGCGCGCGGAAGGAGGCGGCGGAGGAGGCGGCGGATAAGCGGTGGCGGAGCTTAAGTCCCAGCGAGCGCTCAAGCCAACGAGGTGAGGAGCAGGACGACGAATACGGAGGATCCGATCTATCGCCTATCACGCGCCGCTCTCGCACGTTGCTGCACAACATGAAGGGTGAGCGCCGATGCATAACCGACTTGGCGAACCACGGACTGCTCACCTTGCTGTAGAGTGCAGTGCTTGCCTGATGTTGAACATTGGCATTGTTGTTCATTTTTTCAAATTAATAATTGCGTGTATCAATATTTTACGAATAATACATTACATTACATTACATACATATTGCTTATTTGGTTCCTGGCTGGTATGAATTCGTGTCCGTGCTCGTCGGGCGGTCGCCGCCGAACGAATCGATGTGACGTTAGAACGGCTGGCATCACGCATTCTTTGCCGCTGAGATGAGGCGTCGTGCGTAAGCCAGCTCTCCAGCTTATATACGTATTGTATACATACAGTAGTATGAAAAACGCAAAGTTGTTTCGCCTCAAGATTCGTCAGGACTTCCTCTTGCCTGGGGGGATATATATGGACAATTCGTCTAATAAAACCTTCCAAGGGATTTCTAACTTTCGAACTTTCCTTTTAAAAGTGAGTGCTTGTTACACTCCCAAACAATTTTAAAAACTGCCCCCAACCCCCCCCGGGCGATTCCTTGGCAGGCTCCCAGCACCACGTTAGCTTCGGCTACGGCTTCTTCTTCAAGGTGCACTTGGAGTTTTCGCACGACGCTGTGATTTTTTGGTTTTTGTTGAAGGCAGAGGCATAATAGAACATATTGGACATGTCCGTCACCTTGGACGTATTCCACTTGCTGATGTCTTGATTGAAGGACGTGGCATCAGAGAACATATAATACATGCTCGTCACCTTGGACGTATCCCACCCGCTGATGTCTTGGTTGAAGGACGCGGCACCATAGAACATGCTATACATGCTCGTCACCTGTGACGTGTTCCACCCGCTGATGTCTTGATTGAAGGACGTGGCTTGATAGAACAGTTGACTCATGTCCGTCACCTTGGACGTGTCCCACTCAGAGATCTCACCATACAGATCAGTCGCACGTATTGGAAAATCCAACCACGCCTTAACACGTACTCGCAAATCATCATTATCTGCCACGACCAACTTCTTGTTCTCCGCCGCTTTCTTGGCGGTCTCTGCAGCCTCGAGACAATCCTTAGCAGATTTCTCTGTCTTCTTCTGAGCATCCTCCGCCGCTTTCTTGGCGGTCTCTGCGGCGTTAGCACTGCCCTCCGCCTTCTTCTGCGCAGCCTTTGCAGCGGCAGCCTCGTCGTTCGCCACCTTGAGAGCAGCCTTTGCAGCGGTAGCCTCGTCGTTCGCCACCTTGAGAGCAGCCTCGAGCTTTTTGATTTTTTCCTTCTCAGCAGAGCAAGGCGCAGCCGCCCCCTCAGAAACAGAATCAGTTCCCGCAGTCGACGTGGATGTTGACCCGCCCGTCGGCAGCGTTTTAGGAGTAGGAGGATCGCAGAAGCAATAGTCGTCAGAGGTATCCCCGAATAGGCACCAGTTTCCATTGGCATCGTTGTCGCAGTTGGTACATCCACTCTGTTTTTCAACGCCGCAATAATCCGTGGAGTTCCACTCAGCTCGGCACTTTTTGTCAGCATACTCTACCCCCCTTTTGGTATTGCAAGTGCCAGTGCTGTTACTGTCGAGAAGGCGCCGGCGGCGAGACTTCTCAGCCACGACGGTGTCAGTCATCACGATCGTTCCATCCTCCTTGGTCACTTTAAGCGACGTTGCCGTAACGTTGATGACATCGCCACGCGCCGAGTAAAACGCGACGGCGTTTGCCTTGCCTGGCGCGCCACCGTGTGTCTCTGCGCCGGTAATGCTGTAGATCAGGGAGGAGCCGTCCGGCTTACCGAGCGTCAGCGAGCCGATCGCGCGGAGAGCCGGCGCTGACTTCTTCACCGCGTCGTAGATGGAATCCGTCTTCGTCACCTTTGCTGTCGCCGAAGGCTTGCTGGACCCCTTCGCGAACGTGATGCCGGTCTTGCTGTCTGTCTTCGTCTCCTTGCTATTCTCGACGACCACCGCGACGAGGCCGACGATGACGCCCACGAGGGCGCACAGGATGAGCAAGAGAACACCGCTGAAGGTCATGAGTCGCTTGGCTGTCTTCTTGGAACCTTTGTAAAGCTCCGCACCACGAGCAAGCTCCATGGGCGCGACCGTGCCGTCGTTGTCGACGTCGAACACCTTGAGCGTTGGTTGAAGCTCCTTGGGCAGCGTCTTGATGGCGATAGAGCCCTCCTTGTTCGCCTTCTTCAAGTCCACGTACACGGTGAGGATCTCCGTGAGCTCGTCCATCTCGATCTTGCCGTTTTTCTCGTCGTCAATCTCGTGAAGGAGAGGGTGCACCTTCTTGGGAAACGAAGAGACTTTGAGATAGGTCATCTCCGCAGACATGGGGTCAGGCAGTTCGTTCGGGTCGATGATGCCGTTTCCGTTGGTATCATATTGCGCGAGTTTCTCACGCAGTTCCGGCGGGCAGTCGGCGATACGAACGCCGTGCAGCACCTTGCGCACTTCTCCCATAGCTTGGTTCCCAGCCGGAGTAGACATAAGGTTATGAGCTGAAGGGACAGGGTCGATGGAGAGCTGATGAAGTACTTCTTCTTCTTCGAGCGACGAGCGTTGCTGACGTATCTTCTTCTGAGGAGACACCCAGGTGGTGACTAGCAATACTAAAAAAGGAGGTCAACAAGAAACAGGCATGCACCAGCTGGCGCAAGATTCGCAAAGGTTTCTTGTAAGTTAACCTTAAGTAGTGCGACGAAGAGTAGAATGAAGAAGTGAACAGCACTGAACACACTCAGACGTCACCAACCCTTTCTGCGAATGCGAACACACACTGAAATAAGACAAAAGAAAGCTACTATGAAGTAAGTGGCCGTGCAAGAATGAAAGGGTAAGGAGTTGAAATGACGAACGAGGGGCGCGGCCGCCTCAAAGGGGGAAGACGACTTGTAACTTTGGACGCGCTTGCACAGCTTGCCGTAGGTGGGAAAAGTGGCAAATTTTGCCAGCGGTGCCTTCTTATCACCAAGGGGAAATGAGAATGGGAAATTTCCCCATGGACGATACCTTTTGGATTGGTTATACTTTCCCGTTGTAGTTTGTTATGGCATATCACGTGATTAGAGTGTACTGGCAGAAGCGAAAAATCGGGATTTTTCGCTTATATAACCAACCGCGTTTGTTCCTGTCGAATGTACACCTATTCTCCTCAATGTTAAGGCCGGAAAAGGTCCGGTGTTCAGTTGAGCTTTTGCTAGCAAACAGACATCAATTTTTGTTGATTTTTGGCGATTTCCTGGGTTTCCGCCCCCGACAAAATAGTGGTATGGCACCAAATTCTTGCGTGTGCCGACCGCATTCCCGACGTCTTGCAAGCTCGAAGACGGGTCTGTCTGGTACGTGGCTTTACACAAAGGTTGGACACACTATTGTGAGGTACTACGCGAGCGGAGTAGGGCACCAGTCGCCTATGCGGCTCAAGATCACCACCGATGTACAAAAAAACACTCCCGCTGGGACCATATGGTCCCAGCCGGCCCTAAAGGGATATTAGCGAATCGCCAATATAAGAGAAACGTGTTTAAGCTTTTAAAATAAAGGGGGCCGGTATTCGCCTCCGACCTATTATTACACCTGGGCATGGGCGACTCGACTAGAATTCGTGTCGTCGCTTCCCTCCACAGGTGGATAGAAGAGAAGAGGAAACCTGATAAAACAACGAAAAGATGTGTTGAATGCAGGGCCAAGGACGGTTCCCCCTACCCTACAGAGCCTGTGGTGGAGTGCAGGACGACCCGTTTGGGTCGGGACGGATCGGATTCGGAAATTGGACCCCCCCCCCCCCCCAAAAAAAAATCAAGGGGGGCTGAGGCCCAGGTGGAGGGGATCCCTCCCTCCCTCCCTCTGTGCCAGACAAGTAATTACAGACAAGCACGGATCCCCCCTTTCCCTCGGATTAGGTACTAGGCGCACTGGCGAGGCCGTCTCCCTATCCCTCCTCGTCCCTCTGCTCTCTCCCCCTCTCCCCCTCTCATTCCTCCCCCTCCCCCTCGGCACCATGACGTCGACGGCGGCGAAGATGAAGATGAAGATGACGATGACCTCACAGCACAGCACTGATGCAACGCGTCGCCCGGGGAGAACCTCGGCTATGGCAACTTACAAGGCGAGCGCAAGAGGCAAGGGGCGGGCGGGTGCTGCCTTCTCACCTGACGCGAACAGGGAACTTCAACGCCCTCGGAGGAGGAGGATGAGATGGAGTGCGCCAGTGGCGGCGGCGTCGTCGACTCAGCCTCAGCCTCAGCCTCCCGCCGCGTCGACGTCAACGTCACCACCACCACCATCCTCATCTGAAAATGGAAGCAAGAAAGCAAAGTCAAAAAAGGCTTCAAACGCGCAGCCTCTCAACGCACAGCAGCGTGCGGCGTACATACCGAAGAAAAACATTAGGAACTTCTCCATCATCGCGCACGTCGACCACGGGAAATCCACGCTCGCGGACGGACTGCTCGAGTTCACGGAAACGGTTCACACGCGAGAAATGGCAAGCCAGTTCTTAGACGGCATGGACCTCGAACGAGAACGAGGCATCACCATCAAACTGCAGGCTGCGCGCATGAGGTACACCCCTGAAGGCGGGGAACCGCACGCGCTCAACTTGATCGATACGCCGGGACACGTGGACTTCTCGTACGAAGTCTCGCGAAGCTTAGCGGCGTGCGAAGCGGCACTCTTAGTCGTTGACGCGAGTCAAGGTGTCGAAGCACAAACGCTCGCAAACTGCTACCTCGCTCTCGAAAACGACCTCGAAATCATACCCGTTCTCAACAAAATCGACCTGCCTGGTGCCGACCCAGACCGCGTACTCGCGGAAATCGAAGACTTGGTAGGAATCGACGCCACGGAAGCAATCATGTGCTCCGCCAAGCAGAGAATAGGAATCAAGGAAGTACTCGACGCAATAGTCGCGAGATGCCCGCCACCGCCTGCTGAAGTCGAACCAGCCAACCCGCTGCGTGCGCTCATCTTCGACAGCTACTACGATGCGTACCGCGGAGTCATCGTCATGTTTCGCATCGTCGACGGATCCATAAAAAAGGGTGACAAGATTCGATTCATGAACAGCGGCGTCGAGTACGAAATCGACGAAGTTGGCGTCATCAGCCCCAAACAAGTTCCCGTGAACGACCGCGCGCTCGAGCCTGGCGAGGTTGGATACCTGTGCGCGTCCATCAAGGAGGTTGCGCACGCGCGCGTCGGAGACACCATCACGAGCGTTGCGAACGAAGCCAGCGATGCGCTGCCAGGCTACCAAGAAGCGACGCCGATGGTGTACGCTGGGCTGTTTCCCACGGATCAGGGGCAGTACAACGACCTGCGCGAGGCGCTCGAAAAGCTCCAACTGAACGACGCGGCGCTCAGCTTCGAGGTGGAGAACTCGCCCGCCATGGGATTCGGGTTCCGGTGCGGATTTCTTGGACTGCTGCACAGCGAGATTGTGCAGGAGCGCCTCGAGCGCGAGTACAACCTTGACCTCATCACCACGGCACCCACAGTCGTGTACGAGGTATTGAACGCCAAGGGCGAGACGGTGGTTGTCGACAACCCCGCGGACATGCCACCGCCAGACAGGCGCCGGGAGGTGCGTGAGCCATACGTTCGCGTGGACCTGTTCACGCCGGAGGACTACGTCGGAACTCTTATGGAGCTGAATCAGGATCGACGTGGCGAGTTTATTACCATGGAGTACCTTGGCACGGGCGCCGGCGGCGGCCGAACGAAGTTGTCTTACGAGGTGCCACTCGCGGAGGTTGTGTGCGACTACTTCGACGCCGTGAAGAGTCGATCGAAAGGATACGCGAGCATGGAGTACACGATGACGGGCTACCGTAAGAATAATCTAGTTCGTTTGGACGTGAAGATTAATGGCGAGGAGGCGGATCCGCTGAGCTGCATCGTGCACAAGGACAAGGCGTACGGCGTCGGCCGAGACTTAGTCGATCGTCTGAAGGAATTGATTCCGCGCCAGCAGTTCCCCGTTCCGATTCAGGCGACGATCGGCGCGAAAAGTGTCGCGAGCGCGCGCATTCCAGCCATTAGGAAGGATGTCTTGGCGAAGTGCTACGGCGGCGACATTTCGCGCAAGAAGAAGCTGTTGAAGAAGCAGGCGGAGGGTAAGAAGCGCATGAAGGCGATTGGCCGTGTGGATGTTCCGCAGGAGGCGTTTATGGCAATTTTGAATAAGAAAGAGAACTAGAGAAGTGAGAAATCCCTCATTTAATACTTGAGTGTACTTTTACTTTGTCGAACGAATGTCCATTCATGCACCATTCATGTTGCACCACTTAGCCCATTCAGCGGCGCCACCACTGAACAGCCGCGTTTCTACACGGCGCCGGTGGTTTCGAAGCCACCACGAGGGAGTCCGTCCGGCGAGAGCTCCACGAGTAGTCTCCCCTATTATTAACCCCGAAAAGGTACGTTCGGGGTTTGGTCTGTTTTGTTTTCCGCGCCCGTCTTCCCCTCCGGCCTGCTGCTACGGGGAAGAAGCCACTTCAAGGGGGTATGCTCCGCGGCATGGCGCCCACGAGCGGTGCGCAGGGCGGTGCGTCGCAGCGTCGCGTCTCGGCGTCCATGTCGGCGCGCACGTCCAGCTCCGACGCACTGCTAGCCTCGGACGCACTGCCTGCTCCACCCCGCTCGCGCGCGTGTCAGGGCGGGGTGGGCACGGTGGACAGCGCAGTCGTCGGAAGTCACGCAGCAGCAGCGAGTGCCTCGGAGGCTGACGAGTCCATCACGGCGCGACGTCTGCGTGTGTTCGCCATCAGTGACGTTCACAGCGACTTCTCGGAGAACATGGCGTGGGTTGACGCGCTTCCACTCGAGGAGAACACGACGGATGTGCTAATAGTCGCGGGCGACGTATCGGATCACGCGCTCACGCTGCAGGGGACTTTGAAGAGGTTTCGCGCACGCTTCAGCGACGTCTTCTTCACGCCAGGCAATCACGACCTGTGGGACGAGAAGTCGTCGATCGAAAAACTGCAACGCGTGCGTGACATGTGCCGAGAGTGCGACATACACACGTTACCGAAGTGGTTCGCTCTGCCGAACACGTCTCGTCGACTTTTCGTCGTTCCCATCTTGAGTTGGTACCACGCGTCGTTCGACACGGAGCCGGACATCGACCATTTAGCTTCCGTGCTTCCGCGCGTGCAGAACGCCATGACGGACTTTCGGGCTTGTCAGTGGCCGAGTGGAGAGCAGAGTGAGCTGAACGCTCTTGACGAAAGTTTGGCGACGTACTTTGACGCGTTGAACGACGCGTGGATTCGCGACGACGACAGCCACTACGAGTCGTGGACAGCACTCGAGGACATGCTGAACGGCTCAAATGATCCTCTGATTAGCTTCTCGCACTTCTTACCGCGCATCGAGCTGATACCGGAGAAGCGGTTTCTCTTCTACCCGCACTTACCCAAGGCGGTGGGCAGCACGTTTTTAGGCGATCGCGTCGTGAGGCTTACCAGCAAACGCTCTTCTGCGGAGAAAAGGCACGTGCACGTGTTTGGCCACACGCACTTCGCTTGGGACAGCACGCTCGACGACTCGATTAGGTACGTGCAGAGCGCGCTGTGCTACCCTTCTGAGCGTAAGCAGAGGTGGGGCAGCATCGCGATGCCTCGTTTGGAGCACGCGCCCGTCTTGCTATTCGACAGCGACTTGAAAGATGGCGGTGGCGGTGGCGGATTTGTCGGCGAGATGCCTGCGCGTTGGTCGGAGCACTACAGGCGAACTCGTCGCGATCCGTCGAATTTGGAGCTCGCGCCGTACGTGTCCGCGATGTGGGAACGCAGGAAGCAACGACACGAGCAGCAGTAATGGCTTGTAATATAAATTGCAGTACATGAATAATTTGTCTATCCACTATCAATCATTACAGCTACAAAAAACGTGGTTGTTTTGGTTCAGTGCAGCGCGCTGACTCTGCTATGCCTTGCTCTTCTTCTTTGCGTTCCTCCTCGCCTCGAGCCTACGAAGCAACTTCGCCGTCGCTGAGTCAGGCGCGATTTTCCTCCGTGTGGGCTCGGTGGGTGTGGCGGCGGGCTGCGTGTCAAGTTCGCGCCTCACTTTCTTGGTTGGTGATGCGAGCACGTCCGGTTGTTCACGATCGGCTCCATCGGCAGGGAATTGTGCGAGTCCGTAGTCTGCGGGAGTCAAGTGCCAAGCGGGGGGTACATCCGTCGCTGAGTCAGGCGCGATTTTCCTGCGTGTGGGCTCGGTGGGTGTGGCGGCGGGCTGCGTGTCGAGTTCGCGCCTAACTTGCTTGGTTGGTGATGCGAGCACGTCCGGTCGTTCACGAGCTTGTTGTGTTGTTGTGGCAGTATTGTCGTCACGAGCTCCTTGCGAATTTCCAGGCACAATTCCAGGCACAACTTCCCAACGGTGTCCGTGCAGGTCCAGCACTCGCATTTGCGCCGTACCTGCGATTTGCTTCACAATTTCCATCCACGCTTCTGGCGACTTGAACTCCGTCCCGTTCGTATTCCCCGTGTGCCACATTGCTGGTTGGTGTAGTTGGTCGGGATATGTTCGCAAACACATCCCGACCCATGCTCTCCACATTTTCATCCACCTAAACTTATGGGCTTTCAGTTGTTGGCGTATCTGAAACGACCCCGCGTTTCCCTTCACCATGAACACCCCCCTCTTCGGGCAGTACCCCGCCCAGACTGCTGCTGATGGTGGTGGTGATGACGACTGGGGAGGGGGAGTTGTCGCCGTAGTCGTCGTGGTCGTGGTCGCCGCCGTGTCTGCATCGATGCGTGCGTCGGAGGCCATGGCAGTTATGGCGGACAGGACAGCCCACCCAGCAGATAGGGGAGGGGAGGTCATTCGGGCCGGGCGAGAACTGAGAGGAGAAAAGCGAGGAGAGGGTCAACGTCCAAAGAGGGATCCCCAAATAACAACAACTAACCTTAAGCGAAAGCGAAAGCGAAGGACGAGTCCTGAGGCATGGAGCCCGGAATGGGCGAGAAGGAAGGTCCGGACGGTCGGTCGTCGGAGAAGGTCCGTAACCCTAACCCTATCCCTAACCCTAACCCTAACCCTAACCCTAACCATAGCCCTAACCCTAACCCTAACCCTAGCCCTAACCCTAACCCTAGCCCTAGCCCATTCCGTGTTTCCCCCGGGGACATCTCGCGAGGGACATCTCATCAGGGTCCCCTAGCTAGGGCAGGGGCAGGGGAGGGGGAACGGGACCGGGAACTGTTTCGGGTAGGGTGTGGCAAATACAGGACAGAAAACAGAAAAGATAACTAATAAGGGGCAAGGGCAGGGCAAGGGCAGGAAGAACCGGGTAGGGTAGGGTAGGGTAGGGTACCCAGGATGCAGGTCCCCCCCTTCTACCGTAGTTTAGGGACGCTGTTTAGACCCCAAAAAGCGGTTTAGGGACGCGTTTTTTCGTCCCTAAACTGTTTAGGGACGTTTTCTCGGAATAGCGGGGGAGGAGGTCGGCGCCTCTTGATTGGGGGTTAGGCGAGGTCGGCGCCCCCCTGCCCCCCCCCCCCCCCGTCCCCGTCGCCCGCCAGGCGCGCATCACGCCGTGCAAGCGGTCGTTCCATATTTCGGAGCGCATCGGCAAGCTGCCTCGAAATATCCGCGCGGCACGATAGCGCCGCGCCAATCAGCAAGTGCTCTTGATGCTTGAGAACGGCGCGCCAGTGCTCGTCGACGCTTAGCGTTGTCAGCGTGCTCACGCTGATCTGCCCGCACGCCTCCGTCCACGACCGGCCTCCCTGCTGAGCAGGCTTGTGCGTCACCTGCGCGAGCCGAATGAGGCTGTGTACAAACGAGTGAGCGGCGTGCCGTCTTGCAAGCTCTGCTTGCACCAGCGCACTTGGACGCAGGTTGGATGGCAGGTTCAGAAGGCGGCACAGTATGTACGTCGCGGCATGTGTCACCTCCATTTCCTGCATGCTCGCAACCTGCGCAGAGGAGGCGGACACCACTGTGTGCAAATTTTCTGCTGTTTGCGTATCCCAATTCTGAGGGGAACCATAGTACTCAATACCGGTGCTATAATGCCTCAAGCAACAGTGCTTCGGATAATTGAATCGAGATTTCTGATAATCTGCCAAGACCATAACCTTGTCCATGTATGTCTCAGTCGTTGACCTTACCTTCTCTAGCTCTGCCTCGCCATATGGCTTATCCACCAATCGCCTGCTCTTCTGCATGCACAAATAAGCAATACACACTTCAAGGAACACCTTGGCTTCGTCTCGAATTTTGTCCTTCTTCGTCTTCGTACTAGTCATCCATGCTGGTGGCTTCAAAACCCCAAAACAGAACCTGCGAGAACCAAACGCCCTCGCTCAGGGGGCAGGGGGGCGCCGACCTCGCCTAACCCCCAATCAAGAGGCGCCGACCTCCTCCCCCGCTATTCCGAGAAAACGTCCCTAAACAGTTTAGGGACGAAAAAACGCGTCCCTAAACCGCTTTTTGGGGTCTGAACAGCGTCCCTAAACTACGGTAGAAGGGGGGGACCTGCATCGTACCCAGGGTAGGCCAGTCCGAGAAAACCGAAGTCCGGAGAAAATAAATAAGAACCAGAAAAAGTCACTGTGTCCGGCCCCTCAATTTTAAGATAGGATAGGCTACCGGGGTACCCTACCCGTAAGATACGGATTTCACATTTTATATTTTTTTCTTGGTCGTACTGTATTGTCCTTTTTACATAACTCGCCGGCCGCACTTTCACTTTCACTTTAGACTTTCACCTTGACGTTTGGTTCATTTGAACAGCCTTTGTTTTTCTTTTTTTCAAAGGTTGGGTAATCATGTTCTCATCATCGTCGTCGTCGTCATCAGCAGCATCAGCATCAGCATCAGGAGCAGGAGGTTTTAGGCTTACGCCTGCGCGCGCTTCTCCGGCAATGCACTACGCGCTCTGCATGCCCGTCTCCTCCTCCTCCTCCCCCTCGGAATCTGCGGTGTTCGTGTGGGGAGAGGCACCCGTGCTCAGTCAAGCGAATCATCTGAAGGACCACGGAACCGTCGGTATGTGCGCGCGTAAAGGTGCGCCACCCGTATCGACGTCGACGGCATCGGTAGCACAACCTTCAAGCACGGCGTCGTCCCAGGGAGTGCTGGAGCGCAAACTCGTCGTCGCGCTCGCACTCAGCATCGCGTCGTGCGCTGGAGAAGGCACGTTCGGAATCGCCGCGGGAAGCCTCGCCATACTCACGGACTCTGCGCACATGCTCTCAGACGCACTCGCGTACGCCATCGCACTCGCCGCCGTGCGCATCGCAAGACGACCGGCCACCGCAGACCATAACGAAGGACTTCTGCGCGCCGAGGTGCTCGGCTCGCTCGCGTCCGTGACTCTCACGTGGTTTGTCACTGCGTCGCTCGTCGCCGAGGCGACGAGGAGACTCGCGTTTGGAAGCAACGGCGTGCACGGCAGGATGATGTGCATCACAGCCATATGCGCCTTCGTCGTAAACCTCGTACTAGTCATATGGTTCCACGACGCCATGCACGCAAGACCGGGAGGACACGATGAAAACTGTCCGTGCAGCACGGTTAGCACGCTGCTAAAACCAAGCTCGGCGGCGGCGGTGCTGGACGTCGAACGAGCCGAGGAACACGACGACGACGACGACGACGACGACGACGACCACGAGTCTTTGCTGCGATCGCGTAAGACGTCGTCGTCCAACGTCGACGAAACGGACGATGACAGCGCGATCGAGGTTGATATCGATGCGGCGAGGGAAGACACGAGCGACGCGGAGAAGAAGGAAAAGCGACCCAAAAGACTGCCATTTCGTAAGCGCGTTGGCGCAATCAGGCGGGCGCGTAAAGTGACCAGCACAAAGCCCGCGGCGACTGCACACAACCTGAACATGCGCGCAGCGTACGTGCACGTGATTGGGGACCTCCTGCACACATTTGGCGTCGCCGTCGTTGGCGCTGTGATATGGGCACATCCGCGCTTGCACGTGATTGACCCGATATGCACGTTCGTATTCGCCGGGATCGTGGTCGCGACGACCGTGCCCATCACACGCGACATCGTCGACGTGCTGATGCACCGCGCGCCACGAGACGTGGACGTCGCTAAGCTCGCGAAGGATCTCGGATCGCTGCCCGGAGTTGCGGAGGTTGGTATGCTACGCGCATGGAGTCGCACGCCGGGGAAGCCTGTGCTAACTGCGCACGTGAGATGCGTGCGTGGTGCGAAGGCATCGCATGTGCTCGCTGCATGTACCTCCGAATGTACCAAGGCTGGAATTACAGACACAACCTTGCAGGTGGTGGAAGTGTCAGGAGGAGGGGGAGGGGGAAGAGGAGGGGTGTCTCCTTCTGCTTCCATGCAAGGGCTCCTTGATGCTCCGAGAAGACACAACAAGGGGTCGTCGTCGTCGTCGTCGTCGTCGTCGTTGGTGCGTGGTGATGCACATAAAATGATTCAGATGTGTCGTGTAGAAGTGTAGTCATTGCATTCAATGAGTGATATAGAATTATAACATAAAAGGGATAAAGCGCTTGCTGCGTATAACTCGCGCTGTGGGATCGCGTTTTCAACAAATGAATTTGTCTGATTTTATTTGGTTACAACTCGAATGTTACACACCTCTGGCGTCTTGAAAGGACCGGGCACGCCGTCGGCAGGTGCCTGCCCGGCGTCGTTGCGTCCCCAGCACGCAACACTGCCGTCGCGTCGGAGTGCCACGGAAAAGTGCGCACCCGCACCAATTGCGACGAAGTCGCCGTCCATGCCTCCAGGAGGCGCTTGGCCAAAGTGATTAAAGCCCCAGCACGCGACACTAGTACCGTTGCGTCGCAACGCTAGCGAGTGTCGACTACCCGCAGCGATCGCGACAAAGTCACCCTCGACGCCGGCGGGAGGTGCCTGGCCGTGATTGTTCCAACCCCAACACGCGACACCGCCGTTGCGTCTCAACGCCAGCGAGTGTGCGCCACCCGCACCGATCGCGACAATGAACGAATCCAACTCTGCTTTCGTGAATTTCTTAAGGTGATAATACACAGCTTGCACGTTTGGGCGCGCGTTCACTGCTATGCCCTCGCACGCACACAGCGTCCAAGGCGTCTTGTACCGCGCCATGCGCGAAGCCATGAGCGCCAGAAAGGTAGCGTCTACAAGCTAGCTTGTCTTGCGTGGCAAGACTCGGCTGATCTCGATTTTGTGCTACCTGCCGCTTTCGCGTGCGTCGCACGACGTGTGCGGCCGAGCTCAAGTATCGTCGCACTCGCCTCGGCCACTTCGGCGTCCACGACGTCCGGCATGGCGATGAGCTCGACCTGACTTACAAATGGAATTTGGTCAAAATTCGGGAGGCGTTCAAAATCGGGCGGCAATGGCGGAGGCTGAGGGCTACACCGTTGACTACGTGATGTCTAGGCAAGTTGGCCAAGAGAGAGGTGAGCTCCCAGGCTACTACCCACAACGGTAAGAATGTGACGACAAACGAAGTAATCTTAGAGTTGAGTGCGCGTCGTCGAGCGCAAGAACGTATACGGCTGGTATTTGGCTGATGGAGCATAGACGAGCGAGTCTCGAGATGAAGTTAGACTGCGAACGGTGATGCGTGCGTGCGAGCGTGTGAGGGCGTGCGGGTAAGAAACTCACGAGAACGCCGGGCCGGCCTGTTGCCCCCGCCCGGGGCCAGCCGGATTCATTCGGAAGGCTCAAGGTTCCGAAACGAGAACTCGAGAAGAGAAGGCTCATCAAGAGAAGGCAGGGGAGGGACTCCTACTAATCCAATAGACTACGGTCAACGTGGGATCCCTCTCGAGAGAGAGGCCGTCCCAGCACCACGGTCGGGCCCCAGGAGCTCCCTTTTCGCCCTTCTGCGGACTTCTTCCCGAACTTCCCGACCGAGTCTAGGGTAGAGAGAGGGTCCCAGGGCATTCGTCCCTCCATGGGACCATGGGAGGAGGGAGGGCTTCTAGAAGTCTACCCGGTACATAACTAAAATAAGGTGGATTCATGGAGAAACAGAACAGACCAGACCAGACCAGGGTTCCATTTTATAAAAAAATTTCACTTGCTTGATTGAGTGAGAAGCTGCTCCTTGAGTTAGGGGTTGGTTGGGTCCAAGGGCTTGTGATGTGGATGTGAGCCTTTTTTCCAAATTTGCACTTGACTGTTTGAGAAGCTGCTCGTTTAGTTAATTAGGGGTTGGGGTTGTGACTTGTGAGCCTTTCCTTTTTCTCCCTCCCCCTTCCTTTCCTGGAATTCTGGAATTCCATTCTTGAAATGTCGGACAATGCGGCTTTAAAGTTACCTTTACATACGGTTTTGACGATACAGTTCAAGGCCACACCCGTCGCGTTACACCTTTCAGGGCTAACGTTATCGTCTTCACTATACTCCCTGGCTTCGTATTTAAGTTTACATTTGCAGCTGGATGCTCGCACGTTGGCGTTATACGTAAAAGGGGGGTCGCGCATCGATCTCGCATCCTATGTCTTACGTGATAAAGATGACTCCACGCGCACGCGAATCGATTCCGTCGTGAATTTACGTGAAAATTTTCCACCCAAGAAGCCAATCAAAGCGTTATTAACGGGATCATCAACGGAAGATATCGTCAACCTGTCCAAAGACGAGGCGAAATTTGCCGCGCTCGCAAACGTCACGATGTCGCCCGACCAAGAACGAAGACGCGCGGCACGACGCGCAGGAATCGCGGCGACGGCGTCGTCGTCGTCCGCGAATACGAATACGAATACGAACGCAGAGTACACGTTCGGAGAACTCAAAGTCCTCCAGTACGCAGACGGTGTCGTCAACCCGCCGCCCGAAAAAGCAATGGAACTACTAAGACAGCTCGCGGAAGACTCGGGTGTACGCGCAGTCATGCAAAAGCACAAGTACAAAGTCAACCTGCTGAGCGAAATGCACCCGGAAGGAAAAGTCGGAGTCAGCGAAGTGTGCGTGCTCGGCTACAACGTCAACCAAGGACAAGAAATCAGCCTGAGACTGCGCACGGACGACCTGCGCGGCTTCAGACGACTACGCGACATCAAACTCACGCTCATGCACGAACTCGCCCACAACGAGTACCGCGAACACGACGAGAACTTCAAAACGCTCAACAGCTTACTCGTGCGGGAACTCGAGGGTCTAGACTGGCGCGCGGGACATGCGCGCACGCTCGGCGGAACGAGTCGAAGTCGACCTGGAAGCGGCGAAGGGTGGCTTTACCAACCTGGCGACGAAGACGCGAATCTCTCAAAAGACGGACGCACCGTCGGCGGCGACGCGCCTACCACGGGCGCATCCGCCGCCGCGTCCGCCGCCGCCGCTGCCATGCGGCGCGCTGCTCAGGAACAGGATGGCGATGCCATGAACGAGTGATCACTGTGAGAACAAATTATGCGCGTAGTCGTGTTTGTAAAACGAATTCGCATTTATTATATATATATAATCTAAGTTTACAAGAGAACAATATAATATGTCACTGCTCCCTCGATTACAAAAAGTGCGTCGTACATCCTAGACGCGAAATTAATGGTCTTGTCACCGCTCGCTCGCGGCGACGATGCCAGCCAGAGACGTCTCGTGACAGACTGAGGTGAGGTGAGGTGAGGGCATTCTATTCTTGGCTGCAGTCCTCGGTCGTAGCCCTGGGTGGCTCTCCCCGAGTGTGCGGGCCCGTCTGTCTCGGGACTGAGTTAGTTGTCTCGAACGGGCACATGTTATTGTGAATGTTTAGTGATTATTACAAAGTGCGAAAGCCTCGCGTCGTCACCGATCCGCGGCTGGCAAGCCGGCGCGGAATCGCGTGCGAGCGGGCGGGTGTGACCCTCAGCTGGCCGTAGGCTCGGACATAATGCCCGCGGACTCGGAATGGAGGTCGTGACCATAGTTCCGAGTGCGCGGGGGTGGGAAGACGCGCTTGTTCGCCACGTGTGGTGGTGATGGCGTGTGGGCGTATAATGCGTGTGTCAGCTCGCGTGGGCGTGAGGTGAGGGTCGGAGGGTGTTTTTTTTTTTTTTTTTTTTTTTCTGTATGTCTCGTCATACTTTTGCACGGGAGCTCCCGGGAGCTCCCGGGGGTTCTCCGGGAGCTCCCGGGAGCTCCCGGAGGGTCTTGGGAGCTCCCGGGAGCTCCCAAGACCCCTGGGAGCCACCCCCCTCTCCTGGGAGCTCCCGATTTCTGGTCTCCCGGGAGACCCCTGGGAGCTCCCCCTGGGGAGCTCCCAGGAGCTCCCAGGGGGGTCTCCGGGGGGGTCTCCTGGGAGCTCCGGGGCGGAGAGGGGGTCTCCGGGGGGGTCTCCTAGGAGCTCCCAGGGGGGTTCTCGGGAGCTCCTAGGAGCTCCCGGTCGTCGTGTTTATACCCACACACGGCTATTTCGTCGTGATTACATCGTGATAAAATGGTTCACAACAAAACTTTTCGCATCCTTCCATAGCAAGCTATCAGTGTGTTCCACAGGAGAGCGTTCAAGCACGCTCTCCGCAGGAATTACTTCGAACTGGTTATCGGCGACGGGATTTTGCTTCTTCTTTCCCTTCTTCTGCGCCTTCGCTTTCGGCGTCCAAATGAGTTCAGTCATTTCTTCAGGGAATAGTCCGGAACGCTCCGCCACATCCATCCACCTCACATATGCCAAGTCATACTTTTGTGAGCCAATGCTCGCTTGGAATAAAGCAATCACCTGAGCGTACCATGGATCGGCGGCATCGTCGTCACCAGCCGGCTTCACACTTACGCAGTCGTGGACCTCTTTTCCCGAACTATACCAATTATTCGTCGCCCGCACTGCCCATAGTTCGTCCGATATGCTATCCTCCACATCAAGTTTTGAGTAGAACGACACTAGCGCGTCATTCACGCCGCTGATCTCCTGAGTAGTCCCGTCCTCCTCCACGTTGTTCCACCACGCTGTGATGCACGCTACAAAGTGTTTCTGTGAGTTGTACAAAAAGAGGTTTGCAAGATTGAAGTTCGCACGTGCGACATCTTCGAGCGATCCAAACGTACCAGGACGCCCGGGCACAGCTCTTCCTGTTTTGCCATCTTGGCGCATCAAACCACTAAATTTGTTGACTCGCGATCTTGCAGTGGTTCTCTTCTTCTTCGTACTACTCATCGCCGACACTAAAGCACCTGCGGTATTCTGGCGCCGCATCTCTCCTACTAGATTCTTCTCGGAGCTTTATTGTCTCCGCGATCTTCTCCTTAAGTTCATCACAAGTGTAATTGTCGTAGTCCCACGAGGGTCGCCGCCCTCAGGGCTACCCAGTACTAAGTAATACTAAGTAATACTCAAAATACTCAAAATACTCAAAAAATACTTATACTCTAAAATACTCTAAAATACTCCGGTATATCTGTATGTCAACTTTTTTTTGTTTTAATGTATATCTAAATAGAAATGAGTTAAGTTACTGAGTAGCTGACTTCTCTTTTCCCTTTCCCTTAGGCGCCTCGACAACCTGGACTTCCTCATCGTCAGAAGAGTCGGACTCGTCCCACTCGTAATACTGCTCGACGTAGTCGTACTGCTCGATGTTGTCGAGCACTCGCAGGTTATGGTAAACGTACAAGTGCGTTTCCATGTTCTGCGTAAGCATCGACGCCTGCTTCACACTCATGATGTGGCTGCCAGCGCTGTTGAACCGCTCGCAACCAGAGCTACTCGCAGGTTGGGCGAGTACCCTCAACGCTCAATTGTTTTGCCCATTCTCCGCCCGCGACGTGCGCCAGGCACTTCCGGAACGCACCGGAGATGTTGTACTTCTCCGTGCTCGAACAGCAACGCGTACACCGCCAAGCAGTGTTCCCACCGGCCGTCTTACCAGCGCTTTGGATGACACCGCCGTTGTACGCAAGCAACCAGTCGCCTAGTTGTTTCGATGTCGTCGTCTTCCTCTTCGATGTCGTCGTCGTCACGTTGTCGTCGTCGTCGTCGTCGTCGTCGTCGCCGCCGTCGTCGCCGTCGTGTGCGACACAAGCATCCTCGTCGTCGTCGCCGTCGTCATCTAGAGACGTCATGACAACAATCTGCCAGAGAATGAAGAAAAAAGGGAGAAGAAAGGGCGAAAAAGGGAGAACAAAGGGCGCTGCCTGCACTGCAGGAGGCCACCTGGTGGACTAGGAGAGAGGGAGAGAGGGAGAGAGGGAGAGAGGGAGAGAGGAGAAAGGGAGAGAGGAGCCTACGCCACTCTGACACTTTTGCTTCAATCCTGTGGGGGTTATCTGAAGATAACCCCCAATCTCAAACCCCTAATCCCCTTCAAAATGGTCCAGCCCGACCAAAATGGTCGGTGAGTCTAACCCCCAATCGCAAACCCCTAACCCCGTTCAAAATGGTCCAGCCCGACCAAAATGGTCGGTAGAGTATTTTAGAGTATTACTTAGTAATACTTAGTAATACTCAAAATACTCAATACTCTAGGTATAGTATAAGTATTGAGTATAAGTACTGGGTAGCCCTGGCCGCCCTGCTCCACTTCCGTCTAGAGTCTAGGCCATGAAGAAAGAATACGTTGAAAGAATTGGACGCGTTGAAAGACGCGTTGAAAGAATACGTAAGAAAGAATTGGCGCGAAGAACATGTTGGCCGTGGCAGTGCCGCAAAATCAACTGCCCAGTGTTATAATGGTAAGGGGCCCACCCACTAGATAGATAGGAGCCTGGCGGAGAAGGACCCAATTACCCTCCCTCGCCTAATCTAAAGTAGAAACTATAAACTAGAAAGGAGGAGAAGGGCGACCCGACCGACCCGACCAGAGAGGGATCCCCCCCGCCCGGGCCCATTGGGAGGAAGTGGAGTGGAGTGGAGTGTGAGTGAGGTCTCCCCCCCGGGTATCAATATTGTCATTTTCAAAAACTCCCCGGGGGCATGGCGGAGACGACGACGACTGCTCATGCTCCCCCCCATGGCGCACCCGGGGCATGGCAGACTGCGGTGACCAGCCTGGTGGCGGCGACGACTGCGAACTTATCCAAGGCGGGGGCTGGTGGTGGTGGTTTGGATTTCACTGTGTCTTCGGACATGTCCATGCAGTACACGCCCCCTTCGTCATCGGCATTGGCGCGTCTCGAGGCGATTATGGGGAGTGCGGGATCCGTGGGGGGTCGTCCTAATGAATCTGGGGATTATTCCGCCGGCTCGAAGAATCATGCCTCGTCGGCCTTATATTCTGGTCGTCGGCCGTCCAGTCGCAGTTCGCCGTCCATGGCGCTGCTGGCGACGTCGAGTGAGGTGGTTTCCACACTCGCGCACGCGTCGGGACTGCTCACGGAACTTAAGGTGGAACTGGCCGCGGCCCAAGCGGCGAGAAGGGAAGTGGAACAGCAAAACACAGGAAGGGGAGAACAACCGACGAACGCCGCGGCTGGGAGCACATTCTCGCGCCTGCTTGCGCTTGAAACCTTGATTCACGAACGCGTCTTACCTGCCCTGCACACCAGCACATCAAGCACCTCCGACAACAACAACAACAACAACAATAGCAACAACAACAATAACAATAGCAGCAGCAACTTGTGGGACGCAATCAGCTCGTTCCGGGAAAGTGCACGCGCGCAAAACGAAGCGCTCGTCGACGAAGTCGCCAAACTAGCAACGCGTCTGGACGCCGTCGCGGAAGCGGCGCCGAGAACCGCGAGGTCCGTCGCCGACGACGCTTCTTCGCAAGCAATCACGTCCGCGGAAGCAGCCAAGAAAAGCTCAAACGATGCACTCAACGAGGCGGCCGAAGCCAAACGACGCGCGGCGGATGCCGAGTCGGCATGCGCGGCGATTTCCGCAAAACTTGACAAAGTCGCGGAAACCAACAGCAACTTTCAGAACCAGCTGAACCAAGACGAACTCAAACGAAGGCTTGCATCCGTCGAGGCTAGACTAGCAGACAACACGCGCGTCGATGCGCTCGAGGATAGAATGAACAAAGCAGAGCAGGCATATGCGCCGGCGTCTGCCGTCGCCAGCCTGCGCGACCAGATCGCGGCGGTCGAGGCACTCGCTGTCAAGGCGGCGGGCACGCCTGCAGCAATGGATCAGCTCACATCGCGCGTCAACGCGCTAGAAGCCGCCGTGCCATCTGCCATCGACGATGCACTTCGCGAGCTGCAGGAGGACGTCGCAACGCTGCGCAAGAAAATGGGGGATGACAGCGCACGCATGATGCCTGAGCGCGGCCGGCAAACGCCACAAAATGCGCCGCTGCGTTCGCGACTCGCGGCGACGAAAACTCCCACCACCGTGTTCCGCGACAACCCAGCCTTCAATCCTGACACACCCACGTCCGCAGATGACAGCCCTGCTGGCCCGAGTGGCACCACGCCTGGCCTGCGTGCGAATGCCGCATTTGAAAAGGCACTCGCGGAGGAGAAACCCGCCGTCATGGATCATCCCTCCGAGGATGCGGAAGAGTCGGCGGAGTCGCTTGCCAAGGCGATTGCGTTTGCGAATCTGAAGAGCGCATCCAAACAGCGTAATCTGAAAACCACCGCGCTAGGTGCATTCAGCGAGCAAGCAAGCGAAGGTCGTGCAGAGCGCGATCGACTTGAGGCGGAGGAAGAGGAGCGCGCATTTGCCGAGGCGAAGGCAAAGGCGGAGGAAGCCGCGCGTGCAGAGCGCGAGCGACTTGAGGTGGAGGAAGAGGAGCGCGCATTTGCCGAGGCAAAGGCTAGAGCAGAGGAAGCTGCTGCCAAGGCGAAAAAGGAGCAGCAGGAGCAGGAGCAGGAGCAGGAGCGACAGCGAAGTCAGGCCATCAAGCGCTTTGCAACACTTACACCGGCATCCTTCGCGCTAGATGGTGCAAGACCACCTTCGATTTTCTCGGCAGGTAAAACCACGTCCAGTGAGAGTGAGGAGGTGTCGACGGCGGCAACAGCAGCAACAGCAGCAAAGTCGCCTGCGTCGATTCCTTCGCCCGATGGAGGCCGGCGTTCGCCTCTTCCGTCGCTAGGCGCGCCGCGCGGAGGGGCGCTGCCACCGCTAGGAGGATCCCAGGCTGCGCTCTCGCCTCGCGCGAGCGACGTTTTACTACGACCTACGACTCTCACGTCCGACGACACATCAGCAAAGTCGGCGATGCCACCATCTCCGCCTGGCGGACGGCCAGATCCAAGTGAAAAGACAGTTAGTCAAAAGCGCGATTTCTTCAACAGCATGAGTCACAGCTTCGACGACGACGATGACGTCAATGATGACACGTGCACGGCAAGTGAGCCAACTCCGCTGAAGGACACAGCATCGTCGTCAGCCCCCACAACTGTACCACGCTCTGTGGATTCAAAGCACTCGAATGTGACGTTTGACTTTGGCGTGGCTGGCGAGACGAGCGTTGGTGTTGGTGGCGACGGAGAAGACAGCCCCAAGGATGAGTCGGGTAGATCTCAGCCAGTCTCCGCTCGTGAGCTGGCGGTGCAGGAGGCTTTCGAGATGGCTATCAGTGGGCAGGGTGGGGGGAGCCGTTTCGCCGCCGTACTTCAGCAGCAGAATCAGCAGCAGGATTTGCCGCCGACGGCGCCGCAACAGCAACAGCAACAGCAAGCGAAAAAGCGCACCGTTGCCGTTCCACGCTCCAAGCCTCTCACTCCTCCGAAATTGGGCACAAGCTTCTCCGATTCCGATTTAGGTCTTCCCGGTCTTGGCGTGGAAGACTCGACGACGTCGATTCCGGAGGACAGCGGCATGCATGACACCGCGGGCGACACTTCTTTACTTTCCGAGGGCGATTCCTTCGCCATCACACCTCGCATCAACAACAAGCGCGAGGCTAGCATTCTTGAGGATCTCGCGCAGGCTGAGGAGGAGCTTGCGGCTGCTTGGGAGGCAGACGACCAATTCCAGCTTGACATTCTACAGGCGCACGTCGACGAGCTCAACAGCGATTTGAACAAGCTCAGAAGTGTGGGTGGCGATGGCGACAAAAAATAAAAGCTAATATTCGCTCATTCAGTAATGGAATGTACTTCACATCGTCCAACGGCCGTCCATTCACACCATTCACATTCATCCCATTCAGCGGCGCGTTTGTGTATGGCGCTGGCGAATTCGATTCCACTACTGTCAGGGAGGTTTGTCAGGGCGCTGGCGCTTTTCCTTTCCGATCGTAATAAGTAAAAGGAATTTGTTTTTTTTCGAGAGGTAACACAACACAACAAGACAAAAAGTCTGGCAAAAAGTCAATGATTCGCGCGTCGCGTCGATCACCGCCTTGCCGGCGTTCCAGGCTTCGCCTTCGCCGCACCTGGTGCATACGATGGTGCACGATTTCCAAATGCCCAGCGGAACAGACCAACGCTCGTTGGCTTCGGTTCCTCCGTGCGCGCGGGAGGCTTGTTGTTGCCCTTCTTGGCCCACTTCTTGTATGCGCCAAGCTTCGCGTATGCCTTGCCCATGGCATCCTGCACAGAACCCTTGAGCGCCTTGAGCGCCTCCGCGAGCGTCGCGCGTTTCGCCTTGTATTCCTGTGCAACCGCCTTCGCCTCCACCTTGACATTCTTCGGCTCGGCCTGCTGCTCGAGGAACTCCACGCGCTCCTTCAGCACCGCAAGTTCGTCCCCGCTCACACCCGCGTTGTCCTTGACAAAGTTTCCGCGAAGCTCCTGAGGGCGATTCAGCGTTTCGAATGCCTTCATCGCACGCTTGTGGAAGTCCTCGCGCTCCGACACCGCGGCAAGCTCGAGCTTCTTCAGGCGAGTCAGCTCAGTGGACATGCGATCTACCGCGGCGGCGATGTCGCCGCCAAGGCGCTCGAGCAGCTCGTGAATGCGCTTTGGTGGCGTGCCAAGCTCTTCCCATAGCATGCGAGACTTTACGTACAGCGAGAGCAGAGCTTGCATGGATCCACGCGGCTCTTGGATTCCTTCCACGAACCAAAGGAGACCTTGCGCCACGTTCGGGATGACGATGTCGCCCTCGGCGGTGTGCTCTGGCCATCTCTTCTCCCATCGCGTGATGCCCTCCTTTGTTAGTTTGTCGAGCGCCGTGCCGCGCATCTGCTGGAACACCAGATCCTGCTGCTCGAGCGGAATGCGTTTCTCGGACATTTTCTTCGACGCATTGACGAACGTCTGTGCTTTCTTCATGTTCGCGTCGAGCTGCACCGATCCGTCCTTGTACTCGCCGAGCGGCGTGGGCGGCGGGATAAGATCCTCCGAGCGTTTCTTGACGTACTTCTTGTAAGCCTTCTCCGTGAAGTACGCTTTTACCGCGATCGATGGGTCCGTCGTCGCCTTCGCCTTGATCACCTCCTTCGCCTCCTTCGCCTCGAGCTTGAGGATTCCACTCTTCTGCTTCGCCACGGTGAGAATCGTCTTCGCCTCCTCCTTTAACGATGTCTGTTGCTTCTTTGCCGCGTCCACCTTTTCCTTTTTGGCAGCCTTGTCTAGCGACTTGTCAGCCTTCAGCTTCTTTAACTCGTCTTTGAAGGCGGCGGCATCCGCCTTGACCGGCTTGACAGCCTCCTTGGCTTCGGCAATAAGCAACTTGGACTCCTTCGTCTTAATAATCGGCTCCGCGATTTTCTCGAGCATCTCCACACGCTCCTGCAGACGTTCGATCGCCTGCATCGTCAGCGCACTGTTGTCCGTCGCGAATTGCCCGACGAGCGACTCCGGGGGAGGCTTCTTCAGACTCGCAAATGCAAACTTCGCGCGCGAGATGAGCTCGTCGCGTGCGGTGACAGCCTTGAGCTCCACCGCACGAGCGCGGTTGACCTCCTTCTCGAAACCGTCGGCGACGAGATCGACTGTGGTGCCAAGCGTGCCAAGGACCAGCTCGCGGCGGTCGACCTGCGTGCCAAGGGATTTCCACAGCGCCTCGGCGCGGTTGAATTGCATGATGAGCTTGTGCACCTCGCTGTCCGACGCGCGGTGAACCGAGAGACGATCTGCCGCTTCCAGCGCTGCGCGACGCATTTCCTCGGACAGCAGGCCAAGGACCATGGACACCTCGGACTGGTTGAGATCCACGAGCAGCTCCGCGATTTCGTCTCTTGTGAGCGAGCGCATCATTTCCTCTGTCCATCCGGCAAGGATGAGCTTTCGCAGCTCGGAGTCTCCAATGCTGCGCAGGAGCAATGCCTGCAGTTTGATTGGCAGAAGTCCCACCGCCTCTGCGGCAAGTGCCCTGGGAACGCTTTCGACGATGAGCACCTGCGTTTCGAGCTGATCCGTGGCGAGAATCATGTCCGCGAGCTGCTGCGGCGTTAAGGAGCCGAGCAGCAGCTTTCGCTTCGTATCCGTGAGGCGTTTCATTGCGAGCACCAGCAAGCTTGGCGGCAATTTCGGCGCGAGATTCTCGATGTGCTCGGGCATAAGTACGCTCACACATGCTTCTCGGCTCGCTGGTGGCATCGTCTCGGCAAGTGCCGCCAAGTCTGACGCCGACATGATGTCGAGAATAGCATGCACCTTGTCTGCGGAAAGATTGTCGATGATCGGTGCGCGCACTTCGTCCGGCAAGGCGAGCATGAGACGCGCCTGCACATCGATAGGCAGGCATATGATGATATCCGCCGCGCGCTGCGGTGCAAGCTGGCAAATCACCTTGACGAGCCAGTCGAAGCCCGCCTTATCGAGCTCGCTCGCGGCATCGTTGGGGTTCATACCATTAAGTTTGGCGAGGAGTTCCTGCAGCGCGGGGTCGCGCAGCACGAGGAGAGCACGCATCAGGGCACCTCGCACTTCCTGCGGCAGTGCGGCGAGGATACGTTTTTCGAGCTCGGGGTCGTTGAGCGAGAGCACGAGGTCCACCTGGTCCTTGAGCTCCAGCGCCTTGAAGAGCTTGACGATCATGTCGTCGGATATGAGTCCAAAGAAGCGCACGCGATCTTCTGGCACGAGGCACTGCACGATGCGAGCGAGCTGCTCGCCGTTGAGTGCCTTGAGTAGATCTGCGAGCATGGCATCTTCGAGGCACCCGAAAAGCACCTTGACCTGTTCGTCGGTGAGTGCGGCGAACACCGCTCCTCGCAGTCTCGCGGGAATGTCGAGGAGAACTTTCACAGCCTCGAACATCGTGCACTGCGCGAGCATCGCCGTCAGATTCGCGGAGTCCCCGTTGTTGAGTTTGTCGACGAACGCCTCGAGCTGCTCAACGGACAGGCGCGCGGCGACGGACGCCTGCGTTTCGGGCGTGAGGTGTTCGAGCCTCGCGGCGCCGACTTCCGGCGTGTCTTGCTTCATGATTTCGAGCAGGAGCAGTGCACCTCCGTACCTTCGCTGGGCACTCATCTCGTACGTGTCCACCTGCGCGTCGCTCATTTCCTGCCACTGGTGTTCGGTGGCGACGGCAAGCTTTTGCACAACCTCCGGCGCGAGCCTTTCGTCGACGGTGCGCAGTTCGCGCAGGCGCACGAGCAGGTGGTCGCGCACGACGGCGCCCGAGTCGACGTTCAGGCACCCGGCGATGGCGACGATTCGATCTTTTTCTTCCGTGTATATGCGAATGAGGTCGTACTCGCTGTGCTGTTCGATGCCGCGGTAGCACCTGCCCGCGAGTCCTCGCGCGTGCTCGGCGATGTTGTACTCGTTCCAGATGGTGACGAGTGCGGCGCGCGCCTCGAGTGCGTCCGCCGCGGCGGTGGCTGCCGCCGCATCGTCGCGCAGGTGTTTGCGCGCGAGTCGTCCTCGCGCAGCCGCCTGGATGCGCAGTGCGGCACTTTGTTCCTCGCGCATGTGCGACACCTCGATGCGCGCCTTTTTCCCTCGAAACGACGCTTGGATTTTGCGCGCGGCGTTCTGCTGTTCGTTGAGTTCGAGTTCCGCCTGCTCGAGTTCCGCCGCCATGACTTCCTCCTTTCCGGCGAGTTCGTAGAGTTTGCCTTCGGCTTCCTTCGCGCGTATTTCCGCGGCTTCGACGGCGGCGGTTGACCCGGCGATTTGCGCCTCGAGTTCCTTGCACCTTCGTTTCCAGACGATGTGCGCGCGTTCCTCGTTCCACGAGCGCAGCGTTCCGTTCTTCTCCATGTCGCTGAGCGTTCCGTTCGGGCGAATGGCGTAGTAGCGCACTTCCGACCCGTCTCTCTTTTGCGCGGATGGTATGTGCGCGCCGGCGTCAACTTCTTCGCCCGTTTCGACGTTCCACAGGCGCGCGCCTGGTTCCATCTTGGTGAATTGCCGTGCGGGTGCGCGTTCTCCGTTCGCGTCTTGGAGGCCTGCGACGACTCTGTGCAGCTGTTCGACGGCTGCTTCCTTTTCGACTTCGGTGACAAACTGCGCGAGTGCGGTGACCCCTCGTTCTTTCAGGAGTTCGCGCATGCGCACGGTGTACTCTCCCAGGCTTCCCGACGTTTGCAGGAACGCGCTCTGCTGCTGCCTGAAGTCGGCGACTAGCAGCAAGTCTCCCGCGACTTCCGCCTTGTCGCACAGCGACTTGAGAACATCCTGCAGACCTTGGTCGAAAGACGAGCCTGATGATGATGATGGCGGCGCAGCAGCCTGTAGAGCAACCTCCTTGTCCGACGTGTGCGGCCGTCCAGGCGCCGTTCGAGGACGTCTCAGCGCTTCTAACCGCGCGTTTGACGACAAAGAGGCTGCCGCCGCATCGCGAGGCGTGACGTTCCCCGAAGGTGCCACCTGAGAAGACTTGGCGAAGAACACCATATGAATTGTTTATTGATTTATCTATCTATCCGAGTATATTTTTTTTGAGCAATGCAATTTCAAAAGCTCAGCTCTAAGCGCTGAAGGGTGCGTATTGTATTGTATTGTATTGTATTGTCAACACCACCACTCTGCTGCACAACTCCTGAAAGCACCCTGCAAGCAGAGACACACAGACAGACAGGAATCCTATTTGAGACTCCGCTGAGAAGCTGAGAGCTGCTGAGAGCGTGCGCGCCAACAACAAGCAAGTGCTTTGTGAAGCCCGCTAGACGCTGAGAGCTGAGCGCTGAGAGCTGAGAGCTGAGCGCTGAGAGCCGAGCGCTGAGAGCCGAGAGCTGAGAGCTGAAGGTGACGCTGAGAGCTGAGCGCTGAGAGCTGAGAGCTGAGCGCTGAGAGCCGAGCGCTGAGAGCCGAGCGCTGAGAGCTGAGAGCTGAGAGCCGAGCGCTGAGACTCACCTTCTTTGAGCGCTAAGCCAACACAGCACAGACTCGCACGGCTACGCCGCTGCTCGCCCGAGTGTAAGCTCTACAAGACTCGCACGGCTGCGCCGTTCTCGCCCAGATGTTTGATTCCACAAGACTCGCACGGCTACGCCGCTGCTCGCCCGAGTGTAAGCTCTATCTACAAGACTCGCACGGCTACGCCGCTGCTCGCCCGAGTGTAAGCTCTACAAGACTCGCACGGCTACGCCGCTGCTCGCCCGTATGTTTGATTCCACAAGACTCGCCCGGCTACGCCGTTCTCGCCCGTGTGTAAGCTCAACAAGACTCGCACGGCTGCGCCGCTGCTCGCCCGTATGTTTGATTCCACAAGACTCGCCCGGCTGCGCCGTTCTCGCCCGTGTGTAAGCTCTATCTACAAGACAAGCACGATAAAGCTACGCCTACAAGGCTCGCCGAGATGTCGCCGGCCGGCCGAGAAACACCACACGCAGGGTTTGTTGATGCGCGCAATGAATGGAATGGCGCCCCTCCTGGAGAGGTTAGACTTAACAGTGAAACCCAGAGCCTGAGAACGGCGTGCACGTGAACAGCGTGCACTGAGGGGAGAGGTGGTGTTAAGGTTACCCCTAGTCTAAGGAAGTGTTGGACACGACCATTCCTGTGCATCCCGACCTGTGCATTGATCCCGACCTGTGCATCCCGACCTGTGAATCCCGACCATTTTGTGCATCCCGACCTGAAGCCCCGACCAGGACCAGGGCCTCACACCCACGTGCACCCATGGGTGTCCACCCACGGCCACGGGTTTGGTTCGCGGGTTTGGTTCCACCCATTTATTTTTCCACCCACCCACTCGATTTGGTGTTTTGGGGGGTGCACCCACCCACCCACATGGGTGGCACCCACATCCACCCACCCACGGTGCACTGCGAATGGGTGTGAAAATGGGTTAGGGGTTGTCATTGTAAATGGGTTAGGGGTTGTGAATGGGTGTGAAAACAAGAAGAGCCCTTGGGGCGCCAAATTTGGACTTTCTGAGCGCCAACTTTTTTTCTCTAACAGATAGGTCGGGCTCGACCATCTTGGTCGGGAGCCCCCAGGCGCTCCCTCTTATCATTCTCGTTCCCCTGCGCGTTACCTCCTACATTCAACAAAAAATTGGGACGGTACAGTACCCGTGCTGGAGTGGGCCGTACAAAATTCTCCGTGTCGACTCTGACAATAACACGGTGGAATTGGAATTGCCTGATACTACCACTCACCCGGTTGTGCATTGGTGGATTGGTTACGATGATACTCCTGAACAGAGCAAGGGCTGGGCTTATGAGACACCTGATACTCTGCAAATGTTCATTGACGCTGAACAAGGTTATGGAATATTTCCTCAGAAAGGCATTAATGCTACCACTTCTGCTCGTGTGGAAAATCATAAGCGTACAGCTTATGGCCATGTCTACCCTATCTTGACTATGATTGTGTTTTATTTATGCTTGACGACTTTGACTCGTGAGCCCTTATCCCCGAGGCGCACCCGTGAGTGGGCGGTGGAGGTGAACCCGAACGGCCTGCAGAGGTGGAGCTTCGACAAGCTCAAGGCGCCCGACGGCAACGCGCCGGTAATCTTCGACTCGTACGGCTCCACGCGTAGCCTCACCGGCGTGCCTCTTCCGGATGCGAAGCCTCCGATTCCGCCCGACGTGTGCGGGCCGTGCCGCTTCCAGCTCAACCGCGGTTTCCTCGGTGTTCCGCTCTTCGGCGGCGTCGCGGGCGACAGCCTGGCCAAGTGGTTCGGCGACACCAAGGAAGGAGCCTCTGCTCAAGCTGCCCTTGAAGGCGGGTGTGCCCTCGTACATGGGCATTCCCATAGACTACGTCGACGACGCCGCGCTGATCGTGCCGCAGTGAGTGAGTGAAGACAAGACGACGTGCGACGTCGCATGGCCTCCTTCCGTTCGTCGTCAGCCTTGATTGCGACGGAGTGGAGCGTGTACGTTTCGTGGGAGAAGTCGGACGTCGTCAAGGAGTTTGGGTACGCGAGTGGCGAGCACTCCGTCTTAAGGAGTCTCGACGGATGCGATTCTCGGACCCCCATTGCATTCTCGGAAACTGGGTCTGATCGTCTCAAGCAGTGGACTTTGTATAAATCACGTGTCAACAAGTCAGTACACGTGTGGTACAATAGGAGTGAGATGTTTACAACACAAACACACACACACACACAAATATCTTCGCTCTGGAGATGTCTTTATTACACACACACACACACACACTGTTTTTTTTTCATCGTATTGTTAATCTTTGCACCCTAGCGCGCCTTTGCCTTCGTCGTCCAACGTGGGATTCTTGCACACCTTGTTGACGTCACTGCTTGATAGAAGTGCGCCTTCGAAGTTCACGCCCGCGAGGTTCGCCCACACGCCGTCGTACTGCCCGAACGATGCGCCGCTGACAATGGCGTTCTCCAAGTTGGCGTTGCGCATGTCCGCGCCGTCGAACGTGCTCTCGTACAGGTTCGCGTCGACCATGGTCGTGTCAACCAGTTTCGCGCCGCGAAAGTCCGCACGACTCGCCTCGCGTCCAAACTTCGTACGCGAAAAGTCACTCCGACGACCACGAACTCCTGAGAGCACCTCTTTTGACAGATCTTTCCCGCTGTAGTCGCACCCCTCGACGTTCACGAGCAGTTCCGCCTCCCCCGCAAAGTCGCTGAACCCCGCACGCGTCTTCGCTCCTTTTTGCAACAGTTCCATCGAGCACGCCTCAGGCTCTTCCACGGTGGCGTACGCGGGTGGCACATCACGAACACAAGCACCAAAGACGACGGAAACACCAAGAGCGAAAGACGCCAAAGATGACGATGACGATGATGAAGGAAGATGAAAGAAAGTCAAAACAGACGACGATGACGACGCTGCTTGCGAAGATGAGTGCGGTCGCAAAGAATGCGAAGAAGAACGCGAAGAACGCAAAGAGCGCCAAGAACGCCAAGAACGCGAAGAATGCGAACTATCAGCACAGGAAGCACGCCCACAATTCTTCGAAGGCGAAGGAAAAGAGCAAGACAAAGACACACCCTGTGGTGATACACGCATCATCTGAGATATTCGCGTATTCGTTGGCGTCGGCATGGGCATCGCTGGGATGTGGGATGTTGGGATTTGGGGCTAAACCAAACCCCTAAACCCCAATTGAATCTGTCTGTGTGGCTCAGAATGATTTCTCATGGGGCGCCCCTGAGTGAGACGTTCCCCGGACGACGATCCGATCTGCCCACTCCCATCCCCCTTGAGTCAAGCCACTAGTGCACGCATCCGTCGCGCGTCACCGTCGTCCACTGGCGTCCACGCTCCTCGTGACACATTAGTCCGGCACATTAGTATCGATCCGTGTGTCTCGTCACCCACTGTCGTACTGCTTGGAGACTACTTCTTGGAGACTACTTCTTGGAGACTACTTCTTGGAGAGAGATGCCATCCATGTCTATGCCATCGATGTTGGTGGTGCGCTCTCAACCTTCGTGGCCTTCGTTGAGTACTCACTTACGTGTGAGTTCTCGCACTTGTATCTCTATGGCACAGTCGCGGTCTCGTTTTTCTTTGAAGTACTCGTCAGCCAGTAGAAAGAAGAACGCGTCGTTAGTGCGTCTTTTGAAGCCGAAAAATAATAATAACACGTCCACCAAGATGAGTAATCGTGGCATGGTTCAGAATACCCAAAATGATGAAAGGGGTGGTGCTTCTCAAGTTTTTTTAGCGAGCTCTTCCGTCGCGTGGATCGCTCTAGGTGTGTACGCGTTCGCTCAACCTGAAGATATCGCACGCACGATGAACCTGTCCGTGCAAGGAATCGACGGGCTGCAGCACCTCACGAACCTGCAGGCGACCGCACCGTACGCCGTACTCCAATCGGCTGTGCTAGCTCTTCTAGCTTCAAACCAAAACCGGCAAGAAGAAGACTCCGACAGTCTACTCGCAACCGCGGGAGCACTCGCGCCGGCGGCGTCCGCACTCGCACTCGCCGTCGCTCTCACGCAAACTCCTATGGAGTCAGTCGACAACGTGCCACTCGCGTGCTACGCCGCTTTCGCCGCCGCGACGGCGGCACTGTCGGCATCCACGTCCAAGAAATCCCCATCCGAGTTTCTCGACGAACGCGCCGAAGACGCCAAGAACATCTCGCGCCTCAACGACAACACGTACCTGCTGTACTTTTACAAAATATCCACCATCGCAAGCCTCGTCGTCGGCGGAAGCTTTGCACTCTCGCCCATCTCGCCACTCGCCATCAGCAACGATCCCACGCCGCTCGCGCAGTTCTTGAGGAGAGACTTCGGGCTGTTTTCCATCTTCCTGCTTGCGCCGGTGCAGACTTTGCTGGCGTCGGCGGCAGAAACAGGCACGCTCGCGACGCCGACGTGCCGTGTCCTGAACCTGGCGGTGGCGATCGCGATTGCGGGTATCGACGGCGTAACGCTGTACAGCTCGAAGGCGACGGCGGACGTGTTGCGCGAGACTCTCCCTGCGGATCAGCTCGCGGGAACTCTCGACGTGTCGAGTCTCGTCGAGGGAAGCAGCGGCGGCATCGAGAACTTCGTTGGCGCGCTTGCAGTGAGCGCGACGATCTTGGTCGTGTACCTCGCTCAGGCGGTTCGGCCGAGCGCTCAGGACTGACTGAGATTGTTGCAACTGAGTAATTGTTTTTCATTTTTCATTTTTGATTTTTACAAAATCACTTGATGTTCGTGAGCGCGATTGTAAACCTCAAAACAGCATCTGGTGGGACGGCACACTCCGTGCCATCTTTCTTACACCCGGCGCCTCTCGCGCCGTACGCGAGCTCAGGCTGGATTTCGACGACACGTACGCCGCCGACTCTCATGGGTTTCATCTTCCCGTCACCGAGCACCGCGATGTCGAACCCTCTGACGACTTCGCCTTGACCTAGACCGAACCTGAAGAACTTCGCGGAGTCGAACGGCTTTGTTTGGCCGACGACCGTACCTGCATAGTCAATCGTCGCGAGGTCAAACTCCAACGCCTCCGCGCCCGTGCCTTCCTTAACGTCTGCGTATTGAATTCCCGCAGTCCCCCCTGAGTCGTCGAGAATTAAATTATTTTCGTTTTCGTCCGCCGCATATGCCTTAATAAGTCCAAGAGACCACGTGTGTTGAAAAAAGGCTATTATCATAAGAGCACTCCTACGCCGCAAAGAAGGCAAAGACGATGAAGGCGTGGGCACAACCTCTTTTGGTGATGATGAAAACTCCTCGACAACACCAAATTCGCGTGAACAAGAAGAAGCTTTGAGGAAAGAAGAAGAAGAAGAAGATACCGCCAAGGATGAGACCGACGACGAAGCTGACATGGACAAGCACGTTCTCGCACCATGACGAACAAGACAAGCACCAGAGAAGCTGCTCCGCCTTGCTCGCTCGACAAGAAGAGGTCGAGGCGCACAGACGACTCCACCATGGCTGCTACCATGGCTGCGACCATGGCTGCGACCTAAGCCTGAGAGGGGGGGACATGCACGCATAGGATGCGACGACGACATGGACACGAGGGGCGAGCACGGACGATGACGCGGCATGGCCATGGCTCTGATTTTTTTCCTGGGAGGAGAAGGAATCCCAAAAACCAAACAAAAAAAATGATATTCGGGGTTTATTAGCCCCTAGGATTCGGGGTTTCCTCCTTTCCAGCCCTGGGGATCATGATCCCGCACGCCGTCATCTCCAAACCGTCATCGGATGACGGACATGTTGGCACTGGAGGACATGTCGGAGCTGCCCACCGCCACAGTCACGGCACTTGTGCCTGCGCAAGCTACGACGTCGTCCGGGAACATCTGTGACAATACTAGTAGTAACCAAAGTTGGTCTTCAGCGGTGCTTGCCGTTCCCGTGGGAAGCAACCCTGCGTACCACGCAAGGAGCATGTCGCTGAAGCGAGACAAGTCAAGTCGAAAGGCAAACCAAGTCGTGCCAGGAGATGATTCTCAAGCAACGACAAGTAACGCCAACGCGCGTATCGGTGTCTCCGAGGCGTTTCTCGAAGACTTCCTCACTCGCGTGCTCCCGCAGTTTGGACTCACACGTCAAGCATTGAGTACGCCGACGACACACGAGCAGTGGCTTGAGCGCTTAAGCCCTAACGACAAGGATATGCACGTCGTTGATGTTGTTCATGCAACGCACTTAACCAAAGCTGACAACGGGGAAACGCTCGTCAACCTCGGCGACGGCTTGCAGGCGCGCAAGAGCGATGTTGAGTTCGTGCGCAGACTCGTGCAACTGCCTCGCTGCCGGAACAAAGACTGGGAACTCGTCGAGGCGGAGGTGGACACAAAACAGCTTCCAGACGAGATTCACGCCGACACGCCATTACTCGTGCGCGTCAAGGGTGACCCGGACGCCAAGTGGATGGACTTTCTCAAAGCTCGTGACGTCGCACTCGTCCAGACGTCGGATATCGTCGACTTCGTTGTCAAGCCTATCACGCAGTGGAAAGATGGACGCCTGCTCAGCGAGCAAGACAGAAACACGTACGCCGAGCACGTCGCGGACGTGCACCCCAAGGGTCGTGATTGGGTCGAGCGCTACTGCTTTGGCGTGGCGAACATCTTCGTCTCGCACGCCTGGATGGACTCGTACCAGGATTTCAGCGACGCGATGACGGGTGGGTCGTCCCAAAATACGTCCGCTTCCAACTGGAACTTCTTTGGCTCGAACCACTTCCACGTCAATCGCGCAAAGCGAATACTCGACATGAGTTCGTTAGGCAATCTCCTTGACGACTATCTCTTCTACCGCGCATGGAGGAAAGACGACTCTGCTGCCTCGTGGCAGATGCGCACGTGGTGGAGGCTCGCACCCTACGTCTCAAGTATCTACAAGATTCCACTCACATTTGTGACACTGATCTGGATGTTCTCTGGGGCATTTTACGTAGTGCACATACTTCCGATTGATTTGTTGGTTTGGATCGTGTCACATCTGCGACTACTTGGCCTGACCGATCGTCGCAATCGCCGCTGGGTGGACATTTTCTGCAAAAACCAGTGGATCGTCAACTCGGGAGACACTCAGCAAGAACTCGAGGATGGCGTAGGAAATGTAGACAAGTTGTGGCTCGTGACTCATTCCTGGCAAAATCCTCAAGCTCTGAAGCGAGCATGGTGTCAATTTGAGCTTCGTGCCGCGCGGGTCAAGAATGTTAAAATCGTCGGCATTGCACGCCACGAGGAAGAGAAACAATTGCGTACACTTTGCAGTGCACTATTTCTGCAATGGTGGTTCTGGGCTAGCATCTTCAAGCCATTTTCGTCATTAAATGTTTTTCCCAATCCAGAATCTGTGGAATTTAAGCGTTTGCGCAATTCACTGAATGATGTCGATGCGAATAAAGCCGAAGCCAGATTTGAACAAGACAAGCGAGACATCCTTGATTTGATCAGAAAGGGTGTCAGCCACAGATACGAGCAAGGTGAGGCGGCGATCTCTGCGCACAACGATGAAATCAAGGATTCTTACCTAAACTTGATTTCCGAAATGATGGATGGTTTTGTGGGAACCAAGATCAAGGATTTTCTTCGCATGACTTCCCTGCAAGGCATCGGCCTTATCATATTTGCTATATTAGTTCCGATCAAAAAGACTGAGCATGAGCAGTGGCTCATGCTTGGCGCGGGAGGTCTTTTGTTTTCATGTGCAGTGTTCCTGAATATATGGATTGATGCTGTGCAAGAACAAGTCAAGCAATATTTTGTTCAGCCTCTTCGCCCATTCATACCTCAGTCTATCCGCCAACCTCGTCCAAAAATGAAGAAAAATAATAAGGAGGAGGCTGCGTCATCGGAATCGAATGATAATGAGAAGGAGGAGGAAGAGGAAGAGGAGGAGGAGGAGAGATGGTCGCTCATATGTAGCTTACTCTGCATAACACCTTTCTTCGTGGTTTTCAGCTGGATTGTGCATGAAGCTCCCAGTCTTGGAGCCGCTTCAGGATGTGTGGCACATCCTCTTGCAAACATTTCCACGGTATCTGCATGCACGTTTGAAGCGACGAGTGCTGCACCGCAATTTCTACTGCAACCGAATCAGAATGGGCTTTTGGGAACTTACTACCAGATGCCAAACCGTGTGGTCAATGGCAAACCTGTCTTCGAAGCCTACATTACCGAGTACTACACAAAGGTTGATCTTGGCACACGAATGAATAAAACAGTGTGCCATAAGAAGTATTTGTACTACTCTGACTCGGATAAATGGATCGTCAGCGATTTCGAAGATGCGGAGATCGGGAAACATCGGGGCTGGATTTTCTCGAAGACGACGCACGTCGCCTCGCCCGCGTGGTTGCCTGCCGATGAGCGGTGGGAGCTATGGAAAACGGGAAAATTGTACAACGGTACCGTGCATCTAACGTGCCGTAATCAACCCGCCGCGCCACCCCCACCTTCTATGAATAGTAGTAGTATAAACGATTCCGATTCGTCGTCGGCATCGTCATAAATCATAATGTATTGTTTGCTGGCCGGACCGATGTCATGTGTTACTCAATTTAATCTCACTCACTCAGATCAAGTAAATTAATTATTCGAGGTATTTTCGGCGTTTTTCTCCGCTGCTATCATTGCATATACAAAGTATCCTGTCATAGCATATGTCCACAAAACGGCAAATAATGCTGTTTTCTCGCCAAGACCATTGAATGCTTTTTCGATCGCGTCGTCCTGAAACTGCAGCGCGCTCAGCATGCTAACGTATCTCCCGCCGAAAAACACTGACCGGAACATACTTTCACGAACATCTGCGTCGTCGCGAGTCACCAAACCTTTCTTGACGGGGTCATTCAAGTCACCATTGTATCCTTTCTTGGAGTTGTAGCGAATTTTATCAAAGTCATAAAGCCTCACAATCGGTCGACCAAGCTTGTCCTTGATATTCTCCAGACGCGTCGACTTTCTTCTATTAGGTGGCTGCGTTCCTCCATTTGAACCAGCTTCCTCGTCGGATATGACGAGGAGTTGATTAAACTGGAATCCGAACTTCTCTTTTAGCATGGCTTTCTCTGTTTTTTCTTCGTCTCTCGTGCCATAAAGCTCGTCGATAATTCTTAGTGATCGAAATTTCCACGTACTCCAGTCAAACAATGGTAGCTCACGAAACTTGGCGAGGTCGGATGCGCTCGGTGTGCCCTTCTCGTACGATAGCAGCTTCATAAGCAGGGGCCAAAAGATATATATTGGTGACGGAGGCATGTAAAACATTATTACGAACCAGTAGAGTACATCAAGTGCAGGTCCACCAGACTTAATACGTAAGTCTAAGCGATTGCCAGCAGGGGGTATCCAGATGTCAACAAAATCGTACTGACCCTTCCGGACGAAGTCCTCGCTAAATCCATATTTCTTGATGACCGCATCAGCCCGCTTCTTATTCAGAAGGTACTTTTCGTAACGCTGTCGATTAATGATGTCGCTGATGCGTTGAAAGGTGACTTCCTCAGCTTGAACCTTGCAATTCGCGAGAAAGTCTCTAGCCTTAGCCGGATCTCTCTCTAAGAATTTCGAAAGGCTGATTAGATTGCTCTCGAGAGTGTCAACCTGGCGATACGGTGCGTGCACCTGCCAAAAGGCGTTGGTAACAGCCACCATGGCAACAATAAATAAGAAATAAAATGCTATGCTCTTCGACTCAGCAACTCCATACATCACCAGGACACACGCAAGAATGAGATTCAGCACCAACGCGAATGTTCCCGAGTTCTGAAGACCGCCAAGATAGTCCTCAAGCACATCGTTTTTGAAGTCGACGATTATGCCGTGGTGAAAGCACCGGTAGTAGAAAATGCGCTTGGCGTTCAGTTCAACCGCGCGTATTACCGCAAAGCCAAGAAAGAATATGCAAGTGATGATGAAACAAACCCAGCATGCAATGACTCCGCCGTGGGCTCCTTCATTGTTCAAAGCGCCAACAGCATACGGTGCAATGATGGCAACAGCAGTAAATGTCGACGCCAGCGCCGATCCGAGGTCCATTTTCATACTCCAGAGGAAACTCCAGAAGTCCTCAACTTTAGGCCCTTGCAAGGCGGGCGCGAGCGCGCCGAGCTCCAGCGGCGGCCTTTTCGGTGGAATATTCTGATCGGAGCACATCCACTCATAGGCATCCTCGGGAGCAGGGTGCCCATCATACGCTTCGCCGCTGACGTAGGCTTGTGCGTTTGTGTACTTGTCTTCGGGCGGCAGGGGCACAACTTTGGCCGCGCTTGGGGCGAGTGACAGACTTGGCCGGCTTATTGTTGTTGTTGTGAACTCGGCCGCCACCGCCATCTGTCCTGAGCGCCCTCCTCCTCCTTCCACCGCTGCCGGCGTCGGTTTCCCTGACAAGACCTCCTTCGCACTTTGCTTGAGCCGGTTGACATCACCCGCGTTAAGCCCTAGCGCCACACCGTCGTTCTCCTCGAGTTCGAAGATATCTTCAACGGACTCAACACCAAACGCCGTGAGCTTACCCCGTAAGGCGTCGTGCGTCAAGCCAGCACGCGCGAGGGATGCGTCCAACAATGCAGTTGAAGTCGCATTGATGAAAAGATCAACCTGCGCCATCACCTGCAAGGCCCGTGGTTGCAAGTTTGCCTCACTCCGTTGCCCCAGTGGAGTTCGCAAAGAAACAGGCAAGTTTGCTTGAACAGCCTCCCCTAGCGTTGCAAGTGGCAAGGGGCAAGGGGCAACGGAGCGACGAGTGAGTAGCCCACACTACATAATATTCCCTAGACTATCATCACGCTACGCTAGCGCTATATGTAGAGTTCCGATCACTACCACGGTAGGGCGGAGCTTCCCCTACCCGGTAGTGTAAAAGGGTAGGTTGGTGTTTCACCCGAACGACAAGCAAACCAAGTAACCCTAACCCAACGGGAGTCACCCTAACCCTAACCCTAACCCTAACCCTAATCATGGTGCCCCCCCCGTGCTCCTGATTGGGTCGTTGTGTCATCCTCGTCGATGGCGATGTCGATGTCGATGTGGAAGCCGTCTTTTCCCATGTCCAAGTCACAATGTGAGTGTTGTTGCGTCCATGCACGTCGTGGTGGTGGTAATGGTGTCAATGTCAACGGTGTTTCTGTTTCTTCATCTTCCACGTCATCAAGAGCAGCAGGAGCAGTTGCAGCAATAGTAGTAGCACGACGACGACGAGGTGCTGTAGCAGTAGTAGCGCGACGACGACGAGCTGTAGCATCCTCGTCGTCGTCGTCGTCATTTGCGTCGTCGTCGTCGTCTCGTTCGGCGGTAGATGATGATGACGATGATGATGGTAAGCTTCACGACTGCGCCGTCATCTTGGTCGCGCCTCGTTTCGCGGGATCGATTGGAAGTGTCGCGAGGAGCTGTGCGGCGTTCGACGTGCCTGAGATGCGTATCGTCAACACGAAGTGCAAGGACCACACGTGCCGAAAAGCACGAGGCGCCGCGGCGGGGGCGCAAGGCTTGCTCATGAACGCAAACATGTACGACACACTCGAAGACGCGCTGGGCGACCACGACGACGGACTGTGTTTCGTCGTCCCAGGAAGTGACGCGGCGAACGCGTGTCAAAGCATGCACAGCTCGCCAAGAAGCGCTTACACGAAGTGGAAAAAACAAACAAACAAACAAAACCAAAACCGGAGAAAACTATGCTTGGTGTTTGGCGCGGAGAATACAGGCTTAAGTGAAGAGGATGCTGCGAAATGTCGCTACGGCGGTGCACAAATTAACCACAGCGCCAATATCGAAAGCCTGAGCCTGCCGCACGCCGTCTCCGTCGCGCTCTGGGACATGTACAGACCGGACGACGACCATATGTAGTATACACTGTAGTCTTCTGATTGTGTTCTTATTTACAACAACAGCAGCATGTTACAATATGTCACGCTTGTTTGTGCTTACCAAAGGTCGTGAGCAAGTACTTGACACCCATGCCGAGCGCGAGCACGCCCGCGGCTAGGCGCCGACGCCGACGACGCTCGGCGTCGAAGAAGTCGTCCAGCAACGCGACGCGACGGCGCCCGCCGCCGCGTCGTGAAGATGACGCTCGCACGGGCGCCTTCGACCCACCACTCCTGCGATCCGCCTCCGCCGCGAGGTCCCTAAACATGTCGCGAATGACGCCCTCAGCCACACGCCGAACCAGCCGGTCAAGCGGAAACGGTGGCACGAACGCAAGTCGCACGCAGTGCGTCAAGTGCACCTCGCACGCTGAGGATGAGGATTCGCCGTCAATGTGAGACGGCGTGGGAACGCACGTCCAGCACCCTTCAAAGCCTGAAAATGCACCCGTTCGCCTTGCGTCTTCGCCGCTGTTGGCAAGCTGTTCCAACGCGCGTTCCTCCAGCGCCTCCAGCTCGCGAGGGAGACGCACCTGCTTGATGGCCATCGTGCACGCGTTGCGGTCGACAACCACCTGAACGCAGAGCCCGAACGTTCCCGTGAGAAACCCAAGCCTCCACCGTCCAACTTGCGAGACAATGCTCTGTTCGTGCTGAGGCGGAGCAGGAAGTGGTCTTCGGTGCAAAATGCGCTCGACGTTTCGAAAGATCATGTGTGCTTCGGGATCACACAGAATCGCGAGCGCCTGTTGCGCGTTCGTATGGTCAAGCTTTAAAGACGCGTCCACTTGGATCCCGCGACCAAGACCAGACGCACGTGTACATGACGACGAAAGCGTGAGCTTATTGTTATTGTGCATGACGCGGGCTTTGTGAATGAAGGAGTCAGGAGTTGAAATGTCGCAGGACAATACCACCAGACACACACACACACACACACACACACACACGCACACACACACACACACACGCACACACACACACACACACACACACACACACACACGCACACACACTCACACTCACACACACACACACACACACACACACACGCACACGCACGCACGCACACCGAGTGACGACAATGACGTGCTGCGCGACGTGCTGCGAGACGTAAAGGGCTAATAGGAAAAAGGGGGGGGGGGGCTGGTCAGAACGCGTGTTTGGGGATCCATGCGAGAACTGGGAGTTATATTGGGGGGGGATTGTGTTTTTTCGGGAGGGAGGGAGGTTCCTCCTCGTCTCCTGGGGGGGGATCCCGGTCCGGTCGGGCGTTCGTTCCTTCACGGTGCGGTGGTGCACTGCTTTGTTTGCGTTCGTCCATCTCGAACTGGTTTGAACTGACCAACATGTTGTTTGTGCTTTGTTGTACACGCGGGCGGGGGACAAGCCAGGAAGCACCTCGGGTCGCGCGCTAGCCAAAGGAAGCGGCTCGTGCACATTGGTGGAGTCTGACAGCCGTGAACCGCGATACACAGAGCAGGGGACACGCATATTGGGCATCCACGCATGCTTCGACTTATGTGGGCGCTGGAGACAGAATTCGCACAAGCCGCACATTCCACCCGCCAAGACGAGGTGGCAGCAGCGGAGGCGTACGACGAGAAGATACGCAGAGCAATGGGTCACCCTCGTTTTCCTGCATCTTCTCCATTCCAAAACCGGAATGTTACATATCGCCAGAATTACCTGATGAAACTCAACTTCCCGACGATCGCGGAGATCAAAGAGCTGCTGAGAGGGGGTCACGTGCACGCGCAAGAACAAAGGGAAAGGGATGCTGCTGTTGCCGCTAACGAACATGCGGAAAAGGTCGGTGCTCATGTAATGCACAGGTTGCAAAGTGCAAGTTGAAGGAAGTACAAAAGCACGCTTCCGCGAGCGGCCTGAACATCTCGACGACGGGTGCCTACAAAGCAAAGCGCAAGATCCTTGACGAGGATGAGGCAGACTACAATCGTTCTTTCGAGTTGATTGAAGCGTGGTTGAACGACGTCAAAGCAAAGAACCCGCAGACTGAGACTGTCTTCATGAGTGAGTGACGTTGATGGGCGCTTCGCCTGCGGTGGTTTCGTGCTTGGTGACATCGCCAACATGTTGATGGAGTGTGGTGTACCTCAGTACCTGTCACGAACCTTGACGGTACTTTCTTCGATGATGGCCCATAACACAATGGCAAGTTGTTCATCCTCGAAGCAGTCTTGCCATATCACAAATGATATCCGTGTCCCACTTCTTGGCGCCCTAGTTCACCACGCGGAGAACAAGGATGCGTTCCAAATCTTGTTTGTTGAACAACATGGTGCTCCGTGCTCCGCGTACCCGCACGGGAATGCGCGAGTGGCTTGACACCAAGGAACACACACCGTGTTGATTAGCGACCGTGGCAGCGGGTTTGTGCCCGCGGTGCAGTCCGGAGTGTTTGAACTTTGAATTGCGACTGGAGTTGGTTTGACTTTTGACGGTCTGATGACTGATGACGGACGGAGAGCGGGAGAGGGCAGTAACCCTAACCGTAAAACTTTAACCCTAGGGTAGTCTCCATCCCCTTTTGGAACAAAACCGATTCTGGAAATCCGATTCTGGAAATTACGATCGGCGCCGCAGATCACGACGGGCGAGAACGGCTTAAGCATCCGTGCGAGTCTTGTAGAAATTAGAGCTTAGCGCTAGGCTCAGCGAAGGTGAGTCTCCGCGCTCAGCTCTCAGCGCTCAGCGTCTAGCGGGCTTCACAAAGCACTTGCTTGGTGTTGGTTCGTCGCGGCCAAACCACCAGTGCCATGATGGCGCGTCCGTCGGCTCCGATGTCGCGCTCCTCTGGCACGTGTCTTTCGTTGTTGTCAAAGCTCGTGGCAAGTTTCTTCGTAAGCTTGTTGGCTTTGTATATGCTCTATGTTTTGTTAATCAAGCACTCTGTGATAACAATCCATGGTGTTGGCTCTGGTGTTGGTGGTGATGTGGATCGTTCTCATCGCGGCTCGTCGTCGTTCAAGAGAGGAAGTGAGAGAGATTTTGAGACTCCTCGAGCTTGGAGTGCTCGTCGTGTTATCACGCATTTCAACGTGCAGAGTTTGGCGGAAGTGAGGTGGGCGATGCCGTCGCTCACTGCTCATGCGTTGGAAAATGCTCTAAATACCTCAGCACACGTCGTCGAAGTGCCTGTCGCCTGGTGTCCGCCGAAGTCGAACGTACACCCGCGGGAAGCGTGGAGTCAGCCGATCGTCGCGTGGACGTCCGAAGATCCCAATACGGTACATACGGGACTCACGCTCAACGATGCGCTCAACATCATCATAGCAAAGAAACCGTCCATGGGTATTCTCATCAACATACGCGACCCGCGCGCACTTCAACCCGCGCTGAGACTCATCGACGTCGAGGCGCGATTTCATAACCTGAAAGGACCCATATTCATCAAGGCGGAACTCTTAAGTGCGCAAGGAATCAACGCAGATGACACGTACGCGCTCGAAGAACTGCAAGAGGACGTCTCTGAAAGTGACATATTCAAGGCGAACATACCGCTCTTCAGAAGACTCGGATTCAAAGCGACGCACTACACGCACGGAAGAGGGTACGCCGGCGAGACGCGCAAAGTGGAAACGAACGTCACGGCGTTCGTCGCCGCCGTTGCAGCCACGACGCCGTACGCCGCCCTCATGCCGTTTTTGTCGCTGGACCTCGCCAACGCGTGCATGGCGTACTTCCACAACAGAAGAGGGGGCGTGTGGAACAACTACGCGACGCCTAGCCCGCCGCCGCCGCCACCCAACGCGCCGCCGGACTTTCAGGCGTACCTGCGCAACGAAACGCAGAAACTGCAATTCGAACAGCGCGCGGAGGAACGCGAACGCGAGGAACAGGCGCGCGTCGTGAGGCTCGCGAATGCGCAAATCAAAGGGTCGTTCCTAGGATCGTCGAACAGCGTCAACGCGGAAGCTGCTCACCAAGAACGCGCTGTGCAGCAGGCACGAGAGGAAAGACACAGCAAGAATATCATCAAAGGCGAGTGGCTCGGGACGTCCAACAGCGTCGCGGCGGACGAGACGGCGTCCAAAGAGGCGCTCGAGGCGGCTGGATACGTGCTCCGTCCTGTGCCAGATGCAAAAGCGCCGTTCGATTCGAGCAAAAAAATTACAGGAAGCACGGGCGACACCGTCGGACGGAAGGACAACCTGAAAGAGATTAAGGGCGAGCTGCGTGCGCGCGAGGCGTACGAAGCGTACGCCAAAATGGAGGAGGCGGACGCGGACGCGGACGTTCAGAGGCAGGTGGACACTCTGCGTCAAAAACAGGCGCAGGAAGCAAAGGCTCGAACCGAGGATATGGAGGCGAAGGAGACGGGATCGCGACGGTCGCTCCTGCGCAAGCACAACAAACGCAAAGTCGTGGCGCCGAAAGATCCGAAGCACGAAGCCGCGAGCAACAAGTTTATCCGCCAGACGATGCGCGCGAAGGGATACGAGCGGTACCCCGCTCTTCTTGAGAGCCACACGCGAGCGGTGGACGAACTTCTGTGGGGTGCGGGCTGGCGCGGCGCGACCATCTGGCCCGTCCCCGCGTGTCTGCTCGTGCCTTCGTGGTCGTACGCCGAGGAAAAACTAAATCGAACTGTGTACGTGGAAGGCGGCGGCTTTTCCGACATGGGCGAGGATGTGCAGGACCACAGTCTGTTCGTTTACGGCGACATCATGGAGAAGGAGGCGGCGTTCCTGCGAAGCCACATTCCGCCTGAGCGCGTTTACTTGAATTTGACGACGGAGTTTATGGCGATGAGCGGCAAGTACGCGGACGTGCGTTTAAGCGTGCCCGATGCTTGAATGGCCGACTTCTATTCTGTAACTACAATTTGAGAGATTTGTTTTTTGGTGCATTGATTACTAAGTTACTAATTCTTCGCGACGCCGATGAGCAGCGCGGAGTAAGTCTTGCGCGCGTCGGTGCCAGTTCGCCCGCCGCTTTCATTCTCCGTGACGATGCCGTCACGTCCTTTGGCGCCGTAGCCCTTGACCCACACGGTTGTGCTCCCGCCCCCCCCTCACATAGTTGAAACTCTTTGCTCTCGCAAAAATATTTTTCTATTACTAATTTATTACTTAAAAAATTATATTAAAATCTGTGTTAAACTAACATAACATACACGGAGAATTCGGTGAAATTTTAGGTAATAAATAGGTAATAAAAAAACGAAAATAAACTTTCAAGAATTTTAAGTAATAAAAACGAAAATAGTATGATTTGGGCGTTGAAAAAACATGTTGTCTCCCTGTCCATGGCGTCCCCTGTTGTCTCCCTGTTGTCTCCATGAAAGAAAGTGAATAGTTAAAAGACGGTCAGTTACACCTTACATAGGAAAACTTTGTTCATAGACCCCTCTCGAAGTTCTAACCTTCACATCCTATGTACATGTCCACCGTGGGGTCCGTGTCTAGCCCCAAAGTCTGCTGAACAGCCAGAACGTCGTTTTTGCATGAAAAAAAGTGGTTAAACGAGCGTAGCGCACAATAGGAGGGCGATAAGTATAGCGGACCCCCCAATACTTCGTCCTTATGAGTGTATAAAGACCTCCCTAACTAAGTGGTCATTACAATCGAAGATGTATAACATAGGTTTGATAGTCCATTTTGTGCTTAAGGTACTAAAAATATCACCTTAATGGTCGGGTATATTATAACGGGAAAATCTTAAGGTACGACACGTCACACTTCGAGATAGCATAAGTACTCGAGTTCATGTCAGAATTGAACGATTCTTGGTGTAAACAAGATGATTCATACCCAACTTAAACACCCATCCACCACAAAGGTATCAAAATATTTGAAGACACACCCTAAATCAAGCTCGAGTGCAACTGGGTGTCCGGACACCCAAAATGGGTGTCCGGACACCCACCCGGGACTCCGGGAGCTCGTACAACATGGATGCCATATTGGATGCGGCGGTGACGGTCTGACGGACGAGGAGTTTGCCTTGCGTCCGTCTCCATCAAATGCTGAACGCCGTGCCAACTGCCAACGCGCGAACGGAAAACCCGCCGACTAGACTAAGATAGCACCACGAGCAGGAGGAGGAGCTGAATGAATGTACACGTCCCACCCCGGGCCCCGGGCGGGCCCCGGCCTCCTCCTCCTCCGTAGACCCACCCATCAGGTTCTACAGTGCATCCCCAACCAAATTTATTATATAATGTTCACCCCCCACGTCCATTTCCTCAAAAATTTCTAAAAAAATTCCAAAACTTCTAAAAATTTCCAAAAAACTTTTAAAAACTTTCCAAAAAAAATGGCAAAAAAATCTTCATCTTTGAAGAGTATGTTGCGCCATGCCGTGAGCAAAAACCACCAGAGATTTATTTCAAAATCGGAGGATGAGGATGGTAACATGTGGGATTTGGACTTGAGCTATATTACAAGTCATGTGATAGCGATGGCGGCGCCGGCCGGGACCTTTTCTCATCAACATCAACGCAGTAGTGCGAGTGGTGGTGCGTCCGGGGTGTTTGGTGGTGGTGGTGGTTTTCGTGTTTCGTTATTAGCTTCTTTGTATTCGTCAATAGAAAGCTGGTTTCGCAACTCTAGTTTAGAATTGTCTTCCTTCTTGGATACAAAACACGGTGTATTTTATAAGGTGTACAACCTCTGCTCGGAGACGAACCGGCTGTACGACCCGTCATTGTTTGGGGGCCGCTTGGCGAGCTTTCCGTTCGATGACCACCACGTTCCGCCGCTGACTCTCATAGTGGCGTTCACTGCGTCGGCATCATCATGGCTTGCGCAGCATACGGAACACGTCGTTGCGATTCACTGTAAGGCCGGTAAAAGTCGGACGGGACTCATGGTGTGTGCGCTCCTTGTGAAACTCGGCGTTGTTGAGGATGCCAACGCAGCGGAAGAACTGTACAACAGAAAAAGAACGAACGACGGGAAAGGACTCACGCTGCCAAGCCAGAGGAGGTACCTCAGGTACTTCTGCGAAGCCTTAAACAAACCAGACGATGCGCACGAAACGCCGCCGCGCGTTGGTGTCAGCGCAGTGTACCTGTACGGAACCGCCGCGAGACTCGCCGCGTCGCTCGGACCTGGCCACTTTCGCACGCGCGTGCTCGCAGGCGTATCCACGGAAGGAAAGGCGATCGAAGGGTCGAGGCGCTGGGAACTCGTCGACGACGGAAGCGGCGTCGAGTGCCTGCGCATACCTCTCTCGCCGCCGGCGGTCATCAGCGGCGACTTTCTGATTTTGCTAGGCGCGAATAATCGACCTTTCTGGGCGCATATGCACACGTCGTACCTGCCCGTGCCCGCGCGTGGGGATGGAACCAACGCAGTCTCTGCGTCGACGCCGAGTGAGGTGGCGCTGACCGGCGCGGAGCTCGACAACTTCACCAAGAGCCTTCACGCTGCGGCGATGTCCGAGGAGGTGGACGACGCACAAGACGAACGGTGCGTGATGATCACAGTCGTGCGGGCATGATGAAGCGAGCTTAAGCCACTCAGTAACAGAATGTACTTTACTTTTTCCAAACGACGTTTTTGTGAGACACTTTCATCATTCGTGTACATGTACATGGCGGCGCTGGTGATTTCGCAACGGTTCTATGATCAGGCTGCTGCCGTCTGGCGGGAGAGCTCCGCTTCTTGCGCTTTTAATGTCGTGGTCGTCGTTGTTGCACATCGTCATGCCTCACGCCGTCTCCCTGGCGTGGCGCAAGGCACTGCACGCGCGTTGTCGCACGATACGTTCATCAATGACTCACGCATACTCTGGAACGACGGAGGAAATTCAACTATTGTGCCGCTGCCGTGTAATTACATTTCGAGAACAATTAGTACGCGCAAATACTACATCTACGAGCGTCGTTAAGGCACCGGCTCTGATGACTTGAAGATACTTGAACCGTAAGCACTACGTAGAACATTTCACTTCATTATGTATATTGAAGGGCACGAGACGAGCGTGGAATCGTTTTTCAATGTAGTAGCAAAGTTTGTGATGGAAAAGATTATCCGCAAGACAATGATTGTTGTTCGGTCCTTACTTCTTTGAGTGATTACGCGCGCACTTTGCGCTTACGCACGATCGCCTCCTTGCCCTCCGCGTATCCGAGGAAGTCGCCCCAAGACGTCCAGCCGGATTCCTTGTACGTCTTATCAGGTTTGCTCGGAATATCGTGCGGACGCGCGCCTGACGAACTCCACGCCTTCCACTCCTCCTGGCTCTTCAGGCCGAGCCTGCGCACATACGTACGCGCATCCTCGAAGCTGCGAAACGAGCCAGCCACCTTGCCCTCCTTGTATCCGAGGAAGTCGCCAAAAGACGTCCAGCCCGATGACGCGTACGCCGTCTGAGGATTACTCGGGATGTCGTGCGGACGCGCGCCTGACTTACTCCACGTCTTCCACTCCTTCTTCTGATTCTTCAAACCGAGCGTCCGAACGTACGCGCGCGCATCCTCGAAGCTGCGATACGAGCCAGCCACCTTGCCAATCGCGTACCCGAGGAAGTCGCCGTACGATGTCCAGCCAGATGACGCGTACGTCCTATTAGGAGCGCTCGGAATGTCGTGCGGGCGCTTGCCTGATGCACTCCACGCCTCCCACTCCTTCTGGCTCTTCAGACCGAGCGTGCGCGCGTACGTGCGTGCTTCTTCGAAGCTGCGAAACTTTGACTCTTTTGATTTCCGAGCCTGCTTGCCTTCCGCGTATCCGAGGAAGTCGCCGTACAACGTCCATCCTGATTCCTTGTACGTCGTATGAGGATTGCTCGGAATGTCGGGCGGCCGCGCGCCTGACGAGCTCCACTCCCTCCACGCCTTCTGGCTCTTCAGACCGAGCGTGCGCGCGTACGCGCGCGCATCCTCGAAGCTACGAAACGAGCCAGTGACCTTGCCTACTGCAAATCCGAGGAAGTCGCCCCAAGACTTCCAGCCCGATGACTTGTACGTCTGATCAGGAGCGCTCGGAATGTCCTGCGGTCGCGCGTCTGACTTGCCCCACTCCTCCCACTCCATCTTGCTCTTCAGACTAAGCTTGCGCACGTACGCGCGCGCATCCTCGAAGCTGCGATATTCGCCAGCCACATTGCCAATCGCGTATCCGAGGAAGTCTGGGTACGATAGCCAGCCCGATGACTTGTACGTCGTACTCGGATTGCCCGGAATGTCGTTCGGTCGCGCGGCTGACTTGCTCCACGCCCACCACTCCTTCACGCTCTTCAGACCGAACGTGCGCACGTACTCGCGCGCTGCCTCGAACGACTTATACTCGAAGTACACTCCTATGCGCGACACAGTACGCGCCTTCTCGTACGAGACGCTCAATGACTCACGCAGACTCTGAAACGACGCAGGAAACTCAAACAGGCCGCTGCGGTGCACCCACAGCTCGAGCAAGTAGTACGCGCGCATGCCGCGAGCGTCACCGAGCCAGCTGTGAGAAGTCGAGGACGCGGGAGACTCTGCCAAACACGCGCCCGCCGCCTGCAACTCCTGCAGCAAGTGCGCCAAGTCGCCGTCAAGCAGCGTACGCTGGTACTCCTCAGACCACGAAGGGACGGTATCGGGTGGCGCGTGCAGCACCGCCTTTTCGAGGATACGCGGGTCGAGGTGCACGTCACGCAGTATATTTTTAAGCTCCGGAATGAGCTCGCCGCGTGCAAGCTGCGTCTTGTCGCTTGCCATCATATGCACGTTGGTCTGTGCAATTGCTGTATTTGCTGAGACTGCGCGGCTCGCGGCTTGCGGTGTATGTTTGTCCAAGTCCATCATCGCCGCGGAGGGTTCGGCCGGTATGGTCACGGCCGGCGACTCAGTGACCTTGAACAGCGTGTGTGACTCGTCGTCGTCGTGCGTGAGGTCGAGGACGTCTTTAATTGAGTGAGCAGCGCCAGCGGAGGGAGGAGGAGTACTCGTGAACGTCAAGTCAACGGTGACGATGTCAGACGAACCAGCAACGTGCATGCGGTCGATGGAAACGAGGCTGATGAAGCTGAGTACGCACGCGTCGATGAGGAGCACGTGTCAAGGGTGAGAAATCTGCAGGTTGCGTGCGTGAATGATTCGGCAAACTCAGAGCTGCGGCTGGCCAAGGTAAGCAGGCAGGTTGCGTGCGTGAGGGAAGCACTGAGCTGGTGAACGCTGAGCTGCCGCGTCGGCGTGCGGGGAGGCACCTGTCACCCCTGTGGCGCGCAAATGTTTACGCAGAAGAATGGCGGAGTGTTGAGGGGGCGGGAAATTAGTCCGAGAGCACGGAGGTAGAGCAGGGAGCCATTTGGCCGTTGGGATGGGGATACCCTCTGGAATGGTGAGTGCTCACCACCCTCCCTGGAATTTCCTCATCCTATTGTGTACGTCCACGAAGGAGTTCCCAGTGTGTCTGGATCACCTTGCCCCTCCCCTGATTTTTATTTACTCGGTCAACGAAGGGATCCCCGTTTGTGTTCCCAACGCATATTATTATGTGTGAGTTGTGTGATCAAAGGTCCGTGACAGTTTGTTGAACGTACGTTGATTGAGTTCAGGCCAAAAGCAGGTCTGCCGTATGCACTCTCTGCACGGGCGGCGGGTAACATCGGTGCTTCTTCATAACCGCTACGCATAAATTTCAATTTATCAAGTATATATATCGACAGGCACCAGACGAGCGTGAAATCGCTTTTCAATGTAGTAGTAAAGTTTATGGCGAGAGAAATATATCTGCGAGACAATTTGATTGTGGTTCGTTCCTTACTTCGTTGAATGATTACGCGCGCACTTTGCGCTTACGCACTATCGTCTTTTTGCCGTCCTCGTATCCGAGGAAGTCGGGGTAGGAGATCCAGCCCGACTCCTTGTAAATCTTATTAGGACCGCCCGGAATGTCGTGCGGTCGCGCGCCTGACTTCCTCCACGCAAACCACTCCGCCTGGCTCTTCAGACCGAGCGTGCGCACGAACACGCGAGCATCCTCGAAGCTGCGAAATGAGCCACGCGCACCTTTGCCGTCCGCATATCCGAGGAAGTCGCCGTATGATGTCCAGCCCGATGACTTGTACATCGTTTCAGGATTGGCTGGAATGTCTTCCGGCCGTGCGCCTGACTTCCTCCACGCCTGCCATTCCTTCTTGCTCTTCAGATCGAGCGTCCGAACGTACGCGCGCGCATCCTCGAACGAACGGAATGCGCCAGTCACCTTGCCATCCGCGTACCCGAGGAAGTCGCCGTACGATGTCCATCCAGATGACTTGTACGTTGTCTGAGGATTGCTCGGAATGTCGGGCGGTCGATTGCCTGACGAACGCCACGCATTCCACTCCTTCTGGCCCTTCAGACCGAGCGTGCGCGCGTATTCGCGCGCTTTCTCGAAGCTGCGAAACTTTGACTCTTTTGTGTTTCGAGCCTGCTTGCGACCCGCGTATCCGAGGAAGTTGCCCCAAGATGTCCAGCCCGATGACTTGTACGTCGTCTCAGGATTGCTCGGAATGTCGTGCGGTCGTGACTTCCTCCACTCCTTCCAATCTTTCTGGCTCTTCAGATCGAGCGTGCGCACATATTCACGCGCATCCTCGAACGAGCGAAAGTCGCCACGCGCACCTTGGCCCTCCGAAAATCCAAGGAAGTCGCCGTACGACGTCCAGCCCGATGACTTGTACGTCTGATAAGGAGCGCTCGGTACGTCGTGAGGCCTCGCACCTGACTTGCTCCACGCCTTATACTCATCCGTGCTCTTTAACCCGAGCGTGCGCACGTACGCACGCGCATCCTCGAAGCTGCGATATTCGCCAGCCACATAGCCCACCGCGTATCCGAGGAAGTCGCCGTACGACGTCCAGCCCGATGACTTGTACGTCGTACTAGGAGCGCTCGGAATGTCGTGAGGTCGCGCGTCTGACTTCTTCCACGCCCACCACTCCTTCACGCTCTTCAGACCGAACGTGCGCACGTACTCGCGCGCTGCCTCGAACGACTTATACTCGAAGTGCACTCCTATGCGAGACACAGTACGCGCCTTCTCGTACGAGACGCTCAATGACTCACGCAGACTCTGAAACGATGCAGGAAACTCAAGCAGGCCGCTGCGGTGCACCCACAGCTCGAGCAAGTAGTACGCGCGCATGCCGCGAGCGTCGCCGAGCCAGCTGTGAGAAGACATCGAGGTCGCGGGAGACTCTGCCAAACACGCGCCCGCCGCCTGCAACTCCTGCAGCAAGTGCGCCAAGTCGCCGTCAAGCAGCGTACGCTGGTACTCCTCAGACCACGAAGGGACGGTATCGGGTGGCGCGTGCAGCACCGCCTTTTCGAGGATACGCGGGTCGAGGTGCACGTCACGCAGTATATTTTTAAGCTCCGGAATGAGCTCGCCGCGTGCAAGCTGCGTCTTGTCGCTTGCCATCATATGCACGTTGGTCTGTGCAATTGCTGTATTTGCTGAGACTGCGCGGCTCGCGGCTTGCGGTGTATGTTTGTCCAAGTCCATCATCGCCGCGGAGGGTTCGGCCGGTATGGTCACGGCCGGCGACTCGGTGACCTTGAGCAGCTTGTAAGGCTCGCCGTCGTCGTGCGTGAGGTCGAGGACGTCTTCAGTGGAATTGACAGCACCGGCGGAAAGAGCAGGAGAAGTAGCTTCGAACGTCAAGTCAACGGTGACGATGTCGGACGAACCAGCAACGTGCATGCGGCCGATGGAAACGAGGCTGATGAAGCTGAGTACGCACGTGTCAAGGGTGAGAAATCTGCAGGTTGCGTGCGTGAATGATTCGGCAAACTCAGAGCTGCGGCTGGCCAAGGTAAGCAGGCAGGTTGCGTGCGTGAGTGAAGCACTGAGCCGGTGAACACTGAGCTGCGTCGACGGCGTGCGGGGAGGCACCTGTCACCCCTGTGGCGCGCAAATGTTTACGCAGAAGAATGGCGGAGTGTTGAGGGGGCGGGAAAAGGGGAGGGAGGGGGCAATCAGTTCGGGGTTAGAAATGACTTGGGTAAAGGTTTACCTGGAGGTGGTTCCTGGAGGTGGTTCCTGTGTGGGAGAGAGAGCAGAGAGCACAGAGCAGAGCGCAGAGAGCAGAGAGCAGAGAGCGCAGAGAGCAGAGTGCTGAGTGCTGAGGCACGGCTTATGATAATAGGTAGAGTTATGAGAGCACGCATCTAAAAAAACGACACGTGCTTTGCGGGCACGCAAAGCACGAAAAGGACTCGAGCAGGCAAAGCAGGCCATGAGGAGGCCAAGCAGAGCTTCAGAAGGCTCAGAGCTCAGAGGAATGAGAAAATCAGAAAATTCACACTCATTTGGTGGTGAAAAACTTAGCAAAAACCAAGCCGAAATTGTCCTGCCAGTGAGGTCTGCCAATACACAATTTTCAGAAGGAAGGTTGGAAAAAACACGCAAGGAAGGGTGGTAAGTACAAGCAATGCGTGGACGGTAAATTCATGGTATGTCCACCTCGAAAGGGCAGAAAAACGCCCGCACGCTCCACCCAAACTAGCCCTGCTCACCACCTTAATCTCCCGACCAAAAACAAAAAGGGAGGGGAGGCCTCGCACGGCGCCCCCCCCCCCCCCCCCCCCCCCCCCCCCCCCCCCCCCCCCTCCCGCCCCATCATTCTCCACTTCACCTGCCAACTTCGATCGGTAACATGGCCGAGCTGGATAACACGCCTCAGTTGAGCCTCAGCGTCGTCAAGGGGCCGGACGAGCCTTCCGCTCTTACGCGCTCGTACGTGCTTGACTCGCTCGCGCAACGCCACGACGCACTCTCAGCTTCTGTCCTCCGCGCTTTAGCGGACGGAGTCAACGGACAACAAGCCTTCCTCACAAACGTGTGCAGAAATGTCACGTACAAGTACCAGGAGGCTGCCGTCTTCGCTTGCCTGGAAGCGTACTTTCAGAATGCCGCGCTGGCGATGGCAACCGAGGAGTACGAAAAGCCGCTTGTGCAGGTGATGGACCTTTGCACAGGCCTAGGCAAGACGAGGCCGTTGCTTGCGCTCGCCGCCGTGTTTGCGTGCTTGTTCCGCGACGCAGCGAGTGCCGCAGCCGCAGCCGCAGCCGCGCCAGATCCTCAGGCACCTGGCCGTAAGCGTCGCGTGCTTTTCATCGCTCCACGCAAAAATATTCGCGACCAGTTCAAGGATACGTGGTGCAAGTTCAAAGAGCTGCTTGGCTTGCAGGACGGCGACGTCGTGCACGTCGTCGCTGGTAGGGCGACCGAACCGCACGAGGTGGACTCCATCACCGACGAGAAGTTCAAGCGCGCGAGGATTGTCATCTGCAACTACCATACGCTCCACAAGTACAAGCTCGACAATGCGGAAAAAAACGTGGCTGGCTACGCGACGGGCGAGTTTGGATTCGACACGTTCGTCATCGACGAGTTCCATCACAGTCCCGCAGCTTCGTACCAATACCTCTTCGACTTCTTCAAGCCTTCTCGCGCTTTTGGGGCATCTGGAACTGTGCATCGTCCCGACAGCGCGGTCATGAGGCACAACGTGGCTTACCGACGCACGCTTACATGGGCGGAGCAACGCAACCTGGTGAAGCATACGACACTAGTTCGCGTTCCTTTGCAGCGGATCACATACGAAATGAAGGAGGATGGCGAGCCACCGCAGCAGATTGTGATGGAGGGCGAAGAGCTTCTTGAGTACGAGAGGGACGACGATGAGGATAGCGAGGATGAGGATGGCGAAACTGACGAAGAAGACGAAGAGGACGAAGCTGACGAAGAGGACGGAGCTGACGAAGAGGACGAAGAGGAGAACCAGGTCATGAGGCCGAAGGATTTGAAGCTGCGAGCACTCGAGTATTCTAAGGATTGCATCGTGCCCATCGCCAAGACGCTTGTGCAGTCGGTGCACGAATTGCGGCAGCGCACAGAAACGCGAAAAACGGGCTTGGCCATTGCGAGGAACAGAGACCATGCGTGGCGCATCTACAATATGCTGTTGTGCATGAGAGATCCAGCGAACCCGGCGAGGAACATTAAAGTTGGCATAGTCGTGAGCGGCATTGACAACAGCGGCACATTCGACGAGCTCGAGAGCGGCAAACTGCACGTCCTCGTGGCGGTGGGCATGGTCACCGAAGGCTACGACTGGCCTCCATTCTGCTCGGTGGCGTTCTTTTACGGTCCAAACAGCTCACTCATCGTGGAGCAGATCTTTGGTCGCATATTGCGTACGATTCGTTACGGCGAAGAGCGCTACGTCATCAAGGAGCGCGATCATCATCGCCAGCTCGTTCCGGTCGCTCCGGCACAAAACGTCATCGGTGCCGAGGACCAGGCCCAGCTGGACGCACAGGACCAAACTGGCTACGTCATTTTCCTGAAGATCTTCAAATTGAGCAAACAGTTCCGCAAGATTGGCAAAACGGTTCAAGACGAGACCGCGGAGGCTCAGCTTCCGCCAGCGCCCACGTCGAATGACGGCTCGGGTGTCAGGAGCGGTGGCGGCGACGAGCCACCGGCACAGAGGATGCGTTGGACGGTCGTGGGAGCTGAGACTGGCAATGCCAATATTGAGGCGCGCGGGGACGCATTTCATGAGGCACCTCCTCTCGATACGTCTGCAATAACCTACAACGACGAGCTTGCGGAGCAATCCATGAACGAACGCCCGCCATGGGATAGGAATCCGAGTGGTGCTGCAGCTGCACCTCCCCAGCCTGGCGTGACGCGTGAGGATGTGAATCAAGCGGTGACTCAAGCAGTGACTCAATCAAACCAGAGTGTTCTTGCGGCAATCGCTCAGCTTGCTCAGCTTCAAGGTGGTCAGCCGCAGGCGCAGGCGCCCGCGCCAGCTGCACCCGTCAACTAATAAGCTTTGTGTGGATCGAAGGAGGGGGGCGTGTTTATAAAGCTCTGCACATGCGCCGCGATACCATCAGGCGCTTCTTCAATCGAAAAACAATTTAGTGAAATGCAACAAGCCAGTAACAAAAGACACATTCGTTTATTGTGAGACAAGTTCGCTTCGCATCCAGTGTCACACATGGGTCGAGAACGGCTACCGAGTTGTCGTCGAGGAAGTCTTCCTTCTCCTCGTCACCATTGCCAGCACCGGATTCGGGCAGGATCGTGCTTGCCGTGCTTGCCACGAATCCCACCCAGGTCGGTAGCCGGCCGGCGAATCGCGCAGCGTCATCTTAATACGTGTACGGTGTACCACAAGTTTTGTTTTGGACGACGAACGAAGCGCGCCGCTTTACTCGCTTGTCTGTGGTGCTGGTGCAGCACCGCCCTCTCGAGTAAGTATGTGCGGGTCAAGGTTCACATATATCGCGCATCGCGCTCTCAGTAAGCTTTGGAATTAGCTCACCACGCGCAAGCTGCATCTTGTTGACGCTTGGAATTGTGTTCAAGGACTTCGTTGTTCGCATGAGTCGTCTTTTGCAAGCGTGAGTGCATGTATTATACGCCACGAACAACGCCACTGTTGCAAAAAGTCTCAAACATTCGTCTATCTTAAGATGAGCTTCTGAGGAATCACCATCAAGCAAGACATCAGCCGTGTCGTTTAAGCCTACCTCCTATCCGCTGAGGATGATGACGCGCTTCGTCGTCACGAGTGATCTTGGCCGGCCCATATCGGCGTGCTTGAGATCTCAACCGCGTGCATGAGTGATGAGTCGTGCACGATAGCACGAGCACGACGCACTGCTGCTTGTTGTGACTTGTGAATGAAGTGCACGTCGAGCCAGCCTAGTGAGGTGCCCGAATGAGCTCGGCACGAGCATCATGAGGCACTCCTGCCTGAAGCCCTGACCTCTCTCTGACTCTCTGACTCTCTCTCTGCGCACGAGCACCACCCACTACAACACCTGCGCGTTGTGAAACACGGCCACCGTCCGGCCGGCCAGCCAGCCAGCCTGCGCGTGCGGCACAACGACAGTCATTGCAGACCTGTCGTCCCGCGTCCGGGGAGGCCGCCATTACCATGAACAAACAACAAAGCAAAGGCGTAGGGAGTAGGGACAGGTCAAACAAACCACCGTCGCAGTGGGGATAGTGGGGATCCCTCCGTGCACGGGATCCCTCCGCATCACCATTCCTGGTTCATTTCCCTTCTGGCGAGGGGATCCAGCCATGGTCGGGTCTCCCTCTGCTGATTGGCGACTTTGGGCACCGTCCCTTGACCGTCCCTGGGGGCTTTTTGGCAAGTTTGCCAAGGGGCAGGAGAGGACGGAGGGGTGGTACTTTTCGCGTAAACGGTTGGTTTCCGGCTGATTTTGTGTGTTTTTGTGTGTGTTTTTGCCGTGAAATGTGACGTGAGTTTCGTCCTCCTGGGTTATTGTATGAGAGGAGAGGAGAGGAGAGGTTGCCCTTGCACCACCAATGACCAAGGCAGGTTGCCAGTTGCCACTACGGGTACCGAAGTACTTGCCCGTGGGGTGAGCCGCAGCCTCGGCGGAATTTCCGGCAACTTTCGAGTCTGGTTATGGACTTATGGTAAGGAGAAGCGGGAGGAGAACCTTCCCGTTGAACCGTTCCTTTCAGCCCACCCCCAGGAGGGGGGGGTGGGATGAACGCATCAGCTTGAAACAAATCATTTTATTTGCGAGAAATGCCATAGAGAATTCGAGGCCATTTGGAAAAGTCAACCGTGAGGAATGACGGCGAGGGCCGAGGAGAAACGCCACACACACACACATATCCGCCTGTATGCGCGGTGCACACGTCCCTCGTTTTGATCCTTCCGCTGAATGCTGATCCCTCCATCAAACCAAACAACAAAGTATACAAAATGCCGTCGTAATTGGTAATTTTTTTGTAATTTAATTTTTCAAACCTCTTCGGCCTAAGGTCTTCGAGCCTTCGAAAGTCTTCGAAGCCTTCGAAGCCTTCGAAGTCTTCGAGCCTTCGGCCTTCGAGCCTAAGGTAGGTATTTGCCGCCAACGCGGTGCGAGTGCACCCCCCGCGCGCCAGAGCGCGCTTAAGCTCCCTCCCCCTGCCGCGAGTGCACCCTCCATTCACCTCCACCCCCTGCTTAGCGTAAGCATGGCGCCTATGTTTACCTCTACTGATAACGGCTCCGCCTCTCCGGTCTCTGCGGGGTTGGCCCGCGCTTTGTTCTCTTCTACGTACACTGTTGTAGCACCTTTCGGGTATGGTGGTGGTGGTGAGGAGGAGGAGGAGCTGTACGGTGTGGTGGTGCCAGCAGCGCCGGCCGCAGGGTTGCACGCAGTGCCATTGCCGGCCGCAGCGCCGGTGGTGCACAATCCACAAGGAGGAGGAGGAGCAGGAGGAGGAGGAGGACGGCGAGATTCCACTTCCGCCGTTCACCGTTCGAGGAGATTTCTCGCGTTAATCGCGGCGGTTTTTCCAAATGTCAACCTTAGCGTGAGTGAAGCCGATGGCCTTACCCGTACGCAAGTTCAGCAGAGCTTGTTGGACAACAACAATTGGTCGGCGTCTGTGTGTAAGGCCAAAATCAAGAAGCTTGTTGCGGACAATCAGGAGTTTGCAGACACGCTGTACAGGGCCCTTGATCGTACGGTTGCACTCTTTTGGCTTGTTGAGTACATGCACCGGGTTAGGGCTGGCAACGCGGCTGGCAACGTCTACATCAACCTGAACGACTTCATGCAAGAGATTGGTATGTGCGTGTTGGTAGATGGCGAACGTACGCACACGACCCGTGTGACCGATCGTGCTAGGCTCAACGAACTACTGCGACTCTCCACCGAGCAAGTTCAGGCTCCGCTCGACAGTGTGCAGCCTGAGGTTCCCGCGAACCCCGTGCCTGATCTTGCGCTGCATGTTCGTGCGTTTGACGACGCGGAGCTCGAGCGTACGCTTGATATGCTTCTCCTCCCTACTACACTGCCTGATTCTACGCTGCCTGATTTTACGCTTGACGCGGAGCTCGTCGAGCTTCTTCTTCCTGCGCAGTCTGAGCTTCCGCATAGCACGCAGCTCGAGCTTCTGCCTGGCGCGCAGCCTCATGAGCCTCTGCCCCATGCACAGCTTGACGGTATGGAGCTTGACGATATGGAGTGGTGTGGTGTGGACGATATCGGCGAGGTACTCTTCGACTATATGGAGTGGTAATTTTATGGGCACTCGCTCGCCAAGTCGAAGAATGCGGCAGCCGCCCCGCACGCCGACAAAAATCACATAAAATGCATAAACCAATCATCAAAAATGATTTTTTTTTGTTTTTGTTTTAGAGTTTCTTTAATCCTGTTACAACAATTTATACAAAAAAAAACATTCTGTCGCATTCAATCGCTTGTGTATGCGTTTACCTGTTACGAACACATGACGGTAGAAGGACTACCCTCACGGACCCTTCTTCAGAAACCCGGTGATGCGCCCCGCCGAAGCCGGAAACGGGCGTTCGAAAGGCCGGAGGGACAGTTTGGCGTGTACTCTGTGCACACAAAATCGCATTCACGCGCGCACCTTGCGCTTTCGAGTGAGTGCCACCTTGCCGTCCGCGTACCCAAGGAAGTCTCCATACGACGTCCAGCCCGATGACTTGTAAATCCTATCAGGATTGGCCGGAATGTCGGGAGGTCGCGCGCCTGACTTACCCCAAGCAAACCAATCCTTCTGGCTCTTGAGACCAAGCGTGCGTGCGTACATGCGCGCATCCTCGAAGCTGCGAAACGAGCCGCGCGCACCTTGGCCCACCACGTATCCAAGAAAGTCGCCGTACGACGTCCAACCCGATGACGCGTACGTTGTCTGAGGACTGATCGGAATGTCGGGAGGTCGCGCACCTGACGAACTCCACGCCTGCCACTCCGTCTGGCTCTTCAGACCGAGCGTGCGCACGTATTCACGCGCAACCCCGAAAGAACGAAACGAGCTTGCCACCGTGCCGTCCGCGTATCCGAGGAAGTCGCCAAATGACATCCAGCCCGATTCTTTGTACGTCTTCTGAGGTTGGCTCGGAATGTCGTGCGGCCTCCCGCCTGACTCGCTCCACGCTTTCCACTCCTCAGTGTTCTTCAGCCCGAGCGTGCGCACGTACGCGTGCGCATCCTCGAAGCTGCGAAACGAGCCGCGCGAACCTTGGCCCACCACGTATCCAAGAAAGTCGCCGTACGGCGTCCAGCCTGATGACTTGTAGGCCGTCTGAGGATTGCCCGGAATGTCGTCCGGTCGCGCGCCTGACGAACGCCACGTGTTCCAATCCATCTTGCTCTTCAGACCGAGCGTGCGCACATACGCGCGCGCATCCTCGAAGCTACGATGCGAGCCAGCGAATCCGAGGAAGTCGCCCCAAGACGCCCATCCCGATGACTTGTACGTCGTTTCAGGCGTACTTGGAATGTCGTGCGGTCGCGCGCCTGATTTGCGCCACTCCTCCCACTCCTTCTTGCTTTTCAGACTGAGCGTTCGGGCGTATGCGCGTGCACCTTCAAAAGAACGAAACTTTGATGTTTTTGGGATCTGAATCTGCTTTCCAATCGCGTACCCGAGGAAGTCGCCCCATGATATCCAGCCTGATGACTTGTACGTCCTCTCAGGAGTACTCGGAATATCGTGAGGCCTCACACCTGACTTCCTCCACGCCTCCCACTCCCTCTGGCTCTTCAGACCGAGCGAACGCACGTACGCACGCGCATCCTCGAATTCACGATATGCACCAGCCACTTTGCCCACCGCGAAGCCAAGGAAGTCGCCCATGGATAGCCAGCCGGATGACTCGTACGTCGTATAAGGATGCCTCGGAATGTGGTCAGGCCTCGCACCTGACTTGCTCCATTCCTTCCACTCCTGAAAGCTCTTCAGACCGAGCGTGCGCACGTACGCGCGCGCATGCTCGAACGACCGATATGAGGCAGACACAGTGTCGTCCGAGTACCCAAGGAAGTCGCCCCAAGAGGTCCAGCCTGATGACGCGTACCTCGTCTCAGGATTGGTTGGAATGCCGGCGGTTCTCGCTGCACCTTGTATTTTCCAAGCCTTAAACTCCTTTGCGCTCTTCAGACGGAATGTGCGCACACACGCGCGCGCTTCCTCGAACGAGCGAATAGAGCCAGGCACCGTACCCACCGCGTATCCGAGGAAGTCGCCGTACGAAGTCCAGCCCGATAACCTGTACGTCTTATCAGGATTGGCTGGAATGCCGTGCGGCCTCCCGCCTGAGGTCTTCCACGCCTGCCATTCCTCCTTGCTCTTCAGGCAGAGCGTGCGCACGTACGCGCGCGCGTCTTCGAAGGACTTATATTCGAAGTACACGCCAACGCGAGACACCGTACGCGCCTTCTCGTACGAGACGCTCAAGGACTCACGCAGACTCTGAAACGACGCAGGAAATTCAGGCAGGCCGCTGCGGTGTACCCACAGCTCGAGCAAGAAGTACGCGCGCATGCCGCGAGCGTCGCCGAGCCAGCTGTGAGAAGACATCGAGGTCGCGGGAGACTCAGCCAAGCACGCGCCCGCCGCCTGCACCTCCTGCAGCAAGTGCGCCAAGTCGCCGTTGAGCAAGTCACGCTGGTACTGCTCAGACCACGACGGGACGGTATCGGGTGGCGATTGTAGCACCGCCTTCTCGAGGATACGCGGGTCGAGGTGCACGTGACGCAGTGCACTCTTCAGCTCCGGGATCAGCTCGCCACGTGCAAGCTGCGTCTTGTCGTCCATCTCCACCATCATTTGCGTGTACGTCATCGCGGTGTTGGTCTGCTTATCGTCATTGTCAACCGGCCGCTGCTGGGTCTCGTTCGAGACGACGTGCCCTTGGGTCCGCCACGACGAGCCGCGGTCCATTCTTCTCTCAAGTACACCAAGAAGAGTTCAGTTATCACAAACACGGTAGAGCCTGCTTCCTTCTGAGGCTTTGCACAACTTCTTCTCTATTCTGCTCTGCTCTGCTCAGCTGTGAAGTGCGAGAAGAGCAAATACAAAATACAAGGAGGCTCAAGTAGGCTTTACTCAGATTCAAAACGAGATTACAAGCAGGCCTCCATCACCAGGGACGCTGATTGTGAAAATCTCAGTTTGCTCTCACTCTTGGAAGACGCGCACACCGGCGGGTCACCCGGCCGGCCGGCGAGCTCTCTCTCTATCGTAGAAGAAGAGAGACGGTTGAGTTTGTGTGAAATTCAAGTTGCTCCTGAGGCGATGCGCGTCCTAATTAAGAGCCTATGAGGATGCGGTAACAACTATTTTCCCGGTCGGCCCAAGGGGGAATGCGCTGAGGAGGCTTAAGGGTTGCGATGCGATGCGAGTTTCGCCATTCACCCACTCACCCATGCGATGCGACCATCCCGACCATCCCTGGCCGGTGTTATGCCTGTTTGTTTGGTCCGAGACACACTCTCGTGGAATTTGGAAATCGTTCGGGGGATCCCCCGGCTCCCCCTTTCCAGTTGGTTGGTTGGTTGGGAAATGCCAATGCCAAGGGTCTGGTGTCTGGTCGGAGGGAATGGTCGGTGGAGGAGGGAAACAGGAAAATAAATGGTCGGTGGAATAGGTCGGTGGAGGGGGAAACAGGAAAATGGTCGGTGGAATAGGTCGGTGGAGGAGGGCAAGTTGAAGGGCAGCAAGTGGGCATCCCAATAGACTATGCATTCGTTCGTTCATTCATGAATGCATCCCCACTCATCAGCACGAGCACCCCAGGGGTCCTTTCCCACAATTCCATAGACCTGCTCTCAGTCCTGCTCCCGCCCCTCTCCCGTTCTCCCTGGTCTCGCCCATCATCACGCTTCATTTTTGACACAACAACACCACCATCACCACTGACAGCTGCGCGTCTCTCGAGATTACCGTAAGTAAGTACTGCACAGCTCGCTTGGTGTGGTGGCTTACTGTACTACTCGCGCACACATCACTCTCGCTCGTGAGTGAGTGAGTTAGTGAGTGAGTGAGCCTAGTGAGTGAGTCTCTGCTTAAGGCTGCTCTCTTGCATATACCTTGTGAGTGTCTAAGGCTGCTCGGCATCCGTGTGTGTACTTTGTGCCTCTCTCTCTCTCTCTCTCTTGCGTGTGTGCATATCACTCGTCTTAATCATCACCGGCGGACGCAGCTCATCTTCGTCGTCGATTGGTTGGCAAGTCAGTGACGTACCGTACTCAGCTTCATCAGACTCGTTTCAATCGGCCGTATGCAACTTGACGGTTCGCCTGACATCGTTGACTTGACGTTCGAAGCTACTCCCTCAGCTGGCGCTGGCAATTCCACTGCAGACGTCCTCGACCTCACGCTGGCCATGGTCACCGCGTCGCCGGCCGCGACCATGCCTGCCGAATCTCCCGCGGCGGTGATGATGGACTGCGACAAGCAAGACGTCAGCGAGCTCGCACAGAAGGCAAACACGATTCCAAGCGACAAGAAACAGCTTGCACGCGGCGAGCTGATTCCGGAGCTTAAGAGTGCGCTGCGTGACGTGCACCTCGACCCGCGTATCCTCGAGAAGGCGGTGCTGCAGTCGTCACCCGATACCGTCCCGTCGTGGTCTGACGAGTACCAGCGTACGCTGCTTGACGGCGACTTGACGCACTTGCTCCAGGAGGTGCAGGCGGCGGGCGCGTGCTTGGCTGAGTCTTCCGCGACCTCGTCGACTTCACACAGCTGGCTCGGCGACGCTCGCGGCATGCGCGCGTACTACTTGCTCGAGCTGTGGGTGCACCGCAGCGGCCTGCTTGAGTTTCCTGCATCGTTTCAAAGTCTGCGTGAGTCGTTGAGCGTTTCGTACGAAAAGGCGCGTACTGTGTCTCGCATAGGAGTGTACTTCGAACTTAAGTCCTTCGACGATGCGCGCGCGTATGTGCGCACGCTCGGTCTGAGGAGCACTGAGGAGTGGAAGGAGTGGAGTTCGTCAGGCAAGCGACCGAACGACATTCCGAGCGCTCCTGAGCGGGCGTATAAATCATCGGGCTGGACGTCGTACGGCGACTTCCTCGGGTACGCGATTGGCAAGGTTGCTGGCGAATATCGCAGATTCGAGGATGCGCGCGCATACATGCGCACGCTCGGTCTGAAGAGCACAAAGGAGTGGTTTGCGTGGAGGAAGTCAGACGCGCGACCTCCCGACATTCCGAGTGCTCCTGATACGATGTACAAGGAATCGGGCTGGGCATCGTACGGCGACTTTCTTGGCTTCGCGGACGGCAAGGTGGCTGGCTCGTATCGCAGTTTCGATGATGCGCGCGCGTACGTGCATACGCTTGGTCTGAAGAGCCAGATGGAGTGGCGTGCGTGGATTGCATCAGGCGCGAGGCCGTACGACATTCCGAGCGGTCCTGAGAAGACGTACAAGTCATCGGGCTGGACGTCGTACGGCGACTTCCTCGGATACGCGGACGGCAAGCAAGCTCGAAAATCGAAAGAGTCAAAGTTTCGCTCGTTTGAGGATGCACGCGTATACGCACGCACGCTCGGTTTGAAGAGCAAGGAGGAGTGGAAGGCGTGGAGCAAGTCAGGCGCGCGACCGCACGACATTCCGAGCAATCCTCAGGTGACGTACGCGTCATCGGGCTGGACGTCGTACGGCGACTTCTTCGGATATGCAGACGGTAAGGTAGCGGGCTTGTATCGCACGTTCGAGGATGCGCGCGCGTTCGTGCGCACGCTCGGTCTGAAGAGCGTTAAGGAGTGGGAGGCGTGGAGGAAGTCAGGCGCGCGACCGCACGACATTCCGAGTGATCCTGCAAAGAAGTACAAGTCCTCGGGCTGGACATCTTACGGCGACTTCCTCGGATACGCGGAGGGCAAGGGTGCGCGCGGCTCGTATCGCTCTTTCAAGGATGCGCGCGCGTACGTACGCACGCGCGGTCTGAAGAGCCATGATGAGTGGAATGCGTGGAGGAAATCAGGCGCACGGCCGCTTGACATTCCAAGCAATCCTCAGACGGCGTACAAGTCATCGGGCTGGATCTCCTACCCCGATTTCCTCGGATACGCGGAGGGCAAGGTGGCGAATACCTTGAAGCGCAAAGTGCGCGCGTAATCATTCAAACAACAAGTAACCAACCAACCAACGAACAAACGAACGAACTATTTTTCTGGTGCACACGTTGTTGCGTTTGGAGGGAGGGGCGGAAATGATCTCCCTCGGGCCTCGGGCGATGCTTACCCGGACGAATCCCGTCGTCCCTGTTCTGTTGTCATTGCGAAGCTGAACTGAACTGAACTGAACTGAACGTTGCTCGAGGAAGCTCGGAGGACTCCAGGCAGTGACTCACTGGTCATGGACGCCTCCGACGTCGCTCGCTCGCTCTTTGCATCAATAGACCTTAACGGCGACGGCGTTCTTTCGGCGGACGAGCTGCGCGCTTGGCTGGAGCGCAACGGCGAAGAAATACTCAGCAACGCGCTACTTGCTCAACTCGACACGGGCGGGGATGGTGCCGTGTCCCTGCAAGAGTTCATCGACGGGTTTCGCAACATGCGAGGGAACCTTGCGCAAGTCGGTCATAGGGACTCGCCCGTGTACCGCGCAGTCGCTTTAGCTTGGCTTGCACAGTTTGTTAAGGCGCACACCGGAACGACGCATAGCTGGGACGTCGTCAAGGAATTTATGAATGATGAGGACGGTGGTGGTACGGATACTGTATTGACAGTGACGTCTAATAATCTAGAGACGCACCGCGATAAGCGACGCGTGGCTGAGAAAACAAAAAGCGGCAAGCCGGTTCCGGTGCAGTACCGCGACATTCCGTTCGAACAGATGTACACGACGGACATCGTCGAGTGCTTCGTGCGTTCGGTGGCGCGCGAAGAGCACAAGAGCTACGCGCAAGCTAAGAACCTTCCTGTTGGCGCGCCGACGTACTTCATTTCGCACGCGTGGGGAAGCACTTTCGTCGACCTCGTGAAGAGCGTGACTGGTGCACTTGCAGGCGCTGCTCAAGCAGATACGTACGTGTGGCTTGACATTTTCGCCATCAACCAGGACGATACGGGCGGGGTGTTCTCGGCCATGCACGAGCTCGACGACGGCCGCACGCTCGCTGGTACGATTGCGACGTCGCGCGCGACGCTCGTCGTGCTGGATAAGGAGCGCGTAATCCCGCTGACGAGGTTGTGGTGCCTGTACGAGATCGGGTCGACACCACCGCAGAAGCTGCAACTCGTCACGCACGGCTTCTCGGAAAAGGACGTGTCGCAGCACATTCGTAATATCGACGCGGAGACGGCGCTGTGCTTTTCGCCTGCTGACAAGGAGATGATTCACGGCGAAATCACGGGCAAATTTGGATTTGCGAGCATGAAGCACTTCACGGAGGAGCTTAAGCTGCGTTTCATGCTCCGTCCGATGAGCTATGAGTCGGATTTGATGGCGTTGCGAGAGCGTGGACATAGCAACGAGTACCAGTTGGAGGAACTGCGTACACATGTGACGTCGACCGGTGGACATCTTGCATGCGTTGTTGGCGGACCAGGAGAGGGCAAGTCGAGCGTGGCTGCGGCGGCCCTCGACATGGTTCACGCGTCACACTTCTGCAAACGTGCTGACGTCAGGCGCCAGGACGTGCTTGAGATGGTGAGGTCGCTTGGCTTTCAGCTTGGTCAACGCTTTGACGTTGTTCGCGAATGCTTGATTGATCTGGAGGAAGAGACGGCGGCAAAGGCGCTCGTCGACCCGGATGTTGCGGTGAATGCGCTTTTGGTGAAACCGCTGAAAAAGCTTGCTAAAATTCAAAAGCATGCGGTGATTTTGCTTGATGCGCTCGACGAGGCGGACGATGACCGGCACATCTCCAATGCTGCAGTCGGGTTGCTTCGGCATCTCGCTCGTGATGTGCGCTCGAGCGTTTCTGTGCTTGTGACGACGCGCCCAGATGCGGATGGTGAGTATCCTCGTCGACGCGTGCTGGAGCACGATTGGGAGGATGGCATGCGCGTGATGGAGCCTGCACATGTTCTTGGACAGGCCCCGGGGGAAGTAAAAAAGGAGGAGAGTCGCCTTCCAGGACCCTGGGAAGAGGCGATGCGCAACATGCAGAGCATAAAGGTGTACCAGATTGTTGCTCGTAAGTTTGTCAAGAGATACGGGACAAATTTGGAACCACCTGCGGATGTTGATGCCGCGTATAAGCTTTGGTTTGATCGCGCAGCGAAGGATGACGAAGAAGTTCGTAGATTGATTGACATTGTGCTCGCTTCGCGTGAACCTCTCTCGTCGGCGCATGTTGATAGATTGCGTTTGCGAGAGACGTGCGAGCGCCTACCTGGTTGGGGACTGCTGTTCGAGGAGCGAGATCACCTGCTGCAGACGTTGCACTTGTCGTTGCGTGAGTTTTTAGGAGACACGAAGCGATCATGCGAGCATGCAGCAGACGTATTTCGTGGACATCGTGAGCTGGCGCGATCGTGCCTGCACGTTCTGAAACGTGGCGACGACGAGAAGGGGCCGGCTGTGGCGTATTCCTTGCGACATGCACACGTGCACTTGACTGCGGCGGTTGAGAGGATGCTGCATGTTGGTGACGAGACGTTGGCGATAGATGTCATGAAGGAGTGGCATGCCGCGTTCATGGTTGAGCGTCAAAAGGAGGCGTCAATGATTCCTGAGGGATACGAGGCGTCACGTTGGTGTGCGACAGAGTTTGCGGGTGTGTGGTTGAAGCGTCAGATGGATGCTGGTCGAAGAGGCGTGCTCGTGGTGGAATTGCTGCGCTTCGAGAAGGCGCTATTGGAAGCGAAGGGGAAGTTGGCAGATTATGCTACTGGGTTGGTGGCGACCGTGGAATCGCTGCATGCCTTTGTTCGCGTGCTACGGTGGGGAGTTGGGACATATTCGCATGTTGGAGTGATTGCGGCGAATTTGCCATGTACGAGTGCATGGTGTCAGAGTCCAGGACAGAGGGTGCTATCGTCTTGTACGCCGAGCCTTTGCATACCTGCTCGCGTGGATATTGATGCTACGATATTGAACAACATGAAAGGCCATTCTCTTGTGGCGACTTCCGCATCGTATTCCGCGGATGGGACGCGAATCGTCTCCGCGAGCTGGGACAAGATCATTCGCGTGTGGGACGCGACGACCGGCGCGTGTATATCTGTGCTGGAAGGCCATTCTGATTATGTGAGATCCGCATCGTATTCCACGGATGGGACGCGCATCGTCTCCGCGAGCGACGACAAGACTATTCGCGTGTGGGACGCGATGACCGGCGCGTGTGTATCTGTGCTGGAAGGCCATTCTGGATGGGTGAATTCCGCATCGTATTCCGCGGATGGGACGCGCATCGTCTCCGCGAGCGCGGACAAGAGCGTTCGCGTCTGGGACGCGACGACCGGCGCGTGTCTATCTGTGCTGGAAGGCCATTCTGATGGTGTGAAATCCGCATCGTATTCCGCGGATGGGACGCGCATCGTCTCCGCGAGCGTGGACAAGAGCGTTCGCATCTGGGACGCGACGACCGGCGCGTGTCTATCTGTGCTGGAAGGCCATTCTAGATCGGTGTCTTCCGCATCGTATTCCGCGGATGGGACGCGCATCGTCTCCGCGAGCGATGACGAAACCGTTCGCGTGTGGGATGCGATGACTGGCGCGTGTATATATGTGCTGGAAGGCCATTCTAGATCGGTGTCTTCCGCATCGTATTCCGCGGATGGGACGCGCATCGTCTCCGCGAGCTTTGACCGGACCGTTCGCATGTGGGACGCGACGACCGGCGCGTGTGTATCTGTGCTGGAAGGCCATTCTGGATGGGTGCTTTCTGCATCGTATTCCGCGGATGGGACGCGCATCGTCTCCGCGAGCGAGGACAGGACCGTCCGCATCTGGGACGCGACGACCGGCGCGTGTATGTCTGTGCAGGAAGGTCATTCTGGTATGGTGACATCCGCATCGTATTCGTCGGATGGTACGCGCATCGTCTCCGCGAGCAGGGACGAGACCGTTCGCATCTGGGACGCGACGACCGGCGCGTGTATATCTGTGCTGGAAGGCCATTCTGATCGGGTGCATTCCGCATCGTATTCCGCAGATGAGACGCGCATCGTCTCCGCAAGCGCGGACAAGACCGTTCGCATCTGGGACGCGACGACCGGCGCGTGTGTATCTGTACTGGAAGGCCATTCTGATTGGGTGACTTCCGCATCGTATTCCGCGGATGGGACGCGCATCGTCTCCGCGAGCTGGGACAAGAGCGTTCGCATCTGGGACGCGACGACCGGCGCGTGTATATATGTGCTGGAAGGCCATTCTGATCGGGTGAATTCCGCATCGTATTCCGCGGATGGGACGCGCATCGTCTCCGCGAGCGATGACGAAACCGTTCGCGTGTGGGATGCGATGACTGGCGCGTGTATATATGTGCTGGAAGGCCATTCTAGATCGGTGTCTTCCGCATCGTATTCCGCGGATGGTACGCGCATCGTGTCCGCTAGCGACGACAAGACCGTTCGCGTCTGGGACGCGACGACGGGCGCGTGTATATCTGTGCTGAGAGGGCATACTGGTGAGGTGCATTCCGCATCGTATTCCGCGGATGGTACGCGCATCGTCTCCGCGAGTGGGGACGGAACCGTTCGCGTCTGGGACGCGACGACGGGCGCGTGTATATCTGTGCTGAGAGGGCATACTGGTGAGGTGCATTCCGCATCGTATTCCGCGGATGGTACACGCATCGTCTCCGCGAGCTGGGACAAGACCGTTCGTGTGTGGGACGCGACGACTGGTGCGGATATTGTATAGGCGAAGCTCTGTTTGTTTGAGGTGTGATTAATTGAACTGTACACAAGCACTTGTACATCAATAGCAACATTTCCCACGATTGATAAATCAACAACAACAATTCTACCACTGTCAAGAAGCGGCCGTCTGCAACGTGTTACGTGAACACTTCTTAAGTCTTACTTATTATTTACTTCTTTTACTTCATTATTTGCTTCATCATCAACCAACCATCTCCCCCGCTTTCCACATCACGCACAACATCATCAGACACGCCACCAGGTTAGTCCAAGCACGCCTTGAAGCTTTCCCTCAACTCCTTGTCATCGAGCTTCTTGCCAATGAAGACGAGCTTGCTCACACGCTCCTCGCCCTTCTTCCCCTCCTGCGAAAATTCGCTGTTGAACGTCATGTGCACGGCGTGGTAGACGATTTTTTTCTCCGAACCCGCCACAGATAGAACGCCCTTCATCCGGAAAATGTCGGCGCCCCTCTCTTGAAGCAGTTTGCCGATGAAGGCTTCGATCGACTTCAAGTCCACGTCGCCGGGTTGCGAAATGGCGACGCTCGTGACGGTGTTGTCGTGCTCGTGCTCACCTTCCGAATTCCGTGTTGTCTGTTGAGGAACTCCTGGCCCATCTATCTCGAGCGTGCGATTCAAGTCAAAGCCACAGATATTGAGCACGTTGTCGGGAGACACGTTCGCCTTGTGGCATATTTAAAAAAAAACGCATTTATATAACTATAGACTACTGTAAGGACTTAAGGTTAAGGATTAGGGCAGTAAGCATTGGGGTAATTGCAAAAACCCATTAGGGTTAGGGTTAGGGTTAGGGTTACCATTTTCGCGCGCGTGACCGAAATCCGATTTTTACGAACTCCCAGGGAACCAGTTTTATCAACATCCGAAACTAAAAAATAAAAAAAATAATACGAAACATGGCGTCGTCATCGGCGTCGTCACTGGTGTTGTTGTCAGCAGAGCCTTGGATGAAGAGTTTGGTGAGCAGTTGTAGTATGTTTATGTTGAGAGGTGGTAACGGCAGTGGCAGCAGTGTTAGTGTTAGTGGTAGTGGTAGTGGTAGTGGTAGTTGTTTTGTTGTGGGTGTTTGCGTGGGTGTGTGTGTTTCGTTCGGGGTGTCGATGTCAGGGGTGTCGATGGTGAAGATGTTCGGTTCATCATCATCGTCGTCTTCTTCGTCATCGTCGTCTCGTCGTTCGTGTTTGTCGCAGTACTGTATGTTTCTTCGGAAGGTTCTTGGTGGTTCATCTTCATATGATGAAGAAGAAGAACTTCAAGAGTTGCATCGCGATGTTGTTGATGAGCAGCAGGATTTAGGCATTTTGAGAACGCCGCCGGCAAAGGCAAAGGCGTTCTCACAACAATCTGACTGCAGCAATAATGACGACAGCGCGGAGAAATTGCACAAGACGAACTCGTCGTCGTGGCTGACGCCGACCCGCCTGGACTCGAGAAGAAAGGACATGCACGACCCGTCACCTCGTGCGCGCGAAGAAATACTCACTTGGGACGACTACTTCATGAATGTCGCGTTCCTGTCGGCGCGCCGATCCAAAGACCCGCACAAGCGTGTCGGCGCGTGCGTGGTGTCGCCGCGCAAAATTATTCTTGGCATCGGGTACAACGGCTTCCCTCGCGGGTGCGCGGACGACGACCTGCCCTGGAGCAAGGTTTCGAAACGACAAGACAACACGCAGCTTGACACGAAACACCCGTACGTGTGCCACGCCGAAGTGAACGCCATCATGAACACGGAGACGCGCGCGTCGTTGCACGGAAGCCGCATCTACGTGACTCTGTTTCCGTGCAACGAGTGCACGAAGCTCATCATCCAGAGCGGCATTTCGCAGGTCGTGTACTACGAAAGCAAGGCGGGTGCGGAAGGCTTCCACGACGAGAATGCGCCGCCGCCCGTGAATGAGGACTTTGGCGTGTGCAAGCCTTGCGCTGTCGACGCGAAGACGGCGTCGTTCATGGCGAGCAGGCGCATGCTTGACTTGGCGGGCGTGCAAGTGCGTCAGCACGCGCCGCAACAGAGCATGTAAAGGAGAAAGAACAAAATGAAAGTGCAATAGTTACAAGGTGGTTTCTTCAGAGTTCGCGTCCGCCTTCGTCTTCGTCGGGGTCGCCATCCGCCTCGGCGCGCGCGATGTCTTCGTCGGTCGGCTCTTTTGCGATTTCCTCATCCTTGCGTATTTCCTCGAGGTTCATGCGTTTTCCTTTCGTCTGGTACGCGACGGCACCTTCGACGAACCCTTCGACGGGAACGTTGTTCGCCTCCGCGAGTTGCTCCAAGAGCGCGCCGAACGTGCCTGGTGTCACGAGACTTCCGTCAAGTTGTTCCTCACAGTCTGGAAAGTTCAGTTCGTTGCAGTCGAGCGTCCCCGTCTGATCTTTGTCGACGAGCGTGAACAGCTTCGCGACATTCGACGCGTGATTGTTGTTACCTGCTGCATATGCAGAAATTGAAATTGTTGTTGCTATAATAATGATGAGAAGAAGAAGATTGATCTTCATCATATTGGCTGGCTGGCTTTCTTGAACTCGATCTGAGGTACGAGCTTAGCTTGTTGACGACGAAGTTAAGGTAAGGCGCACTGCTGCTGCTAATAAAGATAATATTTGCTGAGGGTGAGGGCTGAGGGTGCTGCTAATGCCGTTGCTCGCGGTGCACGTTGACGAAGGTAAGGCAAGGCAGGCTAACAATAATACTGGCCGCTAAAGCTCGCTCGCTCGCTCAGCACGCCCAGTACTGATACACGAGTATATCTGAGTGTGTCTCGAATATAATACTTACTGTAAGCCAACAAGACGAGCACAACACGGATGCTTAAGCCGTTGCGAGCACACCCGAGTGTAAGATCAACAAGACGAGCGCACAAACAACAAGGATGCACAACAAGGCCGATATATATGATCACCGCCAGAAAAGAAAAGAAAAAGAAAAGAATGCGCAAGTAAGAAAAAGATACAACCTGAAAAGCAGCTGCTTACTGCTATGCTAGCGTTGTTGCTGGCACCGCCGCCGCTGGTGTCGCCGCCGCCGGTGTCGTTGTTGTCGGCGCCAACAAGTTCAAGCGCGCGTGGAGAAACCACAAACAAACAACACGGATGGACGGTTAGGGTTTGGGTTAGGGTTAGGGTTAGGGTTCGGGTTAGGGTTCGGGTGTTAGGGTTCGGGTTAGGGTTAGGGTTAGGGGGTTCGGGTTAGGGGGTTCGGGTTAGGGTTACGAGGGCACCTTGGTTAGTCTATGAGGAGATACCTGGGAGCATATATGGAGGCTGTTAGGGTTTTGCTCGCTTTCAGGGAGGGGGAGAAGCTTGATACCGTTATACAGGTACACGATCGTGTTGTGTTTGAGCTTGTGCTTGGCATTCGGCCTTCGGAACCACGCATACACCATTGCGTTGGTGTGTGCTCTGCAGAACTATGTACAGAAGTCCAGGAGAGTGCACCACTTGTCGCATTCGGAGGCGTCATGTATTTTTCCATTTTTTTCTCGAAAAATTCGTTCAAAAAAGAGCCTTGAACGAAAAACGTCGAAATGCGAGGTGTGTACGCTCAACAACAACAACACCCTGCCTAGTCGCAATTCCATGCACGCCCACTAGTCCAATACAAGAAAAGGAGCGAGCACCTTATCGTAGGAAAGCAGGAGGAGGAGGGATGCGTGATTTCGTCGGAGTGAAATGTTGAAAAAAACGAAAATTGGAACAAAAACTGGAAAGAACGCCTTCTTGAGTCTTGAGCGAGTTCCCACACTTGCGTGGAACGAACGTTGCTCTCTCACTATCGTACGGGTAGTCTCTGCTCGCGATTACCTCACTGGTCGGACCATGCGACGAACTCGACGAACCCACACACACACACACACACCATCGACAGTTGTTCTCTTCCAGACTCGGAAGTAAAGCCAGGTCCTCGAGAGACGCAGCCAGACAAGACGGTCTGGCAAGTGGCAACCTCCCCCATTGGTCGCGCGTTTACTGTAGGTCGAAAAGAAATACGCCTACGCCTAAGTTGCCAGTGCATGCGAAACTTTCGCTCGTGATCGCTCTGGCATCTGGTGAGAAAACAAGTCATAAGTGCGTATATAAGTCATAACTATGTAAGAGCCTCGCGTCGTGAGTTTCCCCAGGGGAGACGTGCGTTTCGGTCGAAGAACCTCGCTCATTCAGCGACTCTTCAGAAACTGTTTGAAGCCCACTGGCAAAGCTTTAAACTGGCTTTTAACTCACTGGTTCACTGCTTGAAGTGTCCACTGGTTGGTTGCGCCCACCAGTCACCACCTCTGTCTCTGAGGAGCTTGTTCTCCGAAACCAAACCAGACCTGTGCTGTGCTGTGCTGTCGTCTGCTGTCCTCTTCGAGCTCTCTGCAACTCTGTTCTCCTCGCCAGTTCTCCACAGCTCTCTCAGGTGTCGCTCTCAGGGACGTGTACTTCAAACGGCCGGCTTCAAGCCCCTCGCTCCAAGGGAGGTGTGCTGTGCGCGGCCCCAACGACGACCTCCGCAAAGGTTTTCGTCGCAGGCCAGCCAGCCAGCGCTGCTCCGGAGCCTCTGGAGAGATAGATGGCCGCGTCTTCTTCTTCTTCTCGGAGAGGAGTGGGAGACGCCCTCCTCGAGTGGCCGCGCCCACTGTTGTATTGTGCAAGTACAGCACGGCCATATGCGTGTACAGCAGATACGAATGATAAGGCTCGCACAGGCTCCTTAAAGTCTTGTTGTGATATGTCACAAGCACGGCCACGACCAGTTGGTTGTGCTGCCGGCGGGACGTGTCTTCCTGGTGGGAGTAGGTCGGCGTCGGGTGCGTCGGCGTCGTGTTCGGCGTCGGCGTCGGCGGCGGCGGCGGCCTCTGCAGCTGCTGATAATACAGGTGCAGCTGGCCGTGGTGGTAGCCAACGCCGACCACCACCACCACCACCACTCGCTCACGCCTCCACACCGCTTATGTCGGTGGAATACGGCGTTATACGGCGTCAGCCATACGACGACGACAGACCTCCTCGAGCCGTTCCTGTACCTGTGACGACTCCTCCACCACATGATGATAGTTGGCATCGTCAGCATACAACAACAACACACAGGAGAAGACAACCCAGAAGACGACGAAACGACAATCTTGCAGTTGTGCGATCCTGTTTCGTCGGATCTGTTTCGTATTATTTGTCGATGCTGCTGTGCACACTGTTGCTCACTGTGCACACTGTGCTCATCTCGGCGCAGTCCTTCGCGAGTGAAGTTGACGGCCTGCAAGTCTTGTCGTCGACGCCCCACAAGACGGGAAGCTTCAAGAGCGCGTCTTCGTACGCCTCTTCGTTCACGCTCACGCCGAACTTTGGCGTCGCGGAGGGAAACACGCCAGTCACATTCACGCTCGACGGAACCGTTCCACCTGACAGCAAGAACGTCTACTGCAGATTCGGCAAGCACGTCGCGCGCGCGCAATACTTCAGCTACGTCGCGGCGAAAAAGTCAGCCGAAGTGTCGTGCCGATCGCCGCCGGGCACCGCGGGAACGTCAGTCAGGTGCGAGCTCTCGTTAAACGGACTCGAGTGGATCTCGCCCGCAGGCGAACGCGGACTCTTCTTCTACCACGCCGCGCCCATGCTCTCGTACATAACGCCGAACAGCGTCGACCACCGAAACAGCACGCTCGTGCGCGTGTACGTCAAAGGTGACCCGATCGCGAGCATATTCGACACGCTCGGAAGCAAGTTCCGCGACGAGGCTGCGCACATGGCGAAGTGCCGATTCGGGGGCACGGGGTCGCGAGATGTCGGCTCGAACGGCGTTTACCGCTGCGCATCGCGCGTAAACGCGACGCAGTACGAAACGTGCGTCGAGTGCGTGTCGCCGCTCGGCGTCGGCGGCGCCAAGTCCGTGGGTGTCAACATCGCGCTCAACGGACAGGACTTCATCCGAGGCGCGTCCACGCAGCAGTTCCACTTCCTCCACACGCCAAGGCCGGCGCCCATCCCGTTCAGCAACGTCGTCGGCACCAAGCAGACGCTGCTGACATTCTACGGCCTCGCCGCGGACATCCTGCTCGAGGAGCCGATCGTTCAAACCGGCGCGATCCAGGAGGAGCTCGTGTTCCAGAAGACGCCGATGTTCTACGGCTTCTACTCGTTCTACGCGCTCGGCGCCGTCAGCGGAAAGCAGGCTGAGATATGCGCGACGTCGCTCGTGCCGTCTCTCGGCCCCTCGACCGGCGGGTCGACGGTGAACGTCACCATCCAAGGAACCGTGCCGACGGGCCAAGCCGACTTCTTCTGCCGGTTTGGTAAAACAGGCACGCGCGTGACTGCGACGAATGTCGAGTACGTCACGACGACGGACACGATTCGGTTCAGCTGCAATAGCACCGCGGGGGCGGCGCTCGGCAGCGTTCCCGTGTCCGTGGGCCTGAACGGCGACGACTTCAGCAGCAGCGGCGCGACGTTCGCGTACCACGCGCCGCTCACGCCGGCGCTGCTAGAGCCGGCAAGCGTGCCGAGCGAGGGCGGGACCTCGCTGAAGGTGTACTTGACGGCGGGCTCGGCGATTCTGCCAACCGGCGTCGCGACGAGTGAACTGATTCCGTCGTGCAACTTCACAAAAAGTGGCGTGTCAATCGAAACGCAGGGCACGTACTTCGCGCCGGAGGCGCACGCGACGCTCGGAACCGCGGCACGCGTCGAGTGCATCGTTCCCGGCTTCCTCGCGACGAAGCTAAAAGACACGGCGAGCGTGTCCGTGAGCTTGATTGGGCAGCAGTACGGCGAGTCCGAGTCGCTCACTCTCACGGCGGGTGCGTCGTTCTACGGACAGGTGATTGGCCTCGAGCCCATGTCGTCGGGAGACACGATAGGAACGCCCGTGACGACGTTAATCACGAAGTCCACCGACGTGTGCCTGATGTACAACGCGACAAGGTTGGCAACTCTGCAGACGCTCGTCGTGAGCCAGGTGTACACGAATCCAGATCTGTCCACCACCACCACGCAGCTCGGTGTGAGCCCCGGCTTCGTCGCGAATAGCGAACACCGACTCTACAAGGTGAAAGTGCCCTACGCGGCAGCGTCCGTCGCGATCGACGCGACGGCGATGTTTTCGTACTCAAACATATTCGTGCAGAGTGCAATCCACCGCCGATTCACAAACTCGATTGCGAGCGTGCCAAACTTCGGCACGAAGCGAAGCGATGTGTCAGTGCACGTGGTTGCCGCCGACGGCTCAAATGCGGAGGAGTACGTGGTGGAAGTGCAGCGTGCCTTGCCGTCAACATCGACGACACTGACGGCGCTGAAGATCACAGAAGCTACGTACGACATCCTCGGCGTGAATGCCACTGACGACACAATCACGCCCGCGTTCAGCGACGCCACGCTCTCGTACACCGCCAGCGTCCACTACGCTGGTGGCGCGTCTCTGACATTCGAGCCTACATTTGCGAATGCGTTTGCGACGGCAAAGGTGTACCTCGACGGCGATGAGGCGAATGCCGTCAACGTTGGCGCGGAGTATGCAATGCCAGGCGGCAAGGTGAGCCTCGTGCAGGGTTTAAACACCGTCAAGCTGAAGATTATTGCTCAGGATGGAAGCACGGAGCGTGTGTTCACCTTCGCGGTAACAAGGCGAGCTCCCACGGGCACGAGCACGCTGACGTTCTTCGGCTTGGTGCCGCAGCAGGGAACTCTCAACCCGCGCGGCGCGGATACGGCGCAGATCAACGGAACCATCTCCGGAGTGACGGGAACAGCCACGGTGCGTTTCCGCCACAGCCCCGTGAAGGTGCAGCTTTACCGCACGAGTCAGTACAGCTCAGCCACCGTGAACGGCGTGCTAGTACCTTGCACGGTGAGCTCCTGCTCCCTGTCGACCAACGCCGTGGAGCTTGCCACCGTGGGAAATACAAACACGTTCACCGTCGTCGTGAGTGGCGAGGACTGCACCGCAGGTGGTGCCAATCCCTGCACGCAGACAACGTACACGATGACAATCACGCGCAGCGTGGCTGCAACGAATGCAAATATCGCATCCATCGTCACAAACGTGCAGGGAAGCACGTCGATCGGCCAGCTGACGCCGACTGTGGCGGAGGCAACGCTGGCATACTTTACTACCGTTCCCTACGGCGTCTGCTCATACGATCTCGCGCTGACGAGAAGCTTGTGCCCTGACATCAAGCAGAACATCACCGTCGGACCCACTCCCGAGGATCCGCTGTTCACATCCATCACCGTCGGCGGTGTGGCGGCGACGCCAACGGGCACCGAGCTGGTAAACACGGTCGTCAACCTACTGACGGGTAACAATACCGTCCCCATCGTGATCACCGCCGAGGATGGTACGACGACGAAAACCTACACCCTAACCGTGGAACGCTCGAAGCCAAGCTTCCAAACCGAACTTTCCACGCTGGTTCTGAACAATGTCACCACCACCACCGGCAAGGACACGAATAAGCTGTTCTACGTTAGCGATGGAGTGAACACCTACAGCACAACACGAACGCAGCACACGTACAACCTCGAGGTTGAGAATGGTGTGACTGGAGTTGGATTCACGGCAACGGTGGTGGACACAACCTATGCGGTCATACGCGTGGGCAGGATGGACGCGACGCTACTGCCGCAGGTGGTTTCGCAGCAATTGATCAATGCGCAGTCCGGCGTCGCATCTGGCCTCGTGACGCTCACGGCTTCCAACTCGCACAACGTCGTGGTGGAGGTGATTGGCCAGGCCTACCAGCCCAATCAGGCAAATCAAGACTACGACAATTCCACGTGCTGGGGCTCGGTGTGCTACAACAAAAACGGCGTAGTGTGCAGCGCGACAGAAAGCTGCGCGCGGAGATTCTACGTCGTTGACACATTCCGAAGGGGCATCAGCACGACTTCCACGCTGTCTTCCCTCAAATTCTTCAGCCAGCAGTTCCCGTACGATCCGAAGACACTGACGCCCACATTTGTGCTCACCACAACTACGTACACGTCCACGGCTGACTACCGCGACACGCATGCGATCATGGAGGCAACCTGCCCAAACACCGCGGCACCCGTGAGCAAATTCTTCAATTTGCCACGGTGCACAATCACGGTTGGTGGCGCCGCGTCATCGTCCGGCACGAACTCGTCGGCGGTGGCACTCACGGCAGGCGCGAGCACCGGGGTTGCGGTTGTTGTCACGGCGGAGGATGGCACCACAACGCAAACGTACACGGTGAATATCGCACGCACGGCTGCGACGGCGGACAACAACCTCGCCGCGCTAGTCGTGCGATGTGGTAGCGCGACGACGGATCTCGTCCCAACATTCGCGGCGACGACGCTTTCCTACGTGGCGAAGGGCCCGCACCAGTACACGTACCTCACAAACGTCGTGAATGACACCACCGCGGAATGCAGATTAAAAATCACGGGAACCGTGTTCACCGACGGCGATCTCATGCAGACGGTGAAAGTCACGTACACGTACGGGACGACAGCCACTGCCACGGCGGCGCAGATCTCGGCAGGTTCCACTGGCGTGGTGCTGCAGAACAATGTCGAATCGGCAGGACTCCTGCTAGGCACGGGAACATTCCCCGTCCCGGCGATTACCACGTTTAACGTGGCGGTGACAGCGGAGGATGGCACCACGGCGAAGACGTACGTCATTGCAGTGAGCAGAGCGGCAACGCATCCCACGGGAAACTTCTGGTTGCCGTACTACAACATCGGCGGTGGCCCCAACGCCACGTATCAGTACTGGGACCTCTACACGCGAACGCGCAGGCAGCTTGGCGACGGTCGGTTCGCGCCAACTGGTTTGTGGAACTATAGGCAAGAAGAGCAAGACTGGCAGTCTGCAGCTTACAGCCTTGCTTCCGCATTTTCTGGCGACGGTGGCGATGGCATTGTGAGCCGTCGTCAGCTGCTCCAGACGAGTGCCAAGGCTGTTATCGCGGAAGTGCCGCTGTACTACAACTTCTACGTGAACACCGCGAAGTGGGCAACGGACTTTGGCGCCAAGGTGCCAGCACTGGCGACGGATTATTCGCCAATCAGTACCGTCACCGTGACTCCTGTGAGTGGCAATGGTGGCAAACATGCACCAACAACAATGCAACCGGCTGTCATTGGAGAGGGATTCGGGACGTGCCCGGCGGGCTTAGTGTGCAGCAACAACATCTGCGTGGTCCCGCCGTGGCCGGTCGCACCGCCACCTCCTCCGCCACCTCCTCCGCCACTTCCTCCTCCGCCTCCGCCGCCTCCGCCTCCGCCGCCTCCGCCGCCTCCCCCTCCTCCGCCGGTTTCGGTGGCTAGTGCACCACCGCCACCGCCCTCCCCGCCGCCACCGCCCGCCTCCCCTCCACCGCCGCCACCGCCGCCCACTCCACCTCCGCCGCCACCCAGCCCTCCACCGCCAACTCCGTGGGGATATGCTGGTCCGGCAACGCCGTGCAATAAGAACATCACCGTTCCGTGGGTGCCGTCGATCGCCGGCGTCCAGACACTCAAATTTGAAATGTCCGCGGGCGTGAATGTGCTGCCCGTGGCCAGCGCACCTCGACTGACGGGAGCCATAACCGACATACAGTACGAGGTGCGGTACGGTCAAATGCGACTTCGCAATTCCACGGTGTCGTTCAACTCGAAGGGAATCGCGGGACCAAACACGATCATCGTGACTGGCGCTGACGCATTCGGGAATCGTGTCACTGCAACGAATCGATCGTACGAGGCTACTGACTTTACCATCTACGCCTGTCCGCAGAGCACGCTTAGCAACGCTACGGACAACCGCACCTCCGCGGATGCGAATGGCTGGCCACCCGGGTTCAACTCAACTTGCCGGTGTGGTATTGCAACGAACTGCGCCTTCCCCACAGAAGGTCTGGTGACGAAGGTTGGCGACGGGACGTACAAGATTGCAATCATTGTCAACTCGGAGGGCGACAACAAGATTTACATCGGCGCGACGTACAACGGATACAAGCTGCCGAAGTACCCGCTTGATGTGCTGCAGGGGACCCCGCTGACCATCTCGCTTGCCGCGAATTCCATCGGCTCGTACACGGGTGTGGAAATTCCGAACGTGATCTTCCGTGCAGGCGGGTTCTCCATGCCGTTCGTGAATCTCATCGCGCGGGACGACTATGGAAATCGTGTCACACGCGGCGAGGACATATCGAAAATCACTCTCCAGACGAGTCCCTTGACGATGCGATCGAACTTCACGGAGCCTAATCATTACTCCATCATCCACACGGGTGACGGAATCTATCGCGTCAGCATTCCCACGTACCGCGCCGCAGCTTATCAGCTTTACTTCTACGTCGACGGCTCGCTGATTGCGTCCAGTCCGGCGGTGATGACTGTGCTCCCGGGTGACATCTCCGTCTCTTCCACCGCGATGTATCCCACTCAGGGCGTTGCCGGCCAGTTGATGCAGTTTGAACTTACCGCTCGAGATCTGTACGCAAATCGCATCACCGCCGGCATGCTGGGAAACCTGTTCCTAGTGCGAGGGTACCTTCTGCTGAGCAACTTCGATCTGCAGATCTCGCCGTCCGACATTCAGATTTTAAAAGACGGGAATGGCAACTACTCCTGCAGCGTTCGTGCGCCAACGGATGCATCCGAGCGATACGGTCTCCGCATTTTCATCCTTGACGCCGCGAATCCCAACGACATTTCCAAGGCACAGCCAATCGTTGGGAGCGCGGATGCGATAGCACGCGAGTTCACAGTTACCGCGGCAGCCGCGTACGCCGGGACGTCGGACGTTTACGTGAAACTAAAGCAGAAGGCTGGGCAGGTGAAATATGGCATCGTGAGTCGCGACATATACAAAAACTTGGTCCCAAAGGCACCGTGGGGTGCGGTGGCACGCCCCGACGCCAATACCACTGGTATTACGGATCAAATTTTTGGCGCCCTCGTGGGAATCCCGTACGAAGGTATCAAAAACTCGGAAACCATCGCCCTCACTGGCGTAACGAAGACAGGGTTGTACGATCTCCAGCTCCTCAACAATGGCGCTGCTGAGGAGGTTGCTGGAAAGAGCCCAGTGCGGATCGAGGTGACTGCCGGAACGATTGGCGTGACGTCCGTCATCTCGGCAATCCCCGCATCGGTGCCAGTGGCACAGACAGTTGTGATCAACCTCGACGCGTACGACGGATTTGGCAACGATATCAACGCGGGTGGCGAGACTGCGAGCATACAGGTGATGGTGCAGAACGTAAATGATGCGCAAGACGCGTTCCCCACGTTCGTGACTGATCAAGGCGATGGTACCTACGTGATTTCCTTCACGCCGGGAAAAAGTGGCAATTACGTTGTTCGCATCAAGTTTGACGGCATCCAGCGCGAGCCAAGCCTCTTTTTCACATCTGAGGTGAGCGGCGCACAGGTGGAAGACTTCAAGGTGACTGGCACTGGACTTCTCGGCGGCGTTGTTGCCGCAAGCCTTCCCTTCACTGTGTCGCACGTTGATGGAATCAACAACGATCTCACCCGCTCCGTCGACATCACAGCCTCTCTGCGATGGACCGGCTCGACGCCTCACCCGCGCCCCGTAACGTCGCTGAACTTGACTGCGCCCGACGCGGAGTCGCGTCGCTTCGGAAGCTTCTCTGAAACGATCGCGGGGCCGTACGCCCTCGATGTTCAGGTGGGAACGAAGCACCTGCCAGGCTCGCCGGTTGCGCTGAATATTCTCGCCGGCTCGCCAATCAGGTCGTTCGCACTCGAGCCCGAAACGAACACGTACACGGCGGGCACTGAGGTGGTTCTGCACCTCGATATCGAGGACACGTACGGCAACGTCGCGGCGGTGAACCTCGAGTATGAGCTGAGCGTACGCTACGAGCGTCTACCCGGTGGTGCGGTGACGGATTCGAAGGTGCAGCGAAGCGTTTTCCGTTTTGACGACTACACGGGCCCAGAAAATGTTACGGCACTCGAAGACAAGCCTGGGTTCCGTGCCGGGGTGGTTCTGGACGTTTCGGGCAGCTACCGTGTCACCGCAAATCTCAACGGGCAACCTGTGTGTGTGTTCAACCAGACGTATTGCCTGCCCGACGTGACGATCGAACCCGCACGTGCCACAGCCTTCTCAAGCATCGTGCAAGGATCTGGCGTGTCGTCATTCCAGGCTGGTGACGTGGTGAACATCAAGGTTGTGCCGCTGGACGTGAACAAGAACGCTGTGACCGACGATCACAGTCGCCGCGAGCTCGCCTTTGCACTGAACGCCGCGGGTCCCCTCCCGAACAGTTCGCTCGTTCTGAGCGGCGAACCGCTTGCGTACGACTCGCAGGACAATAGCCACAGCGGCAGGTACAGTCTCACGAAAACGGGCACGTACACCGTGAGTGTGATTATGCTCTCGCCGAAGTGGTACGAAGGATCGTACGTCGTCGGCGGCAAGCCCGTCACGGTGAGAGTTCAGTCGGCAGATCCCGACGGTGCATCCACGCGCGTCGTGGCGCCCGCCAGCGAGGCTGGCAAGTTGAGCAGTGTGATGCTCACGCTGTTTGACAAATATGGAAATGCCGCAGACAACGCTGACTACAGCCGTGTCATCAAAGTGGAGCTCGTGGGCCCCATGGTACTGGAAACTCCCACTCTCATTTCTGTGAGCAGAGCGAATGACGGCGTTACCTACACGGCATCGTACACGCCCGCTCTCGAGGGAGAATACAGCGTTCGCGTGTCACTGCTTGGCATCAGTAGTTTGGAGCGCCCGAAGTTGCGCGTGATTGCGGGCGACTCCGTGGCTTCTGCCACGAATGCCGGCGGCTCGGGACTCCGCGTCGTGCAGGCTGGTGTTCCGGCGGTGTTCTACATCTATCCAACGGATGCGTACGGAAACCGCCGAAAGCGTAAACTGCGCGAGGGAGCCATCCTTCAAGTGACGTTCGGTGGCCTGACCACGGACGGCGCGCTTTTCACGATTCCGGAGGACAAGTACAGCATTGCATTCAGCGTGGAGGCGGAAGCATACGCAGTGACGTACGAGCCGCAGGCTGCGGGTGCTCTTGAGGCTACCATCACATTCGCCGCGGACGCGTCTGACATCCCCGCGCCGATCAAGGGAAGTCCGTTCCAAGTGCCCGTGGAGGCTGGTGTCACATCCGGCGACCAAACGGACTTGATTGGCACTGGTACTGTGGGTGCCGTGCTTGGAAAGCGAACGATGTTCCAGATTCTCGCGCGCGATGCGTTCGCGAACCGCAAGAATGCGGGAGGAGATCCCTTCCGTGCCACATCATCGTGTGTGGACACGCAAAGGTGTGGCCAGGCGGTACTAGGGAGCCTCGAGGTGGCTGACAACAGCGACGGCTCGTACGACGTGTCGTACGTTGGTAATGCCCCAGGACTTTATCGCCTTGAGATCACACTGCGAGGGGCTCAAGTTGGACGTGCGCCGACGCGAAGTCCTCTCACGGTGCTCATCAAGGAGAAGGCGGGCGACATTGCCTACCAGCGTTCGTATGCCGCGGGTACCGGCGTGTCACGTGCGATGGCGGGCGTCGTCACGACGTTCGACATTTATGCGATCGACGACGAGGGCATTCTCATCGACATCGGAGGTGAGAAGTTCTCCGTCGACCTGCGTCTCGTGTGCACGTTCAGCGCGTGTCCCGATCTCATAGGTCAAGCGCAGCTGAGCAGCGCGGGTGGCCAGCTGCTTACGCTCGGAAATGCAATTGCAAGCACGCAGCTCAGGGAGACGTACAACACCGTTCTCGACAATGCGGACGGAACCTACACCGCACGGTACAACGTGTCGTTGGCGGGCGTGTATGCGCTCGACATATGGGCTGATCGCACGCGAACGACGCGCATTGCACTCCCTCGAGATCAGTTCTCGTGGCCGCTCGCCCTGACGGTGTACCCAGGCCGCTCCGTTGCTTCGCAAACGGGCTTCGACGAGCTCGTGGCGCCACTCCCAACGACCGTGGCGGCTGGGTCAGTCATCAAGCTGCGTCTGATTGCACGCGACATTGCAGGCAATCGGCAGAACTACGCCAACCCGGACAATCCAACGGACGTATTCTCGGTGTGGGCATACCGCGAAGGCTTTGAGCTGCAGCGTACGTATGCGAAGCTAACGCGTGCAACGCCACTCTCGTCGGGTGCCTATGACGCGGAGATCGTTCTGACAAAGGCGGGCACGTACACGGTGAGCGCAACGCTCGACAATTCTCCGATCGGGGCATGCCCTGGTGGATCGTGCTTCCTTGTCGTTGTCAAGGCTGCAGAGCTGTCCGCATCGTCGTCGAGTGCCGAACCTGGCCCGCAGGGAAACAATGCGCTCGTCGGGGGCGCGGCTGGAGAGGTGGCAACCATGCTCGTGCAGGCACGAGACGGTGCGGGCAATGCCGTGGCTGGTGTTGAGCTCACCTCGAAGATGTGTGATGCATATCTGGAGAAGCAGGATATTGTTTCGGGCATCGGCGATCCCACCACTGCCATCCGTGCTCCGCAGGTGACCTGCGGCGTCTACGACGCATCGAAAGGCCAGTTCCTCGTGCGCTACAACGTCACTTCGTCTGGGAAGTACACGCTTTCCGTCCTTCTTGACGTCGACGCGATGGCTGCAGCGTCCTCACCCTCAACGGGTAGAAGGCGCTTGCTCGACTTCCAGCACATCGACGGCTCGCCGTTCGCCGGCATCACCGTCCGTGTCGGCGACACGTCCGGATCGGCGTGCACGCTGGCGGGCGCTGGCGCGAACACCGCAACAGTCGGCGTGCCGACGAATTTCCTCATCGAGGCTCGCGATCGCTACAGCAATCTTCGTCCCGCGGGAGGCGACACGTTCACCGTCAAACTCACTCAGCAGCCATACAATGCGGTGACAGGGCTCGGCGGCAGCGCCGTCGCGTACGGTGAGGTGGTCGACCTGAAGAACGGTACGTACGCGGTGACGTACGTTGCGCCGCGCCTTGGTGGGTTTGACCTCGCCGTGACGTATGCGTTGTCGCCCGTCGCGGGCACGCCGCTGGCCATCAACGTGGCGCCCACACCCACGGTTGCCTCTCTCAGCTACGCGCTTGGCGATGCAACGCGCACGGCGACCGCGGGGCAGATTGCGACGATTGACTTGCATGCAATCAACGCCGGTGGCCTGCCGCAGGAGGCGTCCGTGATCGACACGTTTCACATGACTGTGGAGCCGATTGGCTACGCCGCCGTTTACGGCAACTTCAACGTTCCATCGACTGGAGGCGTGAGTCAGCTCGTTTCTGCCGGGCGGTACCAGATTCAGTATCTCGCCGAGAGGGTTCTTTACACGGAATCAGGCAATGTGGGCAACTACACATTCTCCATCACGCTCGGGAAGCCAGTCACGGAGGGTGGCGAGCACATCAAGGGCTCGCCATTCCATGTCAAGCTAATGCCAGGTGTTCCCGTTGGCAAGATGTGCGAGCTGTATCCCGGCAACTCGCCCTACGAGCAGTATGATTCGGAGGCTGGATTCACCCGCAACACCCTGCTGCAGACGCGCGACAAGCATGGGAACGATGCATTGTACAACCTCTTCGCTCCGCCAACGGCAGTGAACGTTTCCCTCGTGGGAATGTCGGGACATGCCATGGGAAAGACCGTAGATGTGCAGAGCGGCGGCGTGCTGCTTAGCGACCTTCGCGACGGGCGGTACTACGTGCAGTACACCGCCGAGGCTGCGGGTGCGTACGCTCTCCGCATTCTCGTGAATGGCGAAATGCTTGGCGCCGGCGTGATCGCGCTAACTGTGGCTCCCGGTCCGAATCATCTGCCCAGCTTCTTGGTAACGGGTCCGGGTACGTTCGGCACGGTGCAGGCTGGTCAGACGTACTACATGAATGTCGTACCTCGCGATCGTTTCGGCAACAATCGCACGGATGATGGCCTACTCGCCGTGGGCAATTTCGTGGATGTCATCATCACAATATCGACGGGCGACCTTCTCACAACCGGCGTGACGTCGCGGAACGTTTCGAGCTTGGAGTTCCGATTCCAGTCGGAGGATGGACCTACGTACCGAGCGGGAACTTACCGCGTGCGCTTCGAAACGGACATCTCTGGGCGAATGGAAACAAGGATACGAGCTGGCGACGCGAAGAACATCACGATTGGCGATGACGTTTACCGCGCGACGAGCATTCCCGGCGCGCCGGTGGCTGAGCGATGCACCGTTAAGGGGACGTCGTCAGGCCTTGTCGGTGGCGCGGTGGTGGACGGGAAAACGGTTCCCCTGGAGCTTTTTTTCGAGCCACGCGACAGCTACGGCAACCTGGCGCCAAGCCCGTACGATCCATCCGGGGCGGGTGGCTTTTTCGTCGAGGTGGTGCTTCTTGATCCCGTAACTCTCGTGGAGATGCCCGCGCAGCTCGTCGAAGTTACCCAGGCTCTGGCAGTTGGCGATGGGACTTACCGCGCTACATTTGTGGCGTCGAGTGCGGGCGTCGCGCGCGTCGCGGTGAAGTACAACTTTGAGGCGATTGCTGGCTCACCCTTCTCGGTGACCATCTACTCGGATTACGACGACGTTGACCCGGCGCTCGTGCGTGCGTACGGCCCGGCGCTGAATGGCGTGCAGGTGGGCTCTCCTTCCGATTTCACCGTCCAGCTTGTCACCGGGCGTGGCTTGCCGTATCCATTCTCGAAGGGGGACGGATATGTCACAGTTCTGCTCGACACGGTGGCATTCCCGTGCACGGAAGATTTGAAGAATGGAACGTACATATGCCGCATCTCCGATGTGAGTATCACGGAGTCTGGCCTGCACACGCTCGAGCTATCCGTCGGACCCGACGCGCAGAACAAGTACTTCGGCGGCTCCGTGCTCCCCGTCGCCGTCGGAGATGGTGCGCTCATCACATTCCGTGCGTACTCGGCGCGCACCGTGGGTGCGAACGTCACGCTGGCGTCGGCATCTCGCACTTTGTCGACGGGCGACACCGCACGCACGGACGAAGAGCTCACCATCTCAGTCGTTCCGGTGGATCGTTTCGGAAATGAGCAAGACTACGTCGCGTACCCTTACCAGAACGATCGTTTTGCCGTGAATCTCACCATCAACTCGTTCCAGACGATATCGCTTGATCTCGACCTCAAGTTTGGCACTCCCTTCGGCACAGTCGGGCTGATTCCGACCGCGAAGTACGAGCACACTTTCACGCCCACGTCGCTGGGCGAGTACATTTTCGACGTGACGTTCGGACACGTGGACGAGGGTGGGGGTGCGAAGCTCGTGCGCGCGCCGATCGTCGTGGCAGTACCAACGGGTATACCGAGCATGCTTATGAGCACAGCGTTTGGCTCTGGCGTTACTGCTGGGCGCGTGGGCATGCCTGCCGTCTTCCGCGTGGACCTGCGCGACAGCGTGGGCAACTCTCTCGGGCTGTGGAGTGGTAACATTGCTGGCGAGGCTGCGAGCGCAACGCCCGTCGTGGCTGTTCTGAGAACCCTTGATGGCCAGGAGGAGTACGCCGTCGAATCAACCTTCGACGCCGACGCAAATCAGTACATCATGACGTACACGCTTGACAAGGCGGGATTGTACCGCCTCTCCATTGCGGTTGTGAACGTGGGCGAAATCACCATCGCTGGCTACGAGTCCACCCTCGTTTCCGCGGGTGAAATTGTCACCTCACAGTGCACCGCGGAGGGCCCCGGCGTGGGATCCGCAGGAACGCTCTCGGCGGGTGAGCAGGTGGACTTCCGCATTCAGGCGCGTGACGTGCAGGGCAATGCGCTCAACACCGGCGGGGCGGTCTTTGAGATTGTCGGCGAATCCGTTACGGTTTCGCTCGCCGAAGACCTTTTGCCCAACGGCAAGGTGTTCCTGCGACCGGATTCCGTGCACGATACCGGTGGCGGCGAGTACATTGTTCGCGTCACGCCCAAGGTATCCGGCACGTACGTCATGCGTGTGACACGCGGCGGTGTTCCCGTGCAGAAGTCGCCGTTCCGCGTTGACGTTCGCGCGGGGCCGACGAACGCCGCCAAGAGCGAGGTGGTTTGCGACGTAGATCAGACTGACTGCGGCCTCGGCCTGCTGCAAGCTGGCCGGCAGGGCGTGCTTTACATCCAAGCGCGCGACACCTACGGTGGCAACAAGGCTGACGATGGCGACGATTTTTTCTGCTCGATTGTTGGCCAAGGTGGCTTCTCGACAGATATCAGGGCTCAGGCTCGTGGCGATGGGCAGTCGGGCCAGTACGTGTGCTCGTACAACATCGAGCGTACCGGGCCCGTGAATATCGAGGTGACGTACCGCGGTTCGCTTGTGGGAGGAACCGCGTACAACGCGACGATCATCCCTGCGCCGGTTGACAGCCAGGCTTCGCTGCTCAGTTCCACCACATTCCCCGTGAGCGAAGTGTGGACGAGAGGCAACGAACCGCACACGATCGTGATCACCGCGCGCGATGCATTTGGCAACCAGCTCACATCCGGTGGGCCGCCCGCGTCTGCATGGGAGATCGAGCTGCGAAAGGTGTCCGACGGCTACGTGGCGCTTTTGAACGTATATGATAACGGCGATGGCACGTACATTGCCGAGTATGCCAACAAGGAACCGGGAGAGTACGTCGTCACCGCACTTCTCAACGGAGAGGCGCTTCCCTCCGCGAGCGTCACGCTCACTCCCGGACCTCTTGTTATGGGAAACACGCTCGTTTCGAGTGCCGAAGGATTGCTCGACATGTTGAGCAAGGAGGAGCTCGTTGCCGGCAAGGAGGCTGAGTTTCACCTCCTGTTCAAGGACGAGTGGCTCAGCACGCGCACGGTATGTTGCGACATTTCGTCCTCGGACGTGCAGATTCAGGTGTACGGCAGCAGTCAGCCCGGCCAGTCAGCGGCTCCCACCGAGTCGCTGCTGGCGAATGTGACGCACTTCAGCGAGTCTGACGCCGAAGACTGCGAGGCGGCTGGAACGCCACGCGACGAGTGCCTTCGCCGCATCGGGCGCTACACGGTTCGTTTCACACCAACGCTTGCCGGCCTGCTTCAGCTGTCGATTCGGCTGAACGGCGAGACGCTGCTCTCGCCCAGCGGCGTGCCGTACACGACTCGCGTGCAGGCTGCTGCAGTCGATGCGTCGCGCTGCACGGTTTCCGGCCCAGGCTTGACGGCTGCCGCGGGCGGCGTGCTTGCGCAGTTCACCATCAGCACCGCCGATGCGTACGGTAATCCGCGAACGGGCCCCATCGATAAGGGAAGCCTTAGCGTGTCGTTCGAGCGTACGGGTGAGAGCGGCCCACCTCAGGTCACGGTGAGGCTGCTGGCCAGCGTGGTTCGCTACGACGAGAGTGGACGCTACATTGTCGGGTACACCCCGCCATCGTACGCCGAGGGCGAGTACCTGCTGAGAGTTTCGGTGGCTCTGGACAGCACGCCTGTCGGAGACACGGGCGGCGTGTTCACGCTTGCGGTGTACCGTACAGCCGGCGCCGTAGAGCCGCTGTCCTCCGCGGTACTCGGCGCGCCAGGAAGAATTGCGCCATCCGGCTCGACGATTCGCGGCGCCATGGCTGGGCAGGAAACGCGCGTATTTGTGCAGGTGCGCGACGTGAACCGCGTCGCAGTGACGCGTGAGTTGGGCGACGACTGGCTTGGTGCCTCAGTTGCGCCACTTCCATCCGAAGGGCCGAAGGTGGTCGAGACGACTGGTGGGTACTACCAGATTTCGTTCACACCCAAGGTGGCTGGCGAGTACGTGGTAAGTCTCACCGGGCGCTCGTCGAGCGGATCGATGCTATCCATTGGGCTGCCAAGCACCCCAGGCGCGGAGGACTCGGGTGTCGTCACGATCATCGTGCCGCCGGCGTTCCCAAGCAGTGCCGCGATGGCAATGCTCGAGGGACTACCCACGGAACCCGTCAAGGCGGGTATCCGTGCGCAGTTTGAGATCGTCTCGCGCGACGAGTTTGGGAACGTGCAGAAGTACGATCCAAGCCGAGGGCAAGATGCGTACAAGGTGCGAATCATCCCCGGCGCCGGGATCGCGTCGGCACCTACGCCCGTGGACGCGAAGGTGTTGAACAACTTTGATGGCACGTACACGGCACAGTTCACGCTCACGGAAACGGCCGTGGAGAGCGGGCGCGGCGATTACACCATCTCGGTGACGCTCGACGACGCAGCTCTTCCCGCTTCGTCGAGTGCGACTGTCACCTGCGTGCACGGCGAACCATACCCCGGAACATCGTCCGTGCAGGAGGTGAATGGCACCGTGCCCGCTGGCGAAAAGGCAACGCTTGTGGTGACAGCGCGTGATGTGTACAGCAATCTCAACGACGGCGGACGTGCCGCGTACGACGTATCGGTCATGCCTCCCAAGGGTGGCCGTGTGTTCGACACGACGGTGCGTGCCGCGGCGGAAGGTCGCTACTCCGTGTCGTTTACCACGCAGCTGGCTGGAAACTACACCGTGGAGATCAAAGACGCCGCGACGGGCATCGCGCTCCCCGGCCCAATGCTGGTGCCGGTGGTTGCCGGTGACATTGACGTCGCGTCGTGCACGTCCGAAGGCACGGCGTTGCGAGGTGGCATCGCCGACCAGGAGCTAGGCCTGACGATTTTCGTCCGCGATTCGTTTGGAAATCCTGTGCCCAATGCCGCAAGTCTCGCGGAGGTGACGGTGACTCGCACTTCCGTGGACGGTGACGTCGCCGGAGCGGCTGCCGCGGCTGCTCAGGGCGGTGGGGCGGTGAGCGTGAACGTCGTCGACGGCGATGTTGTGGGCACGCTTACGTCAGCGTTCTTCCTTGGTCAACCGGGAAGTTACATCGTATCCGTGTCTCTGCGTCCTTCGGCTGGCGCTGCTCCCGTCGTGCTCGACGGGATGCCGCGAACGATCGTGATCGAGCCACTTCCGCCTCCCACGATTGTCTCTGCGAACTTCGACGCGAGCCTCGCGCGACTCGACATTGCGTTCGAACCAGCGACGGACCGCGGGGCTTTTGCCGGCGCAGCCACCGGAGGGTGCAAAGCGTTTTTCCCCGTGACTGAGATTAGCACGTTCGGGTCGGGCGCGACGTGCGTTTGGCGCAGCGATCGCGTCATTTCCATCTTCCTGGGTGCCGGTGCCACAATTGCCCCGCTGAATGATCTCACCGTCACGCCGGGTGTGATTCGCCGAGCACGGCAGAACTCGTACGCCGTGGCTAGTGTTCCCGTTCGCATCGCCGTGCCTGACATTGCCCTCGTGAAGCCGCCGCGCGTCGCGCTCTCCGCACCTTCTGTGGTGGGCGCGTGCGACTCCATCACGCTCGATGCATCCGCCACCACGGGAGGTGGTGCACGTCCGGTGAACTTTGCCTGGAGTGTGGAGCGCGTCGACGGCATTTTCTCCGGCGTGGGAGAGGTGCTTGCAAAATCGGTGAACGCCGCCACGGGCGACAAGAGCATTGTGTCCTTGCAAGCATCTGAGCTGCAGTCTGACGTGCTGTATTTGTTCACGGCACGTGCGACGGACTTTGTGGGCAAATCGGGATCGGCAAGCAAGCAGATCATGAGGCTTGCGACACCAGCTCCCGAGGTTGTCATCAAGGGTGGCGCGCAACTGATTGCGCCGCGTGACGAGGATACGATCGTCGCTGCGCATGCAAGGTTGCCGAAGATTGCTTGCGTAACGTCTGACGTAGAGAGCCTCGGAAGCGAGATGGACTTCCGCTGGACGCAGACGAGCGGTCCGGAGCTCACACGCGCGTCATTTGCCAGTGACTCGACGTATCGCACGTACACGTTTTCCCTGAGCACGCCCGCGCTCACGTTGCCTGCGGGTGTGCTTCAGGCTGGACTCGACACCACGGGCTCGCAGGTTCGGTACGAATTCAAGGTGGAGGCATCGCTGAGACGCAATTCGGCGGTGCGCGCGTCGACGTTTGTTTCCGTCACCGCGGTGGCTGGAGGCGTGGATGCTCGCATCGCCGGCGGCGATCGCGTCGTGAACGCGAACAGTAGCCTTGTACTGTCCGTGAACGCCGTTGACCGCGATCCGTCCGCGGCGCGTGGTGCACCATTTGCGTACCAGTGGAGCTGTCGCCGCATGCAGCGCGACGCGACGGGAAATTTGAAGGCGGTTGCTGAGGAGGCGGCGTGCTTTGCAGGCAACGACGTCGCGACTGCGGCGCTGTACGCCAACTCACCAACGCTGACACTTCCCGCAGGCTCGCTTTCGCAGGGCACGTTCGCATTCCAGGTGCACGTGAGCCGCGAGCCAGCTCTGCCTGGCCGTGATGTCGAGGATGAGGTGATAGTCGACAGCGTTGCCAAGGCTGTTGGTAGCGTGGTGATCAGCCCGCCGTCCGAGGCGACGGTGAGTCCCACGGATCGCGTCGTGCTGGCATCGTACGCACGTGACGCACAAGGTTCCTCCGTCGGCACGGGCGTGCAGTGGAGCTGCGTGCGCGGCGACCTGCAGGGCAGTGCGCTTGCCAATGCCACCCTGTTTGCGGGTGGATCGACGACGAGCTTGGTTTTGGTTCTCGAGTCTGGCGTCTTGTCGCCGGGCACCGAGTACCGCTTCCGTGCGGAGGGAACGGGCACCGCCTTTGGCGCGGCGGCGGAGGTGACCTTGATTGCGAACGACCTTCCCACGGGTGGAACGATGCAGCTGACGAGCGATGACATCGACGGCGATGCGAACGCGTTAACTGGCATCGAGGGTCTCACTCGCTTCACGCTCGCGCTCACGGGATGGTCCGATGCATCGGGACACCTTCCGTTCCGGTACAGGTTTACGCGGCGCGCCGTTACGCGCGAGGGCCGTGATTTGCCTGACAGCGTGGAGGTTCCTCTGAATCCGAGCTTGTCGGCAAACCAGCAAACCGCCATCTTACCAGCTGGCAACTGGCTGATTGTGGGATACGTCAGCGATTCGTTGGGTGCCGAGGCTAAGGTCATGTACGCCGGCACTGTCACCGTGCAGCCGAGCGAGTCGTACGTTCCTACGCTTGGTGGTGGTGGTGATGGCGGTGCGTCTTCAGCTACGAGCCGCACCTTGTTGCAGACGGACGCGCTCTTGGTGGAGCGCTCGAAGGTTATGATTGAGCGAACACTCAAACCTGCGCAGGATGTCACGGACATCTTACTGGTGCTTCAATTTTCACGCGTGTTTGGCGAGAAGTTTGGAGGTGCGCAGGTGAGCATTCCCGAAAGCTGTGATGCACTTCACCCACTCGCCGAGCAGATCACGTACACACTGGTAGCCGCCTCTGGAGCGCAGCGCGGTCTGCCCATGGGTGCTGCCACCGCACCCACGCTTCTCTGCGCGATGGCACCTCTTTCGCAAGACCCTGCACGTCTATCGAATGCCTCCGCAGCCGCGCTCGTGGGTGCGATGGCGCATGCTGTGCCAGCTGGTTCGATCGTGCCTCGCGATGCCGTGCAGTGCTTTGCCGACGTATTGCACGGTGCGATTGTCGCGCGTGCGGCGTCGTGTGGTTCGGACCCACGTTCGGACGACGGTCCTCGCGAGTTTGCGAGCCGACTGGCGGATGCCGCCGCCGCACTAGCAGAGCCTGGTATCCCCCCCGTACAGATTGTGCGTCCTACGTATGCAACATCGGCTTCGAGTTTCTTCGCGACGGATGGCGTATCGCTGACGTCGCCGGCGTACGTCGCTTCGGCGGACCTAGTATTTACGAAAGACCTTGTCGCGGCGCTGTCTGACGCCGCCGCGGGAATGCCGTTGTCTGCAGGATTGGTCGCGTTTGCACCTCGCTCGAACATGCTCGAGCCAAAGGCTATGCAAGCTGGAGATGTGGCGTCGCCGTCGTCGGCGATTCTTCGCGGACCTTTGGGGTTACCCGAGGAGGCTGACGAAGGCTACGGGAAGCTGCTGACTGTGCCCAACGGAATCTTGGCGAGCACGCGATCTGGCCCTCTTGACGAGGGCAAGGTTGCAATTGGCGTCGCGAAGGGAGATGCCGTCGCTAGTTTATTTTTTGTGGGAGGAGCGTGGGATTCGAGTTTGCTCGTGTCTCCGCCAGCGCTCGAGGCACTACCAAGTGAACAGCGTGGCGTTCGAACTCAGGTCGTGCTTCCTCTGGGAGCTCGAAACACGGCATTTGCTGCCGTGATGTACACGCCACCACCACCACCAAGTCCGCCGCCACCTCCACCTCCACCGCCTCCACCGCCACCACCCCTTCCTTCGTCGCCGCCGCCGCCGAGTCCGCCGCCATCCCCCGTCAAGAAGAAGGAAGAATTGGATCCTGTCATCATAGCCGTTCCTGTGACTGTTGGTGTACTTCTGCTTGGATTAGCCGTTGGCTTTGTCCTGTACATGCGTCGCAAGGCAATGATTGATGACTTGAGGATTGTGCGAAGGAGGCGCGAACGCAGTGCGGATGGTGACAGCGAGAGCGACGACGACATAGATGTGAACATCAATGTTGCCACGCAACGTTTGAATGATCCGTTCACGGCGCCATTTGATGCCGCACATAATTCTGCTGGTGGTCCTGCTGTGGGAACAGCTCGAGGGGGAGGATTCTTTAATCGGATGATGGTTGGAATGTCCGGTGGTGGTGGTAATGGTGGTGGTGGTGGTGCACCTGTGGCGGCACCACCACCTCAGCAGCCAACTCAGGCGGATCGTAATTTGAAGGCGCTTGCTGGTGGCGATGACAATTTCACCCGTGAGGGTGGTGTGAGGAGCAGTGCAAGTTTGGCTTAGAGAGAAGAAGAAGAAGACTGCACATAGTACTACTACTACTACTACTACACAACAACAACAACAACAACAACACGTACCATACCATATCATTATTATTCCATAACTCCATTGCCATTCATATCATTCATTTTCATTCATTCCGCGTTCCGTTTCCTGACTGCGACTACATTTGTTATGGAGCTATCTGTTGTGAGTGAATCTCATCGACAGACTGCTATTATTTGCAGCAGCAAGGAAACAGAAAGAACTGTGGCATATGATATACTTTTAGAGAGACAGAGAGACAGAGACAGAGACAGAGACAGACAGAGAGTTTGTGTGTGAGGATCTCTGAGGTTTCTTCCTTTCTCAGAGGGTGTGTGGGAGAGGGAGGGTGCAGGTGTGGGTCCATGAAGGTGGGAGAACAGGAGAGGGGAGAAGAGAAGACAGGGGGAGAGAGAGAGAGAGGTGATTAGGGATGGATCTATTCCAAGGAGGAGTGAGTTCTGTCGGCGCAGAAATGTATATAATTGAACTTAGCAGCCGCGGCCAGTTGCTTACAGCTTGTCTTACAAGATGAGACAAGTATGTGATGATGTGATGAATTTTATGCCAGCATGATGACGACGCGAGCATGAATAGCCTTGCACGGGCCTCTCTTTTCTATGTTTTTCTGATTCTGATTCTGTTTTCGATTCGAAACCATTAACCCGAACGTTTCGAGTACGATCCACATGCGTATCATGTCGAAGAAAGCAGCAAAGAAACGCAGAAAACACAGCACAAGAGAAGAGAGACCGTGGACTTTCCCCCCTAGGCTATCATGTTTCATTCATGCGAGAGCAGGACAAAGAATGCATCGAAGCAGCTTCAAGCCGTTTTGTACCATACCATACAAATTCTAAAATGACAGATATGTAAGGCTGCTTATAAAAATGATTTCATTTATACATGTAACAAAATGGGGAAAACGCCGTCCTCCGGATTATTTTTTATAGATGTACTGTACACAACATTCTATCCCAGTGCCACGTGGGCGACTTTGATGCCCTGCGTCGGCAGCATGTCCGCAGTCACGACAGACTTCACGTAGAAGCGGCTGTACGCGACGAGAACCGTGCACGCTTCCGTGGGGTGCGCAATGACGGTCGGGTAGTGCAAACGCAAACTCGCGCCAAGCTCGTTCTCGAACGCCTGGGAGGCGACGCGGCTCCACGTGTTTCCCATATCCGTCGACGTCGCGACGGTGAGATGCGTTCGGCACTTGACGCATCCCTGCGCGGCGATCGTCTTGTCGTCGCGAGGCTGCTGGTGGTCGTTGAACGCGAGCACGAGCATGTCGTTGATGCGGATCATGTCAATTTTCGCATTCGGGTTGGGAATCAACGCAGGCGCACCACGCGACACGTCGGCACGCGACGCGCGCAGGGGCGTCGCTCCTCCCCACGTGATTCCCGCGTCGTCGCTGCGCGCGCCGTACACGTGTCCCGCCCTCGAGCGGAACACCATGAGCAGTCGATCGTCACCGAGAGACGCGACGGCGTTCTCAATCAGCCACGTCGTCGGGAGCGTGATGACGCCGTGCGGCGTCCACGATTGTCCGTTGTCGTCGGAGATGAGCACGCCCGCGCTTTGCTTTCCTCTCATGTGCGCCTTGCAGTGCGTGTTTCGGTTGTCCAACAGGGCACGTTCGCGCCAGAACGGGAGCACCCACCTTCTTTTTGTTGTGCTTTTGTCTGTGGTGAACGCGATGGGTTTGTTCGCCGTGACTTTGGGAATGCCTCCATCCGCCTCGAGCGCGTACACCAGGTTGGGTTTCGACCACGTGAGTTCGGAAAGCGTGAACGACGGCGTGAGTGAAGTTTTTGTGTGCATGATGCTTCCTCCCGGCGCCCACCTCATCGGGCCGCCGGGACACCCTCCGTGCGACTCGGAGTAGAAGAGGTGCAAGACGCTGGGATCGTCGTCGTCGTCCGTGAAGAACAGCGGACCCCACAGCGCACCACGTGCAGGCAGAGGCACGGCTATTGATGGAGACCAGCTGTCGAGGTCCTGGTGGCTATCATCGATGAGGTCACCTGAGAGTGTAGTGATGCGTATATGCTGGTCGTTCTCCCCTTCGCGAGCGCTTGACGCCTGCCACGCCGCTATTAGTACCGTCGTCCCGTTATTACGTTCACGTCCAGGCAAAGCGTGTATCATCGCCATGTGCGCGTACTTCAGCTTGTGGGAGGAACGCGAGATGAACGAGACACGTGGTGAAGAAGCACGTGGTGAAGAAGTGCAAGGCGAAGGATTCGAGCTCTCATCAGCGTGTAGATCTTTTGCGATCCAAACTGGCGAAGACGAAGGTGACCTTGTATGAGTAGTGCTGTCTTTTTTCAACACCTTTGGATTTGGAACAACAACACGGTGCGTTTCCCCTTTCCATCCAATCAAGCGTTCATGGGATCCCATGGAATGAGCTCCTGCGGACACGTGAACAAGGCCGAGCATGAGCACCAGCACGAGCAGATTTGTCGAAAAAAACGAAACCAAAACCATCTTCTTCACGTCAACTCAAGCACTTTCGCACGGCCGCGAAGCCGAAGAATAAGAGAATCAGACGGCTCAGAGAGGACGCTGAGCTAAGCTGCGCACACGCTCGAGAGCCTCGCCAGCACTCACAGGCCACAGCTGTGGACGCTCACAGCACTCACAACACTCACAACACTCGTGAACAACAATCACGAGCTGCGCACACGCACACGCACACGCACACGCACACGCACTCACAACAATCACGAGCTGCGCACACGCACGCACACGCTCGCACACGCACACGCACACGCTCGCACACGCACACGCACACGCACACGCACGCTCGCACACGCACACGCACACGCTCGCACACGCACACGCTCGGCCGAAGAATTAGGGTTTCGCCAGCCACAAAAAAGATTCCCCGGGGAGAATGCGCGAAAACCCTAACCCCCCCCTGGTGAGACGGAAATTTCAAGTTCATTTGGGGATCCCTCGCAGCGAGCGGTCCCTCCCTCAAAACCGGGGTCCCTCAGGAACGCAGGCAGGCAAAACCAAACTTGCTTGGGGGGTCCTCCAGTCAGAGCTACCCAATACTTAAAATACTCGAGTATGTCGCGACGCCGCGTGATGCACGAGGCGTTGCACTGGCTTCATGTTGCGTAGTTGTGCTGCATCCCCGTCGTATAGATGGACAAATACTGGTATGCGCGAAAACGCATACAGTACCGTATATCCCGGTATATACCAATACTGTCTGAAATGATAAACGGACCGCCCATGTTAAACGGACCGGATTTGTAAGTCAACCCCACAACTCGGCCGTCCCAAGTCCGTTTCACCCGTGGTTTGTGGCAGTGGTACACTATGGGTGTAGGCCTACTTGCACACACATACCACGTAGAAAACCAACGCACGAGCTGCTCACAAATTCGCGACAAAACAGCGTTCCGCCATTAAAATCCGAAAATCCATTTGTAAGTCGGGGGGGAATTTGCCCCGACAGAAATCCGGGACCAATTTGAGAAACTCAGAATCCCTCTATTTCCCCCCGACTTCCAAATGCATGGGTACCCCCCCCCTGATCAGCATGGGGGAAAGGAATTCCATCGGGAAACCCAAATTTTACATTTCGACAACGGGACCCCCGTAGTCCGTTTAACATTTGGCGGTCATGGCGGAGTGTACCACTTTGGCTGGTTGTGTACACGCGAGTGTTCGTTGTGCACTGTTCCTCGCGACGGCGTCGCATAGACCACTCAAGAGGCTTGCCCGAACACCACAAGAACGGGCAAAAACGACCTGGTATGACACGACCATTGGGACGACTTACAAATGACCGGTCCGTTTATCATTTTAGACAGTACCGCGGTATATCTGGTATATACCGCACGAATTTTAAACCCGAATCGAAATTAAAACCCGAATCCAAACCCCGAATCCGCCGCCGACCATTTTCGTGGTGTTAAGGTGATTTCTGCTCATCTCCCGTTGTTTGGTCCCGTTATATGAACATTTAGGGTTACGGCTAGGGTTATGCTAGGGTTACGCTAGGGTTACGAATTAGGGCTAGGGTTACAGCTAGGGTTAGGGCAAATTGCGTTATCTTCGCCGTTCCAGAAGGTTTTGACATGATATTTTTTGTATACGACACGTCCTAATTATGCTTAAGATGATGCCATCGCCACTGAGGAACAGCTCCAGTGGACAGTGGAGCGCTTCGACGGGGTGCACCACACACCCCCACGTCGTTGGCGGGCGTGAACTGGGAGTGGGAACTGGGAGTGGGAATGAGCTTATGGGAAACGAATGGCCCTCCGTCCTCGGCGTAAAATTAGTAAATTTACCAATTTTAGCCTTTTTTTTGCACAGTCTTTTGCATACACTTCCGGTGGTATTTCCATGTAATTCCTCATGTACCGAATGCCTTTCGTAATCTGCAGCCGTCCAGTGCATGGCCTCTCAGCTCCCTTGCCTGCGCTTGCGCTGTTGAATGGCGGAGGTACGTAGTCGCCCTCCGAAGTTAGATTCTTCTGAGTTCTGACCACCCCTGAACAACTCCACAACTTATTGGAAGACACGTACGACACTAAAACGGGTGACGACGTGTATAAAAACCAAAAGTGTAGAATAAAGTTACAGTGGGGATGAGCGAGGGCGTTTAGGTCTCGCAGGTTCTGTTTTGGGGTTTTGATGGATTGGGGTTTCGGGTGCCTTGGAATCGGTTTTTGGGCTCCCGGACCGGGGTTATGTTTTAGGGGTTTCAGGTGAGTTTGGTTTCGGAGTTCCGCCACGTGGGTTTGTGACACGGGCCGGGAAACCCTCGGGCCGTCACCGACACTTATCCAACCGAATCCTCACCTCCACAACATAAGAGGTATCCCACACCTCAACCTTCTCGTTCACCAACCAACACCAAACAAAACACCCACTCACCTCACCATACAAGAAGGGGGACAACCAAAACCCCAACGCCCTCCTGCACCCGCGGCCTCGCAACCCGACAGCTGTCAGGTCACACCAGTGACCGCACGATGCCACCCTGAACCCACCGCCTCGGTTGTGGTGTTGCTCTGCACGCTAGGAAAGAGCTAGTCGCCTTCAGACAAAATCGGCCCACCGTCGTCAGCCGGGAACGTGTTGTTACAAGTCGTCTTCGTCATCCGTCCGAGAGCTCCCCAACTGCCTCAGGACTCTGCTCCGGACGCCTGAGCCTGCGGCCACGTGCTCCACTAGGGTACGTGCCCCCGGCCCCAGGCAGATTTGTTTTCTCTCCCCCCCCCAGGCAAGGGGGTTCAGACTTCAGAGGTAGATTTTAGATATTTCCCTCCTCCCCTAAACGAAACGGCTATACTTCGAAGATCGATCTTTCTCAACAGAAAACCGATAACGATCATGCCCGCGTCCGTTCCTGTTTCGGATGTGTACGGCACGTTTGTGGACGGCATGATGTCATGTATTTCTTATAAAGTGTCAGCCTCTGTATGTGGCGGAGAGAGTACGTCTTTTATTTTTAGTTTTTTTAGTTTTTTATGTTTTTTGTTTTTTAATGTTTAAGGTGCTTGTGTGGTGCAGACACCGTTGTGCTTGTCTGGGCGAGAACGGCGCAGCTTTATCGGGCGAGTCTTGTAGAAATTACACTCGGGCGAGAACGGCGCAGCCGTGCGAGTCGAGGGCACACACACAATATAAAATAGGTTAGGGTTTCTCTACAGGTAACCCTAGAATACTAGAGTGTACTGGCAGAAGCGAAAAATCGGGATTTTTCGCTTATATAACCAAAAAGCAAAAATATAAGAGAATCGGGATTTTCTTATATTAGCGAATCGCCAATATAAGAGAAACGCGTTTAAGCTTAAAATGAAGGGGGCCGGTATTCGCCTCCGACCTATTACCCCGACTTAATCGGTTTTATTCTGCCAGTACCATGCAAAAAGCAAGGCGATGTGCTAATTTTTTCGCTTATATAACCGTTTTCTACAAGCACAAAATATAACCACATCGCTTCTGCCAGTACACTCTACTGTGTGGATTTCGTTATATGCTGAAAACACGCACTGAACTGACGGTGCACGACCTTCATTACCCTAAAGGTAGGAGGGGAAAACAAAACCCGAACCCTAGCCCTAACCCTAACCCGAACCCTAACCCTAATCCTAGGTGGGATCCCGCTTACTCCAGGGGGTGAACTGCCCTGCAGCTGGGAACGAACGTCCGCCGCCGCCGTTATTATCACTCTGCTGAATGTTCACAGAATCTTGTCATAAGTACTTAAGCAAGTAAGTAGGTAACTTGCTTGTAGTAGTAGTAGTGTCACTACACCTACCTGTGCAGTGCATGCACCGTTCGTTCGTTCGGTTGGCCTTGTGATTTTGTCTAAGGTCACTCGTCATCATGGTGGTGGTGGTGGTGCGCAGCAGCGGCATCAACACGAACTTGAATGCCGTCGTTCCTGCACCTCAGGATCAACACAATAGTGCAGTTGAGGAGGAGGCCGTATTGTCATCCTCACCTTCTTTGAAACGTGCGACGTCGCAGTCAGGTGTCAGCGTGCGATTTCTAGAAGACTTTACCGCCAAAGTCCTCCCGCAGTTTGGGATTGCAAGGGAAGACCTGTGCACGCCGACGACACGCGAGCAGTGGCTAGAACGCTTAAGTCCAGGCAACACGAGTGGCCACATCGTTGATGTTGATGATGCAACGCAGTTAGTCACAGCTGAGAACGGAGAAACGCTTGTCAACCTAGGCGACGGCTTGCAGGCGCGCAAGAGCGACGTTGAACACGTGCGCAAGCTCGTGCGTCTGCCACGGTGCCGCAATGAGAAGTGGGAGCTCGTAGAGGCGGAGGTTGACCTGACAGAACTCCCGGCCGAGATTCACGCTGATACGCCACTACTCGTGCGCATCAAGGGTGATCCAAACGCAAAGTGGATGGACTTTCTCAAGGCTCGCGACGTCGCTCTCGTGCAGACGTCGGATATCGTCGACTTCGTTGTCAAGCCAGTCACGCAGTGGCAACGTGGACGTTTGATCGACACAAACGACAGAATGACGTACGCCGACCACGTCAGCGCGGTGCACCCGAAAGGCCGCGAGTGGGTTGAGCGCGCATATTACTCAGGTCCGGCGACGCACTTCATCTCGCACGCCTGGATGGACTCTTATCGAGATTTTACTGACGCGGTCACAGATAGTTTGTCGTCGATGGATGACACCTCCGCATACTATCGGGCAAAGTTGAAAGGACTGGTCTACGGATCAGTTCTACTTGGGAATATGGACGAGCTGGAAAATTGCGACGACGCAAAAGGTGCCATTCTCGCCAAAATTCTCATACTATGCAGGTTCATATTGATGTTGACTGTATTCACACCATTGACTCAAGCTGGCTACATAATCGTGCAATACATGTCCAATGCAACACTTCGATCTGTCATCAATTTCTTTAGAGACTACTACGGCGGCGGAGCGTTTGAAGACAGCAAGAGGATGTGGATTGATATTTATTGCAAGAATCAGTGGATAGTGAACTCTTCTAGCACGCAAGAGGAGTTGAAGCAAAATGTTGGCTGTGCTAAGGAAGGTCTTCATCTTGTCTGCCACTCGTGGTTGGAGCCAAAGGCGATTCAACGCGTATGGTGTCAATTCGAACTTAGCGTCGCGCGGGAGATGAATAAATCAATCAAGGGAATTTCAAGCGAACTTAGGAATTTTGCCGAGATACGAAAAACGTTTTTGTGTGTGTGGTCTGATTGGAAGTTTTGGGTTTGCCTCGCGATTCCGTTTTCAGCTTCATACACGGCCATACGTCAAAAGTATGCGGTACCAAAAGAGTTTGCAAACTTAGAGAAGACTTTGGCAACGATTGATTTTGAGAACGCAGACGCAACAGTTAGGACGGACAAGGATATGATACGCAGCGAGATCGTAAAAGCGGGTGTGGACGCCATTGAGCAGCATAACAAGACGATCGCGAAGAGTTATTTAGATATGCTAAAGCAGAAGACTTTCAGTGGAATTTTTTCTATCAATCATCAGAGCGCTTTCATCGTGCATTTATTTTTCTCTTTTGCATTTGTTTATTTCATGCCTATACAAGAGATTTTACATCAGATTTATGGATACGATACTTACGATGCAGCATTTCTCTCGGTTTTTGGAATCCTGAGTTTTATAGTGTGTCTCCTACTCCTGGCCTCTGCATTTTATTTGATTGCGATATACCAAGCACTATTTCGCAGCCTCGAAGTGTTGCGTATCAAGAAGAAATTGATTACAGATGAAGAATTTTTGAAGCAGTCGTTTTCTATCGATTTTACCACGTTTTTCGCCCCTGTGCTTTCATGTATTTTAATCCTTATGATGTTGGAAATGTTGGTCGCACAAGTCTTTCAATGCAAGCTAATGATTTTATACGATGATTATGCTTCGGTGGTGGATGAATGTTGACGGGTGTAACATGACATTATGTTATTTGCAGCATAATATACCAAAGATATTATACAACTATAAAACTGTCGTGCAACTGAAGTAAGCGTTAGAGGGCCGTCTATTAGTTAACATCAAAGTTTGAACAACATGCGCGCGGCGACGACGAAGTTTGGATCTATCTGTACTAAAATATTACTACTCATTGAAATAAATTGCTAAAAAATATTACAACACATACACACATGCAATACACGGTCATCTATCTGATTTGATGATCATCATCTTGCGAAGAGGAGGTTTTGGCACATGCCCTCGCCGTCGCGGAAGTAGTCCACAGAGGCACCTTGCACGGCGGCAATGACGCCCGTCGCCTCGTCGCTTCGTGCGCAGTGATCAACGCTTGCGTGCCTGAGCGTGAGATTCGACTTGCCAAGAAGGGCGTACAGCTGGCCGAGTGCGATCGCGTCGTCGAACGAGACGAGACCAAGACTTCGAGGTAAGTGCACCTCCACCACAAACTGGTCGACGCGGTCGAAGAAGCGGGCGTCCGTGCTTATTATTTCGCGATACACGAGATACTCGCAGCCTTCGCAGTCCATTTTAAGCACGGCGATTCTCTGATGTTCGCCGTCGTGTCGTCGTGCGACAGCTTGCGCGAGTCTTGCAGGATTGATTGTCACCCACTTGTCAGTGATAGTTTGGCTTTTCTCCGTTCCGAGGTAGTGTTTGTAAGCGGCGTACGCCGACGGCGCGCCCATGCCAATGAAGTGCACGTAGTCCGCGGGCGACGCCGTCATGTTGATTGTCGGGTCGAGGGCGAATACGCGGCAGTTGAATTTGTCGCGAACGTCGAGCTCGAAGTGCATGGAGTGTCCCACACCGTAGCTGATGGCGATGCACTTGGAAGAAGAAGAAGAACGTGGCGTGTCGCATACGTGGTGTACCGCGAACTTACCCCCTTGCGTGCCTAGCGCAAGCACCTTGGGACAAAAAGAAGACGAAGAAGAAGCACGACGACGTTCTCTGATCAAGTCACCAACTTCGTTCAGACTCTTTAAGGCCAATGAGCGACTGATTGCACGAGATTGAGAGTGAACATGAGAGTGAGCATGAGCATGAGCATGAGAATTCCGATGAAGAAGAGATCTTCCAGAAGACGCACGAAAGAAGCTTAAGGCCATGAATAGCAAGACCAAAAATCCACAAACCACGAGCAGTAACACATTACGCCTAACACGTGGAAGCCTACTCCGAGAATTCGGACCACCTAAGAGTATATTAGTGCGCGTGGTCGTCGGCGGCGTCGGGACCTCATACGCCATCGAGGAGCGGGCATGGGCGTGCTGTGCTGTGCTGGAACTCTCTGGCAAGGAGGGGACAAGTCGAAGGGGGGGTGGGAAAAACGGTCTAAGGAGGGGGAGCCTTACGCGGCACCATAGCCCTAACCCTAATAACACCAGCCGAACCCTAATCTTCAGTTCTACTTGCTTGTTTTTAATTGGGTTTTTTTTTGATTAGCCCTGGGGAGTCGCTCGCGCAGCTGGTTCTGGGCGGCCGCCCGGAGGGTCTCGAGACTCCCGGGCGGCCTCTCCCTTAAGGCTGCTCGCGCGTAACCACTCTTGCTGTTGGTTGCTTGCTTCGCAAACAACCTAACAGCCGCAATACACACGAGCGAGTAGTGGGAGGTCAAACACACGTCAGCAGACGCGTCTTCGAGGGACGTAGTTTGTACACCGAAACGGTCTAAGTATCTACGCTTAGATTCGAACATCAGCAAGCTTCGATTGGAAGCTTACTGTCTAGATCTTTATTTGATTGATTAATGAATGGCGGAGCCGCCAAACGAACTAGAGGTTCTTGAGGCCCGTCGCGAGATACTGCAGCTGGAGATCGCGCTCGCGCAAGAGCGCCGCGCAGCTGCAGAGGCCGAGCAGAGATCTGTATCTCCCGTTCAACGAGAAGGAAGTGTGTACATGCTGCACGCGGCCGTCATGTGTGTGTGTGTGTGTGTGTGTGTGTGTTGTGTGTGTGTGTGTGTGTGTGTGTGTGTGTGTGTGTGTGTGTGTGTGTGTGTGTGTGTGTGTAAAAGCTGATGAGCCAGGGACAATTTCATTGATCTGTGATCAAATTGGGCATTGGCACGCCTGAAATTCACAAGTTTATTTTGGTACAGATGAATTTTAATATATTACCTAACTGGCTAACTTAAGGTCAAGAACTTAAGATAGACTACGATCGATGTCATTCTTGATTTCGATTTCAAGCATCCTGTGCCGTGTCAGGAAGAGCCGCAGCATGCTCACGTGCTCCAACATTGGGCATTTCACCTCCCGGCTGAAGGGCGAGGTCCGCGTAGATCGCGCAGTGGTCGCTAAACAGCTCGGTGCTCGCGTGCGTAAACGTCTTCGTACGAAGCGAACGCTCGTTCACCCAACTCAAACTTCGCGAACGAAGGTCCTCCACGACAGATGCTGGGAGCGATGCAACGCCAGCGTCAACCAATGCTCGGCCAGCTGGCAGCCATATGTTATCATTTGAAGCTGGCGTCTCCGCGATGGGATAGAGGTTCGTGCACGCTTTATAGAACGACAGCGCGGGTTTGAACGCATTGCAAAAGCTTGAACGCACAGCCTCGAATGCCGACGACTCATCCCGACGGCGTGGATTCCAATGCTCGAACGTGGAAGTTTCGCTGATGTTAGCGTCGCCGAGGAGAATCGGCCTGACAGGTGAAGTCGTTGCCAACGCCTGCAGAATCGCTGTCTCGGCCTTGATAGCCGCATGTGCTGTGTGGAGGTGAAACGTCAAACACGTCAGCGACGGGAAGCGTATCGCGCAGAAAGCGCGTGGCCCCGGGCCGGTGCCTTCCATGAGCTGCAAACCTCGCTGCTCCGACACCAACGATCGGAAGACGCTCTTCGCCTGACGGACCAGCTTAGGCTCTTCACTGAGCTCGAGCAGCTGCGTCCAGCGCGACTTCTTCCACTCCTTGGCGTCGAGGTCGAGCCTCTTCACTAGCGCCATTTGAGGATTTTCGGCGCCGAGCGAGCTGTCGGTGCGCCACAGAACTGCGTATCTCTCGTTGTTGCCAGCTGGCTCAGACATGCACATGCGCCACGGCGTGCCTTTAGAAGAACTAGGTTGGTGGTCGATCTGATTCAACTTCGTCGTGAGTTCAAGCAACGCCATCTCGCCATCTTTGGTCGAAGAAACCTCTTGCAAGACAACCAGGTCAAAAGCACTGTCCAAGATGACGGCAGCGATGTTTTCGAGCTTCTGCGGATGCCGTGTATTCAACTTCTTGAGATTCCAAGAAGCGACACGAATCACGCCTTCCACCTCGTCACGGTCCACCTTGTCCGCGAGCCGAATGCTGCTTGCCTCACGCTCCGCCTCCTCAGCCGCGAGCTGTCTTTCTATCTTTTTGCGCCCCGCTTCCTGCTGGCGCTTGCGCTTCGCTTTCTCATCTTGCTGAGCTCTCCGCATCTCCTGCTCGGCGCGTTTCCTTTCGACCTCAGCGAATTGTGCACGCTCAGCAGCCGCTCCAACGATTTCACCCACCATGCGGGCAATGCACGTGCGAGCCTTCTCCTCCTCGAGCTGCTGGCGCAAAAGCGCGACCTCCTCTTGTGCCGCATACGCTTCGCGACGAAGCTGTTTCATATTGTTGACACCATCCTCGGAATCGCTGTCGTCCTTTGGGGTTCCAGTATCAGTCGTTGTTGGGGTAACCACGAGCGTGTCCAGTACGCTCGTCGGCGTGTTGTCATGCTGCGTTGTCGGCTTTAGTGCAAGCTGCTTCACTCTGTCCAGCCACTCTTGCACCTTTCGTTCTGCGGGAGTTTCCTTTTCGCCCGCGTCCGTGTTTCCCCTTTCGATATTGCTGATGGTAGGTTGTGAGAGGCCAAGTGCTTTGGCGAGTTGGCCTTGGCTGACTCCGATCGATTCGCGTACAAGGCGTACACGTTCGCGCCACTTAGGGCAACATGCAGGCTCATGCTTTCCTATAGCACCACCTTCTCCTTGAGCAGCAGTGATAGATCTCATAGAGGTATCCTTTTACAGTCAATCGTAGTTTATAAAAACACAAACAGAGTGTCTTAGGCCGACACTATCGTACACTACCCGGTACAGTACAGTACGTATGTGAGGTATGTCCGACAAGCACACGTACAAGACACGTGCAAGACACACACGTCAATGTCAGCACGTAAAATGCGAGAATGATTCAGAGGGCAAGTTGCGCAAGCTGGGCATTTCAATGGCGCGTTTCCACCCTAGTACATGTAGTGGCTCAGCAGGTTCGGGTCTCTTCCGGGGGCGCGCTCCCGGAAAGACACTTCTTGGCGAAGCCCACAGTCGCAGCCCGAACCACGGCGAGCGCGCACTTGAGACCACCACCCCGGCAGACGGGCGACCCCCAGGGAACCCCTGCCAGCCGGTGGGGGACCACGGCAAACCCTAGCGCTGCAAGCGCGTACGGACTGCCCTCATTCTCAAGTCCGCAGCACCGCACGAAGTGTGCGCAACCGAGAATCACATACCGCGGAACGCACCGCGGCCACGAACCAGAACACGCTCTTAGCGCCGATGATGAACTCTCGCAAGTCGACTCGCTCGAACGCCGGCCGGCGCTCGACCGGACACGCGATGACGCGACGGCCGGGGACACGGGCACGGTAGGCAAGTCGTCGCGACGCCGCTCCACGGACCGCACCGGGACCACGGCCGCGCCCGCCGCAAAGCGCGCGAAAAAGCAGTCGACGACCACGGCGTCGCCGACCCAACCCAAGACCCCGGGCCAACCGCGCAAGTCCGATGAGCCTGCGAACGAACAGCAGGAGAAGCACGATGAGCCCGCGCACGATGATACGATCAAGGAAACGCAGCCGGTCCCAGGCGCGGGAAACGCAGCTCCGGGGGCGCCCGCCACACCGGCTGCGGCTGCCCTCCCGTCGGGCGCGGAAGCGATAGCAGCAGTGCAGGCCGCGCGCGCCGCGCACAACACAGCAGCTGCCGAGTTTGAGTCCACCCTCAACACGTGTACGGAGATACTCGCGGACGGGACCACGGCAAACCCTAGCGCTGCAAGCGCGTACGGACTGCCCTCATTCTCAAGTCCGCAGCACCGCACGAAGTGTGCGCAACCGAGAATCACATACCGCGGAATGCGGTACGCGCTCCCGAAGAGGCAACACCAACGTGACCTCGAGGGTGCGCGACAACCAAAAAAAAAAAAAAAAAACCCACCCTCCGTCCCTCATTCTCACGCCCACGCGAGCTGACACACACATTATACACCCACACGCCATCACCACCGCACGTGGCGACCAAGCGCGTCTTCCCACCCCCGCGCACTCGGAACTCCGGTCCCAACCTGCTTTCCGAGTCCGCGGGCTTTATGTCCGAGCCTACGGCCAGCTGAGGGTCACACCCGCCCGCTCGCACGCGATTCCGCGCCGGCTTGCCAGCCGCGGATCGGTGACGACGCGAGGCTTTCGCACTCTGTAATTAATCACCAAACATTCACAACTAACATATGCCCAATTCGAGACACCCAAGTCCCGAAGCAGATGGACCCGCACACTCGGGGAGAGCCACCAAGGGCTACGACCGAGGACTGCACCCAAGTAAAAATTCAGCAGGCGCAACCCTGTATCCCCTAGACTATGTAACACCTGCTCGTCCGTCCGCCCCGTTAAGCCTCTTTTGCTGCTCCCGGGGGGGCCCACCACTTCACTTCACAATTTCACATCACATGAGACCATAATCACTTCGCCTGTTTGACTCGGGCGAGGACGGCTTAAGCAGCCTTGTTGTGCGAGTCTTGTTGAGCCTCACATCGGGCGAGGACGGCTTAAGCATCCGTGCGAGTCTTGTTGAGCATCGGGCGAGGACGGCTTAAGCATCCGTGCGAGTCTTGTTGAGCATCGGGCGAGGACATTTGGCGCATCCGTGCGAGTCTTGTTGAGCATCGGGCGAGGACGGCGCAGCTTTATCGGGCGAGTCTTGTTGAGCATCGGGCGAGGACGGCTTAAGCATCCGTGCGAGTCTTGTTGAGCCTCACATCGGGCGAGGACGGCGCAGCTTTATCGTGCGAGTCTTGTTGAGCCTCACATCGGGCGAGGACGGCTTAAGCATCCGTGCGAGTCTTGTTGAGCATCGGGCGAGGACGGCGCAGCCGTGCGAGTCTTGTAAGTTAGTAGTACTAGGGTACCTCGCAGGCCGGCTCCTCACACAAGACGTCAGCGTTTGCTCGCTTCTTCATCACTCGCCTCATCATCAGCGCTTCATCGCTGACCTCATCCCCGACAACGCTTCAAAGACCGCGACCGCTTGTGCACACCGCGGCACGTGCCGTGTGCCTGCTCTCCGGCCGTTTCAGCAACACAAGGCAGCTTAGACGTGCGTGTGCCTCCGGCCGAAAATCAAAGTCAACGTCAACATAGTCTCGCTCGCTCGCTCGTGTTGCTGAGGCTTGCTTGCAGCACTCACTCACTCACTCACTCACTCACTCAGCTTGCACATACATACTCGCTCGGGCCTTCTCTCAGGCTGGTGGACTCGAGTTCTTGTTTCGTCACGCCACAACTTGAGTCGCCGCGCCAATCAATTTCGCCGAATTTCATCGAGAGTGTGCGTGCGTGCGAGTGAGCCATGCCTGGCACGGAGTTGCACAACTTGATTAGGTCTAGACAGTGGGACGCCGTGAGACAACGGCTCAATACGGATCAAGGGCGGCGAGAAACAAGGGTGAAAGACAAATACGGGTGTCTACCCCTGGCCTATGCGGCAATGTACAAAGCCCCCTTGGACGTCGTTGAAAAGCTGATTGAAATTCATCCGGATGGAGTGAGGGTGAAAAACAACGGCGGGCTTCTACCTCTGCACACTGCGGCAGCAAATAATGCCCCCTTGGACGTCGTTCGTATTCTGATTGAAAAATACCCAGGAGCTGTTCACGAGAGATCTCACTCCTCTTTTGTAGACCACTCACTCCTCCCGATCGAATGGGCGGAACGCAACGGCGCCTCTGAGGATGTGAAGCGCCTGCTTCGTGATTGTGCCGCCGATCCTCAGCGAACTGTGCAGCAGATTCGACAACATCTGCAGCGGCAAGAACAACAACAACAGGAGCAGCAGAGAGAAGCTGCCGAGCGCCGACGACGCGAAGAAGAACAACGACAGCAAAAAGAAGCTGCCGAGCGCCGCCGACGCGAAGAAGAAGAAGAGGCCAAACGACAGGAGCAAGCGCGCCAGCGCCTTCTCCTTCAACTAGAACAGAACCGCCTCTTGAATGAGAATTTTCGAGCGAGCGTTCGCACGCAGGATACGGATGCCGTGCGAGAGTGCATCGTGAATGGCGCGGATGTCAGCTTGCCGGAGGTGGGTGGTGCGGCACTTGTGGATGCAGCGTCGGCAGGTTCCAAGGAAAAGCTTCGCATTCTGCTCGACAGCGGCGCGCCCATCGCCAACACGACAGCTCTGCATGCTGCCACAAAGGAAGGACACGAAGCGGCGGTGCGATTCCTGCTCGAGCGCGGTGCGGATCCTCACGACAAGGATCCTGCGACGGATCTCACGCCTCTTGAAATCGTGGAACCTCGATCGAAGGTGCACCAGCTCATCACGAAGTGGCTCGAGTCGCCGACGCAGCGATGGAAGCGCATCACGGATCAGCCTAACTTTCGTGAGGTGTCAGCCATGAACGAGCTGCTGGAGTTGACGGGCCTTCTCGCCGTCAAGAGCGAGGCGATTGACTTGTACAATAGCGTGGACATCGAGAAGGACCGGCAGAGACTAAGGCAGCAAGGAGGTGCATCCTCTACCGGTCGCTTCTCTAATAGTGGTAGCCTTCTGTCGCAGATGTCGTTGCACATGCGCTTTGACGGCAATCCAGGAACGGGCAAAACCACCGTGGGCAGACTTCTCGGAAAGGCGCTGAAGCAAATGGGCGTTCTGCCGTCGGACACGTTTGTGGAAGTTGGAGGTGCCGAGCTGCTTCGTGGTGGGAGTGACCTCCTTGCCAAGAAGCTCGAAGAAATCGAGAAAGGCAATGGTGGCATTCTATTCCTTGACGAGGCGTACCAGCTTCGTCCCAAGGCGGATCGTGAGGGTGCGGCAATCACAAATCTCCTTCTCAAGGCGATGGAAGATCGGCGCGAAAAGCTCGTCGTGATTGTCGCTGGCTACAAGGATGACATGGACGACTTCTTCTCCTTCAATCCAGGCTTACCATCGCGATTTCCGCTGCAATTCACGTTCGAGGACTACACGTGGGAGGAACTGCATGACATTCTCAAGAGCCAGCTCGAATCAAAGCAGCTCAGGGTGAGCGGTAGTGAATGGACCGAACAATTCGACAAGCAAACTGGCAAGCCGTGCTACCATAACTCGCTCACAAACAAGTCGGTGTCAGAGAGGCCTGACGAGATGAACAACACGCGATTCCTGCGCATCGCCGCACGCCGTTTGTCTCGACGCCGAGGGATGATTGGCTTTGGCAATGGGAGAGAGGTGCGCAATCTTGTGGAAGATATTTACAGACGGCAGTCTACGCGTCTTGCAAATCTGAAGGAAGATCTTCGCAAGAATGGGGAGTCTCTTCAGATGCATCATATCACCGAGCTCACGCGCGAGGATATTCTCGGCAGGCACAAACCACTGAGAGACATCGAGGCAAAGAAGGAGCTCGACAACCTCGTTGGCCTGGAGAAAGTCAAAAGAAGCATCGACGGATTGCTTCGAACCGCGGAGGAGAATTTTGACCGCGAGGATCGTGAAGAAGAGCTCGTGAAGCTCAACCTGAACCGCTTCTTCATCGGAAATCCCGGCACGGGCAAAACGCAGGTGGCAAAGCTGTACGGTCGGATCCTCAAAGAGATGGGATGGCTCAGTCGAGGTGACTTGGAGGCGAAAGATGCGGCGGATTTCGTAGGATCTGTGATTGGCGAATCGGAGAAAAAGACGGCGGAGATTCTTCAGGCGTGCCGAGGCAAGGTTCTGCTGATTGACGAGGCGTACAATCTGGGTGGCGATGATATATATCGCAAGGCTGTTGTGGACACACTCGTCGCACGCGTTAATCCCGAGCCGGGCGACGATGCGTGCGTTCTACTGTGCGGTTATGCCGACGAAATGGGTGAGATGGTTCGCACAACCAGTATGATTGTTTTTGTCTTGCTTTGTCCCGTGCATCAAACACAATCGCTGACGCTCCAACGAAAAACTGCACAGATCCAGGATTCGCACGACGTTTTGGATGGGATGAGCCATTTGAATTTCAAGACTACGATTTACCGTCTCTGCTGGAAATTCTCAAGCACCGTGCGGCAAAGGAGGGTGCGATACTAACTCGCGATGCTCTTGAGGTGGCGGGCAAAATTCTAGACAAGCAGCGCATGAAGCCGCGATTTGGCAATGGCGGCGCAGTGAATATTCTACTTTCTCGTGCCCAGCAGCGTCGCAACGAGAGAAGAATCTCCAGTGGTGGTGATGGTGGTGGCGAGCAACAACAGCAAAAGAAGAAGATCACATCTCAGCAGTTTGATTGTGTTCAGGCTCTATCTGAAATTTCCGACACATCACTACGTGCGGAGTGGATCCGACACGAGGAGACACTGGGACAAGCTCCGGTGGGTGTTCCTGATCTTGCTCACTCGACAGCGGCACTGGGATGGCTCGCAAATGCTCTCGGAGGCGACGCGAAAGTTCGCCGACTGATCGACAGCGCACTGAATGGCGAGGACTTTGGACCTATGGTGGAGGATGCGAGTGTGGCGTTGAAGGGCATCATCGGATGCGACAAGGTTTTCAAGAAGCTTGATGAGTATCGAAATTTAGTCAAGTACTGCCAGTCGCGAGGAGAGGACATCTGGTCGATGTTTCAGCCCAATTTTGTGTTTGTGGGTAATCCTGGCACAGGCAAAACGACGATTGCCAAACGCATGGGTCAGATGTTCTACAGCCTTGGTTGTCTCGCGGACAGCAAGGTGGTGATCAAATCTGCGTCTGAGTTACAAACGGGCACCGTGGGAGGTGCAGGGCCACGCGTGCGTGCAGTCATGCAAGAGGCTCTTGGTTCCGTATTATTCATCGACGAGGCATATCGCCTTGTACCTGATCCACAAGGCAAGGACTACAACAAGGAGATTGTCGACGAACTTGTGAACTGTCTTACGGAGGAGCAGTTCAAAGATAAGATGGTTGTGATCCTTGGAGGCTACGAAAAGGATGTGGACAATCTTCTACGCGTCAATCCGGGTCTACGCAGCCGATTCACCGAACGCGTTAGATTTGAGGACTTCACAGTTCAAGACGCTTGCGATCTTTTTCACATGACGGCGAAGAACAAAAACATAGCTGTGTCTTCGAAAAAAAGTGCAAAGTCTTCCTTACGCAGAGCAATGGATCGACTCACCCGCGTTCCTGGCTGGGCGAATGGTCGGGACGTTGACACGCTCTTCAAGAAGACATTTAGCATGATGGTGCAGCGTATTTTTCGTGGAGAGACATCTTACGACTGCGAGGAAGACGAAGACACCTATAGCAATGACGACCATGGTGATAATGACGCGATGTTGGAGAGAATGGTTGCCTCTGACATTGACCGTGCCCTCGTGGAATTTCTGGAGATGCGCGGTTGTGCGGATGATGAGGATGAGGTTGTCAAGGCGGGGAATGAGAGGTTGACTTCTCCTACTGCTTCGTCTTCTTCCTATCCTCGTCCCGTATTTGGAGTTACCACTACAGCAGCAGCAGCAGCACCAGCGGCCGCCGCTGCTCCATCTACGTCGTCATTGCGACTCCAGCAGGAGCCGAATGAGGAGGACGAGCAGGGCACGGCTGCTGCCGCCGATATTAACCTTGAGTTTGACTTGTGGGGTGGTATGTGGAACGACGAGGGCGAATTCTGGGCATCTCTGGAGGATGCATGTGCGAGCTGCGGCGTTACACTTGAGGCGATACACGACAGCCTCGTAAATCGCAACGAGATTCCAAACGGTGTGGCTGAGAAGGTTGCCGAAGAGAAGAACAAGCCGGAATCGGCTGTTCGCAACGTTTTCAGAAAGCAGATTCCGAGCGTGAAGGCGAAGGTGAAGGTGGCTATGGAGGCGAAGGAGCGGCTACGTCGGGAGGAGGAGGCGCGCGCGCGTGCAGAGGCAGAGGCGAAGGCGCGCGCAGATTTGGAGGCACAATGCAAGCTCCGCGCGGAGGCTGAGAAGCGGAAGCAATTGCAGCAGCGCATGATGCAACTTTGTCCCATGGGATTTGGTTGGTACGAGGATGGTTGGGGATGGCACTGCTACGGAGGCACGCACCATATTCCCAAGTAGTACTTATTTATATGCAAATCACACTGGTCACGTAATTACTAAGCTATAGCGTACGTGTAGTATCACCCGTGTACTTTAGATAACTTAGAGGTAGGAGGAGAAGACGAATTCCAGAGAGAGGATGATGATTTTTTAATGAAGTGCCACTCAAACCTCCGGAGTCAATCGGAGGAGGTTACTGATTCTTCCCACCCAAATACTCCGTAATTGAAAACGGATTCTCTCCAAGTGCCACCCAAACCTCAGGAGTCAATCGGAGGAGGTTTTCCAATTGCCCCAGGTAAATACTCCGTTATAATTAAAAACGGATTCTCCCCAAGTGCCACCCAAACCTCAGGAGTAAATTGAGGAGGTTACTGATTCTTCCCATCTAAATACTCCGTTATAAAAACCGGTTTCTCCCCAAGTGCCACCCAAATTTCAGGAGTAAATCGGAGGAGGTTAATGCTTTTTCCCACACAAATACTCCGTAATTAAAAACGGTTTCTCCCCAAGTGCCACCCAAACCTCAGGAGTCAATCGAGGAGGTTAATTTGTAAGGCCACCCATTTATGTAGTTATAAAATTTCTCCGGCCGCGCCCGCGTCCCGCCATTCGCCCTCCTCCCTAAATAAAGGTGGTCGTCGTCGTTCGTCGTTGTACACGTTGCCGACGCTGTCTCCGGACGCGCAACGGCTCCGTTGGGCTCCAAAGTATATTCACGTGTATATTCACTTGCTTGAATATACACTTGCTTGCTTGCTTACACTTGCTTGCTCTTTGTGTTGTGAATACCGCCTTCTATTAATACGTGCACACAGTCACACGCGTGGATACACTTGCTCGCTTGCTCGCTTGCTGACTTGTTTGTGAATCCTTGCGTGCTTACTGGCCTTCTTCTTCTTCTTCTTCTTCTTCTTCTTCTTCTTGATGTTAAGGATGGCGGATTCCAAACGGAGGCTTAATACTCGTGTTGGTATGCTGTTCGTTGTTTGTGTGCTTTTGAATATTTTGTGTCCCACGTACACAAACACAGGGGTTAAGCTCGTCGACGCAGATGCACACATCTCGGACGATCCGGAGACGACGACGGCGTTTCACGCGTAAGTTCTCCTCTACATACAAATGGCCATGCTCTGAAATGAACTTTCTCACACTCACACGGTATCACAGGTTGCACGGCGACACGCAAGCCATCTTGACGAAACTGCACAGGGATCCTAAGCTTGTGCACGAAAGCCACCCGCTTGTCGCGTCGAACGCGAGTCCGCTGTTCATCGCCGCGAACACCAGCGCGACGGAGATCGTCGACCTTCTGCTGCAGTACTACGCGAATGCCACCGCCGTTGACGCGGTGTCTGGACTCACGCCGCTCACTTCGTTCGTCAGAAACGGGAGAGGGACGGACGTCGCGCGACAGCTGCTCGCGAACGGCGCGAACCCGACGAAACCTGACAAAACCGGCAAGTCCGCCGCGGCGTACGTCGCCATGCTCCTCAGCAGAGTCAAGCAGAGCGATCGCAACATGGAGGAGGCGAGGCGGCTCGTCGAACTCACGCAGCTGTTTGACATCTACAGCGTGCAAGGTGCGGAGGGTTTCGAGGATGCGCCCGGCGCGTGGAGAATGCACGCGTACAACAGCAAGGATGCGCACCCCGACGCGTCGTTCTTCTACCACGTCGACAGCGGCAGGCAGCGGTACAGCAAGCCTGCGTCGTTGGCATGGACGCGCATCGTGCGCAACGCGACGAGTGCCGGTACGGGCGGCCACACGATGATCGCGCGCGTGTTCGTGAACCAGGTGACGGGTCAAACTCTGCTCCGCGTTCCGAAGGCGCTTCGGTGGCGGTTCATTCGCACGCCGACGGGCGACGAGTACTGGATGAGCACGGAGAGCAACTCGAGTTTGGCGGAGGCGCCGATCGAGCTTCCGGAGGAGATGGCGCGCGAGATTCGCGCGCTTCCGAATGCGTTCTGGACGAACAAGGTTCTCGGCGTGAACCAGTGGTCGGAGCCTGATGTTGGCGGGTGGAATGTCGCGGCGGATCGCCACGGTCGTGCGTACTACGTTCACGAGCGCACGGGGGAGAGTTCGTGGCTGAAGCCTCCCGAGTTTGCGTGGATGATGATTGTGAACAACGACGCGCGCACGAGTGCGACTCACCCGTACTGGTACGTGAACGAGAACACGGGCGAGCGCACGTGGGACGAGCCTGAGGCTGTGGCATGGACGCTGATGGACGAATTGAGCGGCGAGTTGGCGCGGTACCGCCCGTGTCCCGCGATGACGAGCGGCGAGGCGAGCGAGAAGAGCAGACACTTCTCCATGAAGAAAGGAACTGGACCTGGTGGTGGTCACAGCAATAATAATATTGAGTTGTGATGACCTCTATCTGAGCATCTTGATGGCTGGCTGGTGAGATCTGCATCATGTTTGTTTGATTGGTTGTTGTGGAACGTGCGTGCGTGCGTGCATTGATTTTTTTTAAATTGAGTGAGTAAGTAAGTTGATTATTTATTTTAGTTTTTATTTTTTTGGGCAAGATAGATGCGTTCGTTCCTGAAGCACTTGAGGATGAATTCGCTCTTCGTGAGTATGTTGTTTTGGGTTGGACTGGTCAATGTACCACCGCCAATCATATTGCATTAGTGAGTGTACGTACTACTACAATGCGCATGCATGCATCCTGAATTAATTCGTCCGCGGCTCTCTCTCTTCTTAACTTTTTAAGAATGGTTGAAGTTCAGGAAACGATTAACCTGGTAGGATCGATCGGCCGTGTGAATAGTAAGCCTTTTTTTTGAAAAAGCAAAATCGGGCGGGAAACAACTGCACACGACCGTTCCTCCTGGTCCCATTTGGCACTCTCGAGTCGATCTACGACGATCAGGGAGGGGGGCGCCTGTGAGTTGTGACGCGGCATATATATGGAGACGAGGATTTCACGAGCCAGAGTGAGACACACCCGTGGAAGGAATCTGATACGCTTTTTCCGGACCCTTTTGGACGCTTCCCGATTGAACGGGCAGGCTGGCCAACTTACTTGAGTGCTTTAGTTTGTCGGCAAGCTAAGAAGAAACCAACGAGAGAGAGACTCTCTGATTCGGTGTGGATAAAAACCGACAACGGATGGTATACCTTAGGAGAGAGGATGAGGACATAGGCGATTCCACGTCACCCTTTTTACTGCGCTTTTGGCGTTAAAAAGTCGGTCGAAAAGGGCGAAAAAAGGATGTGAAAATGGCGACAGACTAATAAAGAGGGACCCTCGCCCCTCAGGTCTGGTAAAATTCCCTAGGAGGGTAGATGGTAAACTTCCCTAGGAGTAGAAACCCAAATCAAATCCGCGCCTAAACTTCCCCCCTGCTCCATCCACGTGCCCAAAAGTCTCAACCGAATTGGGGGAGTATGTGGCGGAAAAGAACCCTAACCTAACCCGCCAGCATGTCACTCTGGGCCCCAGGGTTGTCCCCCGGGGTCAAATCACCGACTCAGCGCGTTGTCGCGTTGATGCGATACGCCCAATCCGCTCCAAGAGAGCAGCCCCTGGGGTGGAGTCGACCAAATCTAATCCCCCCCCCCCCAGGTGGCTGTGCCCAGGGCCCGCTCTGCCCCCTGGTGCCTGGGTTGGAGGGGACTGCCTGCCTGCCGCCCCAACGCCCCCTACCCTATCGCCCCCTGTTCCCCCCCCTGGGTTCATTCATTCTCGCCCTGTCAGCTCAGCTCCCTCTCATCGGCTGAAGTCATTCTCGCGGTGGATATCCTGTCAGCTCATCTCATCGTCATCGAGAGTTGGTTTCAGCGAGCGACGGCTTAAGCATCCTTCTTAAGGTCTTGTTGTAAGGAGGCTCGCTCGCTTACACTGACAGGAGTGTGTTAGTGTGTGTTGCCATTTGCGTGTTTGCCAACGGGTAAATATTCTCGTCGCTCATTCTGATTCTCATTCTCGCACACAGGGTCGAAGCTTCATTCTCAGAATATGTCCGCGCAGCACCTCTTGAGTTTAGCCGGCGAGCACATCTCTCACAATATCCAGCACACCACTGCTGCGATTCAGCACACGACGGGTGAGTTCCTTCATCCTATGGTGGGTGCGGTGGGTGCGGTTGGTCCATTGATAGGCCAACACATTCAGGGTGCATCGAATACCGTGGTTCACGGCTCTCAGGCTGTGATTCAGCATCTCTCGGGATTCTGCCACCACCTTCCTCTTCCTATGGTAGGGGGTGGTCCTTCACCACAACAGGTGAACTGGGCGCTTCGTGGGTTCGTTCCTCCGAAACACCTGCGCATGGAGAACTTGAGCTATCCGCACGTCTCGAATCCGTGTGAAAGCACGGAGGAACGGCTGAGGGAGTTGGGTTTACCCGTGGCAAATTTAACGCGTTCCCCTCAGACCAACAACAACAACAACAATCAGCAACAAGATGAACACGCCGCCGCCGCTCTTCTGTCGTCGAGTCCCATCCAAGGACTCGTGCCTTTGGCCACGCAAGCGCAAGCGCAAGCGCAAGCGCAAGCACCCGCACCATCCCCGCCGAGCTTGGGGGACAATAACTCTTCAGAGTTCGACTTCAACAACTCGAAGGGACAGCAAACAACACTCGAACAGCACCTCTCCGCCATGTCGCTCTCAGAAAGCGGAAGCACGACCGTCATTGCGCCATGACACAGGCGTCTTTTCTTTTTATGTATTGACCTGACCTGACTGGCCGTCATTCACAAAAAACAAAAATGTGTTTGCGTATTTTGTTTTTTTTTGTACCTGTTTTTGTTCACACTTTCTCTAAATAATCATAATATAATATTATAAAAAAAAGTAATAAAGTAAAAGTAAGTATGGGATATTATAAAAAAATATATATTACAACTACCAATACAAACTACAACACGTCGCACGCTCGTGAAGACAACAACGCAACGGTATCCCTCCACAGCTCGTCGGACATGCTTTCGTCGCGGCTCTTCGAAGAACCGCGGTCCAACGACGCGCCTGCCAAGTACGAACCGCTCGGCCAACGCAAATTTGACGTCAAGCACGCATACACAACCGCACGCGCCGCATCCGCGCCGTCGCGAAGCGTCCATCCCGCGCCTATCGCATCCTCCTCCTCGACGTCGACACCTGACGAAGGAAGGCACGACGTCGAAGACGCCCTCAGCGCCTCGAAGAAGTGAAGCGCGGCGCGCCGCGTCTCCTCCACACCCCACAAAACCCAACGCAACGTCGACGAGAGACTTCTCTGCAAACTTCCGCCGCTAAGCACGTACCCTGGATGCACGGCGTACACCTTGACGCGCTTGTAGTTGTTCGTTCGCGCACGCGACGCCAACTCACGCACGAAGAGCAAGTTCATCAGCATGCTCTGCCCGTAGCTGAGCCACGGGTCGTAGTAGTACGGAGGCGCGATGTGCGCGACGTACCCAGGCGGCAGTTCGTCGTCCGTGTGCTTGCGCGGCGTGAATTCGCCGTGCCTCGTTCCTCGTCCGACGTGAGGCGGCTGTCTTCTGTACGTGAAGTGGTGCATGGAAGACACGAGGAAGATGACGCGCGCCGTTCCGTGCAGGTTTTGCGTTTGGTTTCCTTTGAGGAGGTCTTCTTCAGCGGCTTGCGCCATGTGCGGAATGAGCGCGTGCGTCAGGACGGCCCGCGCGAGGTAGTTGACGGCGAACTGCGCCTCGAATCCGTCCGCCGTGATTTCATACCTTGGCGAGGGCGGTGCGGCGGCGGCGTGAATGAGAAGCTTTAAGTGAAATCGGTGGAGTTTTATAAACGACACAATGGATGAGGAAACTCTTTTCGAGTTTTCGACGGTGGAGAGGTCGCCAACGATGAAGAAAACACGACGACTAAGCTCCTCCTCCTCCTCTGAAGCAGATGACGACGCATGACCAGGAAGCCTATGATGACGATCCCCGAGATTGTCGTCGTCCAGAGTACGAGCATCCTCCTCCTCTCCCATGCTACGTCCAGACAAGCACAATGGTGGCAGAGCACTCCTCAACTTCAAAACAGAGTCTTCACAAGAGCAAAGACAAAGAATTCGTCCATTCCAAGGGAAAGATGAACTTCTCTTTTCTAGAAGTTCCAACAAGACATTACGCCCCATATAACCACAAGCACCTGTTAACACGCACAGCTCAGAAGACGAAGCTGACGTGGCATTCCCACCACTTTGACTTGGCGCCGTCGTGGGCATCGCGGGCATATGGGGGAGGGAGAGAGACAAAAATAAATGCACGGATCCGGACACCCCCCTCCCCATTTTCCGGACGGGGGGGAGGAGGAGTCGTCGGTGTCGGCTGAGGCGTCCCAAGCGCTTGTGTCGCCGACGTTGGAGTCGGCATGAAGGCCGCCGCTACCGCCGCGGAATTGTCAAGCTGCTCGCGCATTCGCGAGAGCTCCGTGGTTAGCTCAGCTACTCGCGAATTCATATCAGAAAACATCCTCCCCATGTAGCTAAGCGTCTCACGGATGTCTGCACCACCTTGTGTTGTCGGCGGACCGAGAAGGTGCTGATTGTCGATCTCGAATTTAGCTCCGAGTAGGGTAGACCAACGAGCGATCGTCTCACCCGCACTCAAATCCGGCGCATTATTCCCGTCAGCACTCAGCTTCCCCTTCTCGTTCGCCCGTCGAATCTTCTGAAAGTGAACGTCGATTTGCTTTTGGTTTTGGATCCTCCGCTCTTGACTCGAGTCTCGACACACACTAAGTGTCATCGGAGTTCACGCCGAACTCGAAGCGCACTGACGATGCAGACGACATCCCCGCCGCCATCGTCATCTTGGCGCGGGTCAGCTTCGAGTTTTCATCTTGCGTGGCGCGCACTAAAACAACCCGACAGACGATTGTCGATTGAAGCCCGATCGGTCTCGGCGGGGGCGGCAAGGCGGTCCCGACCGACTATCCATACCTCCACTACCTCCATGGGCATCGTCATTGAAGAACTATATCATCGTTACACGTGTATGCGCCATCCACAATCCTTTTTTTTGGTCTAACCAGATCGACCGGGATCCCGCGGGGGCCGGGATCTTCCCTCACGTTTCTTGAAAATGAACCAACGAGGTATCCCGGAAATGCTAAATGGAGGGGAGAGACACATCCACCCTACTAACGGCCAAACCCTAACCCTAACCCTTTCGCCCCCCGAGTTCTTGGGGAAAACTCGGAAAAAGGGGAGGGACCCGCACGCAGTGGGCCGTTAGTGGGCCCTAAAATCACGCTCAAGGCCATCACGCTCGGCGGCTCGGCGGCTCGGCGTTGTCAGTATCAGGAGCACGCGTGCTTGCGTGTTGGCGGCGTCGGCTCAGATAGTTGTGAGTGTGTAGTGAGTGAGTGTGTGTGTGTCCTGACTCGCTTGCCTGACTGCCTTGCGTGCGTCAAGCTTCAAGCAAGAAGAAGTGCTGTGGCTTGGGCTGTGGCTTGGGCTTGGGCTTGGCACCATAACAGGTGGTGGTGGCCACTGGTCACCATCATGGGGTGTGCGCCATCCACCTCAGGCTCAGAAGACGCGAAGTTTACCTCCTTGCACGGCGCTAAGGTTGTTGCTGATGATTCTCAAGAAGCCGAGCTTGCCAAATCCTCAAACCACGCAGAAGAAGAAGCGCATGCCCGAACTAAACGAAACGACACGTATGGGCGAAATAGGAGCGAGGCCCCCGAAGTCATCAACGAACCTGGACACTGGGACATCTTCATCAGCCACTCGCAGCGCGACGGCAACGCGACGACGCTTGCCGTCGAACTCTACTTCTCCCTGAAAGAAAGAGGGCTCGACGTGTGGCTTGACGTGAAAATGGAAAAACGTGATGTCGCTGCCATGGAAGAAGGTTCGAAAAACTCAACCATGGTAATCGCCATCGTCACGGACGGAGGTATCGACAAAGACAACGAAGACACCGCATTCTTCCGACGCAAATACTGCCTGAAGGAACTGAGTTGGGCAAAAAGCGCAGGGGTGGCCATTCAGCCCGTCGTACGGGTCGACGACAAAAAGCGCGTCGGCGAATTCATCGCCAGTGCGCCGGATGACCTCAAGGAACTCGGCAAAGTTGACTGGGTTGACTTAAATCGCGGAGACAATGAGTACTGGAATGTGGGTGTGAACAAGCTGGTGAAACGTCTTGAAGAGGCGAGGAAGCGCGCGAACCTTGATCCGCACGTGGAACTCAGAGCCCGCGACAAAAAGGCGAATCCCGCCTCCTCGCACTTCTTCGCGCATATCATGGTCCAGAGTTCAGCGGTCGCTGTGGGCAGCGGCTACAGCCGAGCACGATTCAAGGAATCCCTCTCAAAATTGCGAAATGATTTACTCGAAGAGCAGTGGCAGTGGAAGGCTCGGAAGTATACGCCAATTTTCTTGAATGACGGAGATGCTGAGCAGCTGATTAGAGATATCAAGTGGGGGCTTGTGCATGCTCTCGTCTGGTGCGGTATGGGATTTGGCTGGGAACAGCCTTCCTCGAGAGGTGAAGGGCGTTCACTGGAGGACTTATGCGAGCTTATACGCAACGCTACTCAGCCACCAGCCATCGTCGTCGTATGCCTGAAGTACGGCGCAAGGAAAGCTGCGCGTCGTCTGAGCCGTGCGGGAATTACTACGGTCATTTCAATTCAGGCGGACTTGTTCGACGTTGACGGAGAGGAGGAGATTGTGCAATTGATTCGCCCAGTGATGGAAGCTGTGCACGTTTGCGGATGTGAGTCTGACATGCTGCGCGCTATCCCGGATATCTCCCCTGAACGACTCACATGCCAGCTGACCTCTCAGGATCCGGTGGCGTGGCAACCAAGTGCTACGATGAGTGGTGATCAAGATTGGCTGCACATCTCTAGACAGAAGCATACATCAACTGACGGCATCGTCCATTTCGATGACATGAATGATCTCCGCCCATGGGCATGCGATATCGACACGATGAGTAAGATCAAGTTGGCGCTAAATGATCACATTCAGACAAAGCGCAAGCGTGATTTGTGTCTGCAAATTTATATCCCTTCGCCTGCAAACAAGCAATCTGCTAGAAGTCGCGCCGTGGCGCTTGAGGTGGTCACGTCCTTCATGAGTGACCGCAAGTTCACGCAGATCACTCGAATATCTCGAGAGCCTGAGAAGGAGCGGGGTGTGCCCAAAGCGGTTCTAGATCGGAAGAGCCTTCTTTGGCTTGACTTGATTTCCGTGGAGCAGCACGATGACGACGATGGCGATGGCCCGCTAACATTGGAGGCTGCAAGGAAACTCACCAAAAAGTGTCAAGGGTGCGTGCTAATCACTTCGGACGACTCTCGGGATGATGAGGCACAGTCACTTGCCAACGACATGGACGAAAAGATGGAGTTCGATCTGGCAAAGGAGGACACGAAAAACATCACAGCGGATGAACTGCACAAGGAATTTCTTGTCCACATTCATGGATTGAATGCTGATGATTTTTTGCTGGACGATAAGTTCATCTCGTGCCTTGATCGAGCGCTTCCGCAGAACAGGCCAATTGTTAGTGTTTATGTGGGTGACACACCTGGGCAGTACTATGTCCGACTCTCAATCAGCGACGTCGGATATCTCCACACGCTTCGCGACTCGGTACTGAATGGAGAATTTGACAAGGCGCTTACTAAGGAGCTTGCAGATATTCGCGGCGGGAAGGATGCCAAGGTGGAGACGGACGCGTCATGCTTCGCGGAGATGTTCGAACGTGCTATCCTTGAGCTTGAGAATTTGACGCCGCACCAGGTTGAACGTCTTACTGAAATTGAGAAGAACTGGTCGGATGTGACTTTGCAAGGATGGCACCTCAAGGCTGCTGCCGGTGCGGGCAAAACATTCTTTGCACTCAACCTTATTCAGAAGAGGATAACATCGGGCGACTCCATCTTATTCGTCGCATCGAATACGGCTCTTGCGCTTTTTGTCTGCGCATGGCTGGCTACCCGAGCAAAGCGCAGACGACGTGAACTTCTGCAAAGAATTCGTGTCATGACGTCTGAAGAACTGTCGCCTCGATCAGTGCGCATTCGAAATGGGGCTTGCGATTTCAAGGAGGAGGGAAATTGTGATGGGGATCGCACTTACGATTTTATCATTTTGGACGAGGCGCATCATGCTTGTCGGAATCGTGATTTGTATGATTCTGTTATGTGCCATGTTAACGAGAGCACAAAACTTCTGCTCTTGAGCGATGTATCGCAAGGTGACGATGAATGCACATATCCCAAAGGTTTGGTGGACGTACGACTGGACGAGGTGGTGCGCTCATCGAAACGCATCATCGCCGGTGCTAACGCATTTCGTCTCGGCTCAGATGAAACGCTAACGCACTGCCACCAGGAATCTGAAGGACCTCCTCTGAAAGGATTTGTCTTTGAATTGAACGATCCTGCTAAGACTTATCAGACATATGCAAGGCAAACCTTCAGGGGGCTGGCATTCCTGCGCGAGAAGTACACGAGTCTTTCTTTGCATAATCGCGTCGCCATTCTTGTTCCTGATGTGAATTTTCAGAATGGATTGAAGCATGAATTGGAGAAGCTCGTCCTCGAGAATGATAATCGTGAGAGAAAAATCGAGCTCATTTCTGCACGACAAGCTGCGGCATGTGTGACTTTGTATGATCAGCATTCAATGCCTGGGGACACAGAGTGGATCGTGCTGGACACCATCTCCAACTTCGATGGCTTGGAGCGCTTGATTGTCATATGCGTTGGCATGGACGAGCCTGATGTGAGTGCCGCAACAGCGCGATCTCACATTTACCGTGCCGTGACGAGAGCGCACATGCAGGTGATTGTGATCAATGAATATTTGCGAGGAGGCATGTTTGAGTTTCTGGCCAGCTTGAAGATGAAAGAAGATCGGAAATTTGATGCAAATAATGATCTCAAGGTGAAGGCCTTGCCCACTACTCAGCAATTCATTCAAAAAGCAACCCGCTTAGAATCAAATGAAGACTCGAACAATACACAAAGGGAAGCAAAACCAAACAAGGCGAGAATGCAGCGACAGCGTGGTCCGCGCAATGACGCACAGCTACAATCAAGATTAGATGATGCCTTAAAAGGATTCTTAGGAGATGGGGGGGCGACGATTCCCGACTACTCGCAGTCAATCTGGGATCCCGACGTGGATAAGACAACTAAGTCGAAGACGCAAACGTTGGCATTTGATCCTTACGCGGATGATCGTGAAATCCTAACGATGAAAGCGTCAGGTACTAATAATAGCGACTCGACAGATGGTCGTGAAATGCTAACGACAAAAACATCGGGAACACAACAACAAGATGACGCCTTGTTTCCAAGGCGCGGCTTGCGTCTTGTGTGGCTGAGGCGATTTGTCGACTCATGCAAGGGCAAGACATACACGTGGTCTGAGAAAGACTTCCTGAAGGCGGAACATGGCGGAGGGTCTGACGACATCGTACGAGTCTCCGCAGACAACCTGCAAGAGCACCGCACGCACATGAACGCCGCTGGCAAGGACGGCGACGGCAAGCCCACGAACGTGCAGTATGTCGACATCCCGTTCGAGCTCATGACGACGAACGGCGTGTGCTTGGGTATCGTTAAGCCTGCGACGGAACAGGTCAAAATCCCATACGCAGAGATGCTCAGCAACACAGAACCTGAGGAAGTGCAAGACGCGACGGTATTCGTGTCGCACGCGTGGAAGTACACGTTCGTGAATGCCGTCGACGCGCTGAGCAGCCTCTCCGAGAATGCATTCGTGTGGTTCGACGTGTTCACCGTCAACCTGCATGCGAGCTTGCAAGTGCCGCCTGATTGGTGGTTCACGACGTTCAAGGAGGCGGTCGCGAGCATGGGACACACTGCGCTGATCTTGATGCCTTGGGACGATCCGATCCCGCTGACGCGTGCGTGGTGTATCTGGGAGATTCTGAGTACGATTGATGGCGGGGCGAAGCTGGAGGTATGTTTGCCAGAGGTGGAGCGGAAGGCGTTCGTGGAGTTTCTGGTGAATGAAGGAGCTGACAAAGTGATTATGAAGATGGTCGGCATAGACGTGCAGCGTGCGGAGGCGTGGCAGAAAGAGGACCGAGATGCTATTCTCTATGCGGTGAAAGTGTATCCAGGTGGCGCATCGGAGGTGAACAAGCGCATCAAAGATCAGATGCGAAGCTGGGTGGTGGAGAGCGCGGTAAGTGCGTTGGATACGCTGGATAAGGAGAAACGAGCCACATCGCAGCTGCTGATGAGCGTAGCAGATTTGCTCCGGCAGCAAGGAAGGTATTATGAGGCAGAGCCGTTGTACCGCGAGGCGCTTGACGGTCGACGTCGCGAGCTCGGCGATACGCATCCAGACACACTTAAGTCCATCGACAACCTTGCAAACGTGATTATGGATCAAGGCATGTACGCCGACGCGGAGCCGCTGTTCCGCGAGGCGCTTGACGGTCGTCGTCGCGAGCTCGGCGATGCACATCCAGACACGCTTAAGTCCATCAACGGCCTCGCAAATGTGATTATGGATCAAGGCAAGTACGATGACGCGGAGCCGCTGTTCCGCGAGGCGCTTGACGGTTGTCGTCGCGAGCTCGGCGATGCGGATCCGGACACTCTCATGTCCATCAACAACCTCGCAGTCTTGCTCAAGGAGCAAGGCAAGTACGACGATGCTGAGCCGCTGTTCCGCGAGGCGCTTGACGGCAAACGTCGCGAGCTCGGCGATGCGGATCCGGACACTCTCATGTCCATCAACAACCTTGCGATCTTGCTCAAGGCGCAAGGCAAGTACGACGACGCGGAGGTGCTGCACCGCGAGGCGCTCGAGGGTAGACGTCGCGAGCTCGGCGATGCGCATCCGGATACACTTAGGGCGATCATTGGCCTCGCGAGACTTCTCAGTGATCAAGACAAGTACGACGATGCGGAGCCGCTATTCCTCGAGGCGCTCAACGGTTTTCGTCGCGAGCTCGGTGATACGCATCCGGACACACTCGCGTCCATGAATCACCTCGCGGAATTGCTCTCAAATCAAGGCAAGTACGACGAGGCAGAAAAGATATACGGAGTCGTGCTCTACGCATATCGACGCGAGCTCGGCGACACGCATCCAGGCACGCTTAGGGCGATCAACAACTTCGCAAATTCATTCTACCGGCAAGGAAAATACGACGACGCGGAGCCGCTGTACCGCGAGGTACTCGACGGATATCGTCGCGAGCTCGGCGATGAGCATCCATCCACTCTCGACTCCATCAACAGTCTCGCGAACTTGCTCAAGCAGCAGCGCATGTGGGCCGGGGCAGAGTCACTATATAACGAGGCAATTGACGGATATCGACGATTGTTCGGCGATGCACATCCGGACACGCTCAGAGCAATCGAAAATCTTGCGAGCCTAGAAGCTATACGACCTACGCGACCACGTGCATTCGCATCAAAGGGTTCGGGTTAGGCCGAGGCTGTACAAGCACATCGTTGAATATCCGGAAATCAGAAACATGTACACTAACCTATACACTATATTTGTTTTGAGATGATTTAAAAAATACTTTACATGAACGACATAAATTTCGTTTCAAAAACGTGGTTGTTAAAGTTGTTGTCGATTGTGCCGATGTCCGTCGCCCACCCATCCAAGTTCGCGACGTCCCACGCGCCGAGGCCAACTCCGACTGGTTGGCCGTGCTGCCTCGGCGTCGTCTCCGCCGCGTGCTCGACCGTAAGCACGTCCGGCGACGTCTTCTTTTTCTTCTTCATCTTTGGGATCTGCAGGCTGGGATCGCGGTGAACCATGTCTGTCAAGAACACGTTTCTCCGTCGGGCGGCTGCTGTCATGGCGGTTGGCGGCGGCTTCGGACGATGCGTGGAGGGTGCGGCTGTGCTTGCGTAACGCACGCTTCCGCGAGGCGTCGAGTTGCCCTCGACGTACAGGAACAGAGATGGCGCTGGTGCACCCATACCGTTGTTCGCGGCGTCCGGAGACGCGGCGGTTGTGGTCGCAGCCGCCGCCGTTTTCGGAGGGTGCATGGCGGTACGTCGTCTCTGATTTTCTGCGGCGTGGTCCGTCGTCATGAGGCGCGTGAAGGAGAGCGGCTGACGCTGTCTTGGCGCATCCAAGTAGTTGTTCATGCGGCGGTGCGTGCTGTGCAAGCCTTTCGAGTTTGTGTATGCGTGCGCGTGTGCGCGCGGCGACAGGCCGATATCAGCGAGCACGTGCGAAGGCAGTTCGCGCGTTCCTGCGGTCTTAGGCTTTGGCGGCGGTTCGCGCGCCGTCTGCACAGCGAGCACGCGCGCCGTGCTAACGTTCCTCGCCGTTGGCGTTGGCAGATACGGGAGTGTGGGTACCTGTTGTTCAGGTGCTTGTGTTATGATTTTGATTTTGTCCGACGGCGTGGCGTTTGCGTTGAACGACTTCGCGGTGAGTGCAACGGGCATGAGGTGCGCGTTCTTGTAGTCCAGTGAGACTGTATCGTTTTTCATGAGCCTGTTCGTTTTCAGTTTGTGGTTTGTCGCGGCGGCGAGTTTTCCGTTCCGAAGGAGCAGACGGGCCGCCGCTTGTTGTCGTTGTTGTTGTTGTTGTTGTTTTTTCAACGAGGCCTTTGGATTTTCCCCAGCTGCATGCCTTTTCCCATTCCCATTCCCACGCGAGGAGGATGCATAGTCTGCCGCGGCATTATATGTATGATGACCACCACGATTAATCTCACGAGATGAATGGTGCAAGACAGAAACGCCACCACCTGAGACGAGTCTCCGCACACCTGATCCTGATGATGATCGGACTCCTGATCTGAGTGCTCCTCCTCCTGAGCATCGGACGACGACTCCTCCTCCCACAAGGGGACGTCGCCTCCTGCTGTTCCCGTACGAAACCAAAGGCGCCCCCCTGAAAGATGACGATGATGATGATGATGAACCATTACCATTACCACCATTACCACCACCAGTGAGCTGACCATGGGAGGCATTCCCGGAGCAGGAGCCTGAGGCATGATTCCCGGAGCCTGAGCCTGAGGCATTCATGGCCATGGCCATGGAGGTGGAATGTGCAACTTCTCCTGGGGGCATTCGCATGGATTTCCCCAACAACACCCAACCAGGAATGGAATGAGAAAATGACAAAATAAAATGATGGAAAACCCGAATGGAAACCAACAAACAAATCCCTGGTGGAACCGTTAATCCACTGGCTCCAAACGGGGAATCTTCGTTTGTACCACCCCTGTTTTAACGGTAAATAAAGGGTGGGGATCTATATAGGGTGGGATCTCTGGGGGCCCAATCAATCCTCTCCTCTCGGGCCCCATTTCATTTGATTTGACCACCCCCCCCTGGGCCTAGCTAGGGGCTCTCTCTCTCGTCTGTGTTTCTTTCCAATTCCTTTACCCGGGGGGAGTGGAGGAGGGCAAGTGTGTGTGAGGAATGAAACGTTACACTTGAAATTTCTCCCCAATATCACAATATGTCTCCTGCTACTGCTGGCTAGGCTCTCGGGGTGCTACCCGAAGCCTGCTTTGCCATAGGGATCAAGGCACCCACAGTTAGCCGTTGGCTCTCTGTGGTGCCTCCCTCGACGACAGCAAGACAGACGGAACGTGGTGCCCACTTCATTCAACACTTGGGGGGGGCCTCGTTCAGGGCTTCAGGCGAGTCTCTTGTCGTCTTGTCGAACGTTACGGCAGTTTAGGTTACGTCACAGAATTTCATTTCACATCTCTCTCTCTCTCACTCGTGTCAATATTAATATCACATGTCAACAGAACCACCAAATTCATACATATATATCCCGGACGACGACGAAGGACGATGCCACCAAATCGGAATTCATCAAATTATACATCTATGTATGTATGTATGTATGTATGTATGTATGTGCACCACCCGTCAGACAACTGTCAGTCAGTCACTCGCACCCTCGAGTAATACGAGACAGACTGGTCGAAGTAGTAAGTACGTACTGTTGTTGTAAACTCACAGCACTGTCAACTTGAAGAATTCAAGAAGAAGTAAGTCAAGTAAGTTGGCCAGGCTGCGCGCACCTTTCAAGAAGAAGAAAGTCGTACGTAGACTCATGACTGGGCACTTACTGCATGTATATGGTTAATAAACAAAAAAGGAGTTCACAAAAATGTTCAAAGAAATAAAATAGTGAGTGAGCAATCAATTAAATTACGGAGGAATCATAAATAAGATGAGATTGTGCTGCTGAGGCTTTATGCTTAAGTACTTCTACGACAGAGACGGCTGTGCACCCGCGCTCGCGGATCCTGCCGTAGGTGTGCCCATCTTGTCGCGTGCTCGCCGCTCGAGCAAGCCTCTCTCGACATCAGCGAGACGCTCGCGCATGTCCGCGAGCATCTTCTCGATGTTGCGCACACCGTCCGCGCGTGCAGCCGCCTCGTTCGGAGGGGCATCCGCGAGCATGGCTCGCCGCCGCGTCACGAGCTCGCTCATCACCGTGTCACGCCGCATCGTAGACAGCTCCGTGTCGCGTGCCCACGATGGCCGCGACGCGCCGCTCAGATTTTCAGGCATATTCGACAGAGGATGTGCCAGAGCAAACTTGAGCGCATTCAGAGCGGCGGTCGCATCGCCGCCAGGCAACGCGTGATTCGACCGCTCAAAGCCAGACATGCGAAGCCAGGGGCTGTCGTCGTTCTCGTCGAACTCCTCCTCCTCCTCCTCAGCGTCGACGATGTCGTCGTCGTAGTCGCCGTCCAGCAGGAGATTCACATCCGAGTCGTCGCCGACGTCAGGTGCTGGTGCAGGCGCAACCTCCTCGGATGTTGTGCCTAACACGGACTCCTCGAGCGCGTCGAACACAGCCTTGAGGCGCGCGGCTGCCGATTCGTGCATTTCCGTCGGCTTCGCGACTCCACTTTTCGCGTACCCCGTTCCAAAGTTGAGAGATTCGTCGGGAGGGAAGAGGCGCGCCTCTCGCCCGAGGATCGCCTTCGCCTCCGGACGCATCAGCACGTCCGTGACGGTTGGCTTGGGCGGCGGCGCATCGTCGTCGTCAAACATCACAATGATCGGGGCTGTGCTGACGTCAAAGTTCTCGTCGTCGACGCCCGCGGGTATGCGAGGCAGTTCGAATCTCCTCGCGCCGCCTGCGCTGACGACACGCGATACGGGCGTTCCGTGCAGCTTCATTTTTGTCAGCCAGTGCAGGCTGCGCACGCTCAGAAAGTCCTCCTCGGTGGAGATGGGGCACTCGAGCATGCTCAGCATGGCGACGGTGGACGTCGCGACGGCGGTCAGGTTGGGCGTGTACGGCATGGGATTTCGGTCGAGGATGAGTTTCTCGAGCGCGGGCAGGCGCAGGATGTGCAGCAGGGCGGTTGGCTTCAGGTTGTTGTCCGCGACGTCTAAATGCGTCAACGACAGCCACATATTTGTAGAGGCTTCGGACGGCTTGATGAGTTCGAGCGTGCTGAGTCCGTTCCCGCGCAGCAGAAGCTGCGCCAGTTTCGGCAGGTGCGCCAACGACGCGAGTGACGTGGACGTGACGTGGTTGTAGCTCAGGTCCAGCAGTGTTAGGTGCGCGAACTGCTGCGGTGTTAGCTCGACTTCTGGCGGCACGAGCGTCGTGAGCGCGTTGCACGCCAGGACTAGCGTTTCGACGGCGGGCAGTTGTGCGAGTGCCAGTAACGGCGGCGTTTGTGCGCGGTGCAGGTGGTTGTCTCCCAGGTCGAGGATTCTGAGCGACGTGAAGAACGCCATGTCTTCGGCGGTGACGTCCGTGAGATTTTGTGAGGTGAGCGACGCGCTTTCGACTTCTTCTGGCAGGTCGGCGTAGCTGACGCCTAACAGGACGAAGCCGTCGAGAGAGTTTTGCGTCACATCAGATGAGGTTGCCTTTGCTGTCGGCGATGACGAAGTGTCCTGCGCTTTCGCGGTTGCCTTGGTTGGCGACAGGCTTCCTCCTCTGAGTTCGAGCTGGTCTTGCAGCGGCCCGCCGTGCGAGAGCGGCAGCAGCTGCGCTCTTCGTGCGACGACGGAGTTTCGCATTTGGTGCAGTTTCTTTTTTTTCGACTTCTGCGGCTGAAGGTGCGAGTCGTCGAGGTGGATGGACACCGTCGCCATCTGCGTCAACGAGAAGTTGTAAGTTGATGAACCGCGAGACGGAGTGACGATGCTGTCGACGGAGCGGATGTGAGGATTTTGCTGATTTTGATTTTGAGGAGGAGGAGGGGGTGGTGCAACCTCGTCGTTGATTGTCGGTATGGAAATGGGCTGCTGCTGCTGTTGAGGTTGTGGTGGTGGTGGTGCTGCTGCATCAGGTTCATCATCTCGCTCAACAACAACTGCGTCAACTGCTTCAGGTTCAGGTTGTTGTTGTTGTGATTCATGCTCAGACTCGTTGTTCACCTCCTCCTGCTGCTGCTGCTCTTCCGAGTCGTCCGCCATACTTATTTTCACGAGTATATACGAGCTCGCGAGATTTCTTCTTTCGTCTTTATCAAGTGCTTCTTAGTGCGCCTTAACGTCTGTCTCTCTCAGCCTTGATGTTGACGAGCAAGCGAGCTCGAGAAGTACTCACACAGGGCTCGCACACAAGCAAGCCAGAGCTCACACAGCTCACGCACGAAACGAAAGCAAGAGCTGCCTTCCTGTATGCAACACGCCAGTGTGTCTCGAATGAACGTCGCTCGCTCAGCTCGCTTAGCACGCCCGGTACTGATACACTGATGAGCTGAGTGTGTCTCGAATATAATACTGAAGGAGGCCCACTCAACAAGACTTGGCTGCTTGAGCCAAATGCTCGAGCTGGGCCGATGTTGTGGTTGCTTGCCGCTGCTCGCCGCTGTTGTTGTAAGCTCAACAAACAAGACTCGCACAACAAGGCTGCTTAAGCCGTTGCTCGCCCGATGTTGTGGTTGTTGCCGCTGCTCGCTGCTCGCCGCTGTTGTAAGGAGGCTCAACAAACAAGACTCGCACGGCTGCTTAAGCCGTTGCTCGCCCGATGTTGTGGTTGCTTGCCGCTGCTCGCCGCCGCTGCTGCTGCTGTTGTTGCTTGCCGCTGCTCGCTGCTCGCCGCTGTTGTTGTTGTAAGGAGGCTCAACAAACAAGACTCGCGAGCCACAACAAGGCTGCTTAACCCGGCCGTTGAGAGGCTCGCCGAGCCACAACAAGGCTGCTTAACACGGCCGTTGAGAGGCTCGCCGAGCCACAACAAGGCTGCTTAACACGGCCGTTGAGAGGCTCGCCGAGCCACAACAAGGCTGCTTAACACGGCCGTTGAGAGGCTCGCCGAGCCACAACAAGGATGCTTAAGCCGTTGAGAGGCTCGCCCTCAATTAGTTCGCCGAGACTCGCACAACAAGGCTGCTTAAGCCGTTGCTCGCCCTCACTGTTGTGGAGATGTTGCCGCTGCTCGCTGCTGCTCGCTGCTCGCTGCTCGCCGATGCCGCTGCTTGCCGCTGCTCGCTGTTTCTGCTGTTGTAAGGAGGCTCAACAAGACTCGCCCGGCTGCGCCGTTCTCGCCCGAGTGTAATATTATTCTACAAGACTCGCCCGGCTGCGCCGTTCTCGCCCGTTTGGTCGGGGAGTATGGTCGGGGGAAACCCTTACTGTACTCCCCCCAGGGGGTGGTTTGGTCGGCGAGTTAGGTCGGCGAGTGAACCCACCACCCGGGTCCCGGGGGCCCCCTGACCTTATAGGTATTCCTCCGCAGGCACCTCCCTTGGGACCCGTGGTTTGGTTTGGTCGGACCGTCCTGGGGGAGATTCAGAATGGTCGGGGAGTATGGTCGGGGAAGGGCTGACCTTCTTCTTCCCCTCCAGGTGGGGTGTGTTTGGCCCCCCTGGGGGAAGGCTCGTGGTCAACTGGTCCTGGGTGGGCCCCAACAGACTAGACTAGACGGTTTGGTCTCCCCTTGCACCAGTTTGTACAACCCCCCATCCACCTAGGGCAAAAAAGCCTCTCTTCCCTGGAAGGAATCTTCGACCTGTTACTGTTCGTCGCTTTTTGTTCCCTCTTCATTTCGAGACGGTCCCAAGAAACTACTCATAGGAGAAGAAAGAAGGAGGGCTCCACAGTTAGGGTTAGGGTTAGGGTTAGGGTTAGGGACACACCTGTTGTTAAAAGAATAAGGTCGGGCGTATGGATTGGTCCACTACTCATACTGTAGGAGGCACCCGGTGGGTTCATGAAAAATACCTTAGGGGGGGGGAAATTACCACGCTGCCACAAAGGGAGGAGCAAGGTTAGGGTTAGGGTTAGGGTTAGGGTTAGGGTTAGGGTTAGGGTTAGGGTTAGGGTTACGCGTGTTCCTTTTCTTCTGTGACGTGTTTTCCTTCTTGTTCTCCATGCACAATTAATTATGTACAAATGATCCGTTCGCCTGAAGTGTTCTTTGTGTTGTCTGAAATGAATAAATATTTAAATAAAAGTGAGTGCGAGAGAGTTGTGTTTGTCTGTTCTTATTTATATATATATGAAAATAAAAATAAAATGAATAAATCAACTGTTCATTGTTGTTGTTGTTTTATTAATTAATTAATTAAGAAAATAAAATAAAATATTCATCACAGACGCCGTAGGGTAGGTGTCCTCTCATGTTCACTTGCTTGTGGTGGTGGTCGTGTGTGTGTTCCTTTATACTCATACAGCTTCCCTTACAGCTCGCCGTCGTACGCGTTGTTGTTCGTCGTGGTGGTTTTCGTCTTCTTCCTCCTCTTGCCGCCCTGGTGATGATGAGGTGCGCCACCGCCGCCGCCGCCTTGGACGCCGCCGCCTAGGTTGCCGAGCAAGCTTCCTAAGTCGACGTTCCCGTCGCCACCGCCCTGCCCACCCTTCAGCAAGCTCCCGAACGCGATGCCGAGGTCCATACCCGCGGTGATTGCTTTTTTGACGGTATCCCACGGACACGTGTTCCCTTCAAAAGGCTTGGCACTTTTCGGAATCGCCTTGAGACAGTCCTTCAGCTCCGTGTGGCACTTGACGTCGAATATGCCCATGCCATCACCCACGCAGCTGTCGTGCGCCATGCAGCACTTATCGATTTCGTCGCACGGCTCCACACCGGGACATCCCGTGTGTCCCACCCCACAGTACTTGCCATACCTTAAACCTGCGGTCCCACAAGGTTCGCTGAAGCACGTAGTCGCGCATGGTGGAGGTGCCGAAGATGCAGACGATGACACCTTATTACCGGCCAAGGCATCATATGAACACCAGTGTGAGATGAGAAGGCACACGAGAAGAAGAGAGATATTAAGCGACATGTATCTCTCTTGCTTGAGAGTGGAAATTGTGTGCGCGATCGGGCAGTTGACAGTTTAGTTCTCGGCTCTCGGCTCTCTCCCCCCTGGGGGGAAAGAAAGGGGAAAAAAACTACCGTGGCGGCAGGGAAGAGAGGGGGGTTAGGGTTAGGCCGTTAGGGTTAGGGTTAGGGACTTGTTAGGGCTAGGGTTAGGGTCTTGTTAGGGTTAGGGTTAGGGGGTTAGGGCTTTGTTCTGTTGTACACCCTCCTAAAAATGAATAGTTCTAAAATAAATCAAGAAATGACATCTGAGCTACATGTTCTAATAAAGTCTGTTTGATGTCGTTTTATCCCATTATTGCCACGCCCATTCTCAGTCGTAGTGTCGTACTAAGTTTCCCAAAGTTGCTATGATAAGCACGAGCGAGCGACTTTTCTAATAAAAAAGAAACAACCACAACGCTCGCAGGCAAGAAGAAGACCATGATCGCGTGAGTACATGTTTCTTAGTTTTGCTGTTCTGTCATATCCTTACTTTCTTGTTCTTTCGTTCTTCGTTCAGAACTTCGACAACGCCCTTAACGGACGTATCCCCAAAGTCGACCGAACCGCGCGGTACAGCTCAAGGAAGTTGAGGCAAGGCTGGTTTCGTCACCGCGCTTACTACTTCTTCTTCAGTAATCAATCAGCCTTGATGATGATGAACTTGATCAAGCATCTCCTCGAGCTCCTCGAGAGCCTTCTCCGCGCTCATACGCGACTCCGGTACTTGATGCCAACACGCATCAACCACCTTGCCATAATGTGTCGGGCATCCAGTCTCCTCGCGCGTAGGAAGAGGTGGACGTTCGCCGCCTCTGATGAACACCACATATGCTGGGTCAGGCATGTGGCGAAGCGGGAGCTCGCGGAAGGCGATTTCCCACAACGTCACTGCCACCGAGTACATGTCGGACATCTTGGACATCTTGCTACCATCGAAGATCTCAGGTGGCGTCCACTTCACAGTAATACCTTTGCCGCCACCAGTTGCTGTGGATGCCGAAGTTTCCGTTTTGATATTTGCCATGCCAAAGTCACACAACACGGCATTTTTATTGGCATCAAGTAAAACGTTCATGCTCTTGATATCGCCGTGTATAACCACAGGATCGCAGTTGTGTAGGTAGTTCACACCCGCGACGAGACCAAGTGCCCAGCGCATACGCAAACTCCACGCAAGCTTTTGATTCTCGTCGACGAGCGAATCGTGCATGCTGCCGTTGCCTAGGTACTGAATTACCATCGCATACATAGGAGGCTCGAGAATCACGCCGTAGAACGCCATCACATTCGGGTGCTTGAGCTGTGAAAGAATATTCGCCTCCCTGACGAAATCCTTGATGGACGGACGATTCAGGCGGTGAGCATGCAACTCCTTCACTGCGACTTGTGTGCCCCCCTTCATCGTTGCCTTGTGAACGACACCAAAGCCTCCCTCTCCGACGATCGCCATCTTCTTGATATCGTTCGAGCGAATGACAAACGCTGGAAGAGCTTCCTTCATTGCTTCAAGCGACGACGATCCTTTTTTATTAGCAGACGATGCGCGCTCATTCCCTTGCTGAGCCTGAGCTTTGAATAGTGCATCCACCATCTCTTCCATCTTGGCATCAAGCTTGGCATCGAGCTGATCCAGTTTGTCAGAGATGTGCCGGGCATTTCGCTCATTCTGGCGAGTACCAGATCGCACGAGTTCAGCAAGTCCCGCGATTTCTGCACTCAGCACCTGCGACTCGACGCCAAGCATTTTCGTAATCTCACCTCGGCACGTTTCGTTTGCGAGTGCGATATTCGCACCGCCGTTCTGCTCAATATACGCACGCAAAGCCGCCGTCTCATCGGTGTACTTATGTGCCGTGGGCGCGAGATGAATGGCAAGTCCCACCGCGCTGATGTGATTACGCAGCTCGCTATCATGAAGCTTAAAATCATTCACGTACGTCATCGCACTCACGAATTTCATGAACCATCCCTTCTTGTTGAAAGATTCGATATAGTCGTACACACGCGTCAAGACGCCACGGAGATCATTGATGCGCCCTTCGTGCCGCCTGATGACTTCAGGATTAGAGGCCTCTGCGTCTTTGATTGCCGAAATAACGGCCCGCACGAGGTCAGAAAGAATGCGGCAGTTCTCCTTGCAGACGCGTGCACGCTCCGCTTGCGTATAGATGGCATCAGCAATCTCAAACAGAGGTCCCAAGAACGGAAAGGATCGGCCTGCTGCGGCGACCATTCTGCCAACCTCAACCATTCCGGAGGAATCGTCGCCACCACCACCACCACCTCCTCCCTCGCCGGGTAAGCCAATTACACCGTCGACATTTGTCCCGAAGCTCGTGACATCGCTCAACTTGCCAAAATTGTCGTGCTGCTTCTGGAATTGCGAATTTGCGTTGTTGAACTGTTCCACGGGACTTTCTGGCTCCTTGCCACCACTCTCCATATCAACATGGTTACTCACATTTGTCAAAGCATTTTGGGCACGGCAGCGACGCATGATGAAGTATCCTGCACCAATTGCTGCAAGAACGCCAATCACGGCACCACCGATGGCCGCCGCCGGATCTGTGCCGGAGGATGGCGATGGCAATGGTGATGGTGGAGAAGGAGGGGGAGTGAGAGGGCAACTCTCCGTACTGCACGCCTGAGATGTCGATGGCTTCGAGCCCGAGCAGAATGAGTCCGATACGACCTGGTTGTCTGACGAGCGCTGGCAGGTCACCGATCGCGTCTGCGTGCCTCCTCCGCACGACGCGGAGCACGATGACCACGAGCCTGTAACGTACGAGTACGTCAGCGGTGGTGGTGGTGGAGAATGAGAAGGTGGAGAAGCTGGAGAGGAAAGTGGAGGTGGAGGAACAGGAGATTGCCATAACGAGTCAATGATCGCCGGTTTCGATACCACAATAATCTCACCCCAACTTGGTGGCATATCTCCCGAACTGCTGATTTCTTTGTTCTCTTTTGACTGCACGAAGTCGGCGAAGATATCTCTGAAGTTGTTCTGGCTCGACGTAAAACCCACAGCAATAGCAATGGCCACCGAACATACGCCTGATCGAGGTGGCTTGCACTCTTCCATCGAGCCAGAAATGTAAATGTTGTCTTCTGCGTCATCAGGAGAATTTCCGTCAATCAATCGCACGGAAGCGATCTCCGGGTTGTCACTAAGGAAGAAAGCCTTCTTGGCGATGCTTTGACGAAAGATGATTTGTTCTCCCCCTGCCGATGCTTTGCTGAAGCTTGAGTTGCTCAAGCCTGGACTAGAAGTATCCTTCGGCCTTGCGACGACATGGAAGAACACGTAGGAATCGTATTCGTCAGATAGCCACTCGGCAGTTCCCTCCGCAATGGCCTGTGAGGATGGATTTGGCGGCCAAGGTGGTGGAGACGGCGGCGGCGGTGGAGGTGGTGAAGGTGGAGGAGGTGGAGGAGGTGGAGGTGGAGATGGAGGAGGAGGAGGAGGTTGAGGTGGAGCGAAAGGCGGCGCGTTGTCGTAGAACGTGAAGGAGGAATATCCATACGCCCGTTTCCTCACACCATGATTGGAGTCACTCAGTAGGTCCAGGAACGTGCATGCGTAGAAGGAGGCGGAGGAGGATCCATAGGTGGAATCGCCAATGACATACACATTGTACCCATCGGATTCCCCACTCAATGCGTGATTGAACTGAAACGTGCACAACGTGAACGTAGACGGGGATCCATCGGACAAGTACACCGCGCCTGCAGATTTCTGTGTAGTTTTACGGATATCAGACATTCAGGTAGTGTGGTGTGTGTGCGTAGGGGTGTTTGGGCGAGTCGTCGTTAGTCTCGTTGTTCTTGTATGTGGTTGTTCCACCTCTCCATCCGCCGCCATGATGATACGCGTCCGCGTATAAAGAAGAGGCTGTTGTTGGTGCTACCGCCGCTCCGCGTCGCATGTGATGGCATGCTGTTGTGCCATGTGATGTCGCGCTGTCGCGATGATGTCGATGCGACTCGCTGGCTCAGCGACGTTGACAGACGGTAGGCGCCTGGCTGTGTACACGAACGAACGACAAAGACAAAACGAACGATCCAGTTCTGGAACCACCGTAGTATCTTGTTGTGATGAGCCGAGCTTCAGTTCGTTTGCATTGTCGTCGAGCGTCGTCTGTCCGCACGCACATGTCGAAGTGCAGCTTTGGATTTCCGCGACGTTCGATCGATCTATTCACCAACAGCCACAAGCAACACCGCGTCGAAATACCGCCACGGAGGCGCCACGGAGGCCACTGTGCGCACGCGTAGATGCGCAGCACGAGTTGTCGTCCGTTCACATGTCGGAACATCTTCTGATGATGATCATTCGTGACGCACGTCAGAGCCGACGATGGCATTCACTTGTGAGTGCCCATGACAGCAGCAGCATCGATACCAGACGGCGCGCCTTCTCCGAGGAGACTAAGCAGCGCAGTCCGAGGCTGTCTATCATTATCAAGCGAAGGTTCGTTCGTTTTCCATAAGAATGATGATGATTGCGTCGCTCGCCAGACGCCAATACCGCCGTCGTCGCCGTGCGCGAAAGAAGTATCGCGAGCATAGCCATCACGACGGAGTATGACAGAAGCGGCAGCACCAACAGCAGCAGCCTGAGTGAGAGAGAGAAAGAGTATAGAGATTTGTGTTCGCCTGAGCAACCGCCTATTCGTAAGACAAATACGTACCGCTTCGTTCTTCTCAAACGTGCACGCCGTAAAACTCGACGCGGTCATGGATGTGTAAACAGCTCCTCCATTCTGTTATTTGGTACGACGGAAGATATCAGCATGCATTGTCGAGTGGAAACGTAGCGTCAAGTGTGCAAGTGCGTGAAAGGGGGTGGGGAGTGTCGTTGCGTTAGTGAGGTGTATCTCGAGTCGTTCCGGCAAAACAAGCAAGCAAAGATATGGCGACAGCGCGAACGGCGGCGGCGCCATACGCTACTACCAGTCAGGTAGGTATATTGCACGCATCAACACAAAATCATAGACACAATGTGCACCGAACCGCAGTCCGTCGCTCGATCAAATCACAAACTGACAGACGGCGGTGGAGGGCCCGCGAGAGATCAAAGTGGCGAATCAATGCAGAATGAGATTGAGGGGGGAATGGCCGAGGAACGTACCTGACCATATATATTATCCCCTTTCGCCTTGTTTCCAATGAAGCGGCACGAAGTGAATGTCGCCTTGCCGCTCCAATGTGCACGCACCGCCCCTCCAGAAAGTGGAACCGTGTTGTCCTTGAATATCACGTTCTCGAAGCGTGTCGCACCCGTCCCGTGTGCTTTGACAGCACCTACAATCCCTGTTCTCTTGCCGTTCACCAGAGCGAGCTTCTCGAACACAACCTCAGCCGTGCTTCCCTGAGCCGTCTTCACATCGAAGTGCCGGTCAACCTCCTTCGCGTCGAGCATACACGTTCCGGCGGCCACCGTGCCGGATATCACGAGCGACGTCGACGAGCACGCGCCCACGATACGCACGGGGTACTTGAGGATGATTCCTCCAGAAGGCACAGATCCATCCGTCGGCCAGAAAATGTCATCTGTGATTCGCAAGGTGCTCGGCCCGCTCGTCTTGTCGTGCAGAGCCTCCTTAAGCTGCGCGAACGTCGCAACGTCGACGACGGTGGATGCCAGGGAAACTTGAGGAGGACACGTCACCGCCAAGGCCAACAACGAGATGGCAGCAACGATGTGACCACGCGTCGCGCGTACCATCTCAGCGCGGCGAGGGACGGCGAGGGACGGCGGGGCAGTGATGACGGGCAGCGATGATTCGCGAAGGGCTGAGGGGGGTTTCCTGCCGGTGCAGAGGATTTGGTTTCCCCCCCTGTGTGGGTGGCCACGTGAGGGAGGGGGGTGGAGGGACATTTGGTTCTGAGTGGAGAGTTTGGTCGGCATGTTTTTTATTTATGTTTTTTAGTACGTAGAGTTTGGTCGGTATGTTTTGGAATTGCTTTCTTGTAAGGGAGATTCTCATCCGGGAGTTTGTTTGGGAAGTTTTGTTTCTATTTTTTTTTTTTTTTTCTCTCTCTCAGTTCTCTGTGAGTTCTCAGTCGTCTCACCTCTCGCCTCTCTCGCTCTCCTCTTCGCTCGACTCCTACTTGGTACGGGCGTACGGCTACCGGCCAAAACCACGGGAGGACCATTCTGATACAAACGGCTGGTCCGGAAAGAAACTATCGTGGAATCAGCCTTGCAACGTGCAAGCCTGCCTGACCGGGGCCCACCACGCGGCCTACCCGGCAATAATAGACTCGATAACATGCCGACGACTGACGGTGGAATTGCTCGCTGCTCGGCCTGCTAGAAAAAAAACAAAAAAAAATGTGTAGAAAAAGGAATTAGGAGTAACTTGGGGATCCACACTTGCATGCTTATTCGAATGAACCCTTTTTGTCTGGATTGTTCCCTTCCCCCCCTAAACCAAAAGCAAGTTCGCCATGACGGCCATGTTGCCGACGCGTTGGTTTGGCGTTGGTTTACCTCGTGGTCGTCCTTCCATGGCGTGTGCTCTGCGTCCCAATCCTTGTGGTGCTTGTGTTCATTCAGGTTCAGTCAGGCACTTTAGGTTGGCTTCCGTGTCACGGTCACGGTCTTCATCATGTTCGTTCATTCCGTCGTCGCATCGTCATGACCCGTTACGCTCGCGAGAGGCAGGGAATCGTGTGCGCGCGTCGTCGTCGTCGTCGTCGTCGTCGTCGTCGGAGACAGTGGAGGAGGTGGCAGTGCCCAACCCGGAGGTGATCATTGACAACATGGCTGATGCTGGTGCGACCATCGTGACTGTGAGGTTCGGAAACTACCTCGAGGACTTGGTCGACACGTGCGCGGCGCTGCGTGCGCTCGACTTGAACGTCGTGCGCGCGAAGCTGTGCGACGAGACGAACAGGAACACGTTCTACATCACAAACCTGGCGGACGGAGAAAAAGTTACCAAGGCGGATAAACTCGAGGAGATTCGCATGACGATTCTGACGAACATGATGGAGTTCCACCCCGAGTCGAAGGAGAAACTCATCTTGGGCGTCGCGCACATGCCCAAGGCGTCAACCGTTCTCGAGAGCATGGAGCAGAACCCGCTCGGACCGCGCCCAAGCAGCCTCATTCCCACGAAAATCTCGTGCAAGGAGCACCCGAGCGGGTCACGCACGGAGCTTACCGTGGAGACGACAGATAGACCTGGACTGTTGACGGATATCGTCAAGTTGCTGAAGGATATCAGCGTGAACGTCATGAGCGCGGAGATTGACACCGTCGGGCTCATGGCGCACGACGTCCTGTACGTGAGCTACCACGGCGCGGCGCTCGACGACAACATGATGGAATTGGTTACGAATGTTCTGCAGTACTATCTGAGCAAGGCGGAAGTGAGCAAGGAGGAGAGCTATTAGAGTTAATTGTTGATGAGAGAGAGGGAGGGGAATGAAAAAACGTGCACGACGAAGGTTGGTTCTTAAAAATTGGGAGCATGATGATGTAAAAACAGACAGATATTATACTTATACTTACTTATTTATAGTTGTGTGTGTGTGTGTGTGTAGACACAGACGACGACTGAGGTGAGGTCGACGGCAAGAGGTGGTGCACTTTTCACTGGCTGGGCTTGTTTTTGTTTTTTGTTTTTTGTTTTTTTGTTTTTTATGCACAAACAGGGTAATCTAAGGTAACACTTTTTTATTTTTGTATGGTAACGCAAAGTTCTTTGAGCCTTCACTGAGCACGTGCCATGAGCGGCTTGCAAGCGAGGTGGTCGACGCGAGCTCCGCCTCGGACCGTGCATCCTTCGAGAGGCGTGCTGTTGCTGTACTGAAGAGCCTTTTTGCAGTTGCTGCTTTGCTGCTGCGTTGTGGCTGTGGCAGTTGCTCCTACCGAAACCTCTTCGAGGACGGAGTGCGGGCTGCAGTTGCAGATGGTGGCACAGTCGACGGAGTGGGAGGGTGGGCGAATCGGCTGCGCCCACGAGTCGCGGCGACACCTCGACGGGTGCGGGAACCACTTGGACGTCATCGCAATCGCCTGCCTCCACGGCGGCACGGGAAGTCCCTGCGCGTGAAACGACAGGCGCACGTGCTCGCACAGCACCTCCACGAGCGCGCTGAGACGCCGCGTCGAGCCGACGTAGATGTCCGGGATGGCGTTCAGGATTTTCTGGAACGCGGGCGTCGGGTGCGCGATGGCGAACGACTCGCGGAACCGAGGTTCGACGACGAGACGCGTGTTGGTTTGTGGAACGTCCACCTCGACGAACGTCCAGCGGAGCGTGCGCAGGCAGTCACCGCCACCGCCGAGAGCCGTGACGAGGCGGCATGGGATTTGATTTTCGATGAAGTGGTGGTAGACTGTTTCTGTGGTGGGGTTGGAGAGACTGTGGAGGAGGTTGTGAAGAGTTGCAGACATCTGCGTGTTGTGCTCGGATTTTAAGAGGCGGGCGATTTCGGAAAGCTGGACAGAGCTGGGACTTTCTTGTTGGGATGATGAAGGGCCGTGGTGTTGATCTGAATTTGTGTCGAAGCCGTCGAAGAGCATGAATGGAGCGATGCTGGAGGTTTGTTGGATGGATGGTTTGTTTTTTTGTTGTTGTTGATATGATGTTGTTGTGAGAGTGGTGGTGGTTTTGCTGTACGTCATGTTATGAGTGAATGAAGGAGAGAGAGAGAGAGTTTTTTTTTTTGCGGGGGGAGGGGGAGAAGATCTCGGATCTATCTGCTTTGAGATGAGTTGAGCTGAGATGGAGCTTTGCTTTGCTTTGCTTTGGGAGGCGAAATGGGATGACGAGTGGTGTGGGTTAGGCTGTGTGCGTAGATAGCAACGAGCAAACTTGAGCCAGCCAGGATATGCCGTGAAGACGAAACTTGTGCTGTGAAATGAAATGAAACGAGTCTTCTTCTGAGAGTTGTCTTCTTTCAGACGTCACCAAAAAGACACAGACAAGCTTGAGATGAAGATGAAGATGAAGATGAAGAAGCCGGAAAACAAAACAAACGCTGTTTCTTCAAGCTGCTTCTCAGAGGTCTCTCGAGCAAGAGCGAGGAGAACAGAGAAATGGCACGAGGAACGCCAAGATACTCCCGTAAAAGCTTTTAGAAAGAGAGTACTGAGAGCTGAGTAGTGAGCCTCAGCTGTGAACTACGAACTACTACTATAAGCACACAGCACGGAGAGAATGAGAATGAACACAAAGGCCACAGCACGAAGCACGAAGCACGAAGCCCAAAGCACGGCAGGGTAATGAATGAATGAAAGGCGGGGGGGGAAGGGTGGAAGGGGAAGGGGAAGGGGGTGGACTAAAAAAAACAAGTTTGTTTGGTGTGGTTATTATTATCCGAGGACGGATAACTGCGTGGTCTATGGGGGACTGCGAAGGGGCACCCCACCTAATAAAACCATTATTGGGTCCCACCCACCACGGGGCACGGGGCCGGGAAGGGAACCCGAAGCAGCATCCCCTTGAGCAGTGTCAGTGTCAGTTGGGGATTGATTCTCTCTCCCTAAAGAATCTTCGCAGCGAGGCGTCTCGGTTGGAAAAATCTTCCCCTACCCGGTAGTAGGGAGTCCGCGTCAGACAGCTGTCTCTAGGAAATCCGGGCGAATCCTTCCCCTGATGAGGATCACTGTTTGAAGGCAGCCTAGCCTGGGTTTAGGTGGTTGGAAGGCGGCAGTTCGAAGTTCGAAGTTCATAAGTTCCTGGCTGCGATGCTTCGGATGCCCCCTTCCCTGTTTTTCCCTTCCCCCTGTTTTTCTCTTTCTCTTTCTAGGCTGGTTGGTGTTTGCTGGTTCCTGGCGGCGGCTTTCTAGACAACTGGCGGCAAGAAGACCCCTGTTTTTCTTCCCCAGGGGTCGTTTCAAGATGCCGAAACGTCAACCTAAGAACGCGCTTGTATTATAGAGTTGGTTGGTCCTTGCCAAAGGGAACATGTGGTGTAGTCGGACTGATGATGTGTCAGATGCTTTGCTTTGAGACGGCGCACGTGCCATGTGGCACATGACGACATCCCCCCTCCCCTGAGAAGAAAGATTTCCCCCGGGGGCAACGCGCGCGAATATCTTTTACGCTCCCTCCCAGAGGAGAGGAGGATCTCACGCCGCCAGTGGATCCAGGCAAGGAATATGAAGGAAGCATCAAAGAACCAGAAAGACTTGGCTCACAGCAAAAGGCAAAAAAAAGGTCCTTTGGGTTAGGGCTCGAGAGAGAGAGAATCCTTTTTTGGTTAGGGTTAGGGTTAGGGTTAGTGGGTTCGGGTTTTATTGGGTTTTTTCCGGCGAGAGTATGTATGACAGACGCGCGCGTGCGTGCGTGCATGCGTACATGGCGGGAATGACTCGGACATGTATGGAGGAGGGTAGTCACGACGCCGGAACGCAGAAAGATGTATACGCATTGTATAACGTTGTTGTAACTGCGTTCTTGTATTTCTTCATCAGAAATGTCTCTGTGGATGGAGCTCAACAACACGTTCCTTTTTAATTTTTTTTTTTCGTTCATGCGGCGCAACGCGTCGCCATGAAAAGTAAAGGGAGTAAGGAGGTGGGGACAACGGGGCAGCAGATAGACACATGACGAGCAAGGTGGTGGGTGGGCTAGCCGCTCCCATCATCAAACAAAAAAAGGGATGGCTGCGTGTTTTTTTTGAGTGGTTGTGTCTAGCAACTACGAAAGCGGACGTACGCGAAGCGCTGTGGGCGTCGCTTCCGCTTCTTCGCTGCCGCAAAAAGCTGCGGGTCCGACGAGCCTGAGCACGAAGCCGCGTCTCCTCAGAAGAAGGAGCTGTGTCCTGTCCTTCCGCGCCGGTTGCGCCGACGATGAAACCTCCCTTGCCGGTTGCGCCTTCCACCAGTAGGTGTTTTTTGATGTAGAGGTCGTGAGCACCGCGCCGGCGTTCGCCTCCCACAAGCGCGCGCATGGGGGAAACACTGCGCGTCGCAGGGTGCAGACCTCCGCATCTCCCCCGAAGAGGCTCTTGGCGGTGGGCGTCGTTTTTTCGGTCGTAGCGCTGTCGCGATGCGTGCGTACGTAAGTTAGCTGGTTGGATGCTTGTCTGCGTTGGCTCACGAAGTTGGCTGACGACGCAAGCCCGGCCACATGTGCGTCGTATGTCCGTCATGTAGCAGGAAGAAGAGCCTCAGTGACTCAGCGCACTGGGGTCTGGGGCGCGGGCAGAGGTTGTTGGTGGGAGAAGGCGCGCCCGCACCTGACATCAGGCCGTCGCCCATCTGGAGTCCGCCGGTCTGTGCGGTGGCGAAGGCAGCAGCGGTGGGTTGTAGCTCCGTTGCCCGAGTGACCGAGTCGGCCCATTCTTTCCGGAGGAGGTGCACAACCGGCAGCCAGCCGAGGTAGACATGGCCCCCGCGCTCGGACGGACGGAGCTGCTGTGGGCGCTCATTCACGCCGCGACTGGAGCGCCGTCCTGTCGCCGCACGAGGAGGAGCCGCCCACTCGCGACGCGCGCCCGTGGCTCGCCAAGGTGCGCAACGGCCTGAGTGCCGCCCGCCGGCGCACGCGCGCAAAAAACAAAAAGAGGAATGGTGGTGCACCCTACGTACGCGTACGTAGGGTAGGTAGGGTAGGAGGACCTGTGCGTGCGTGGAAGAAAAATACAAACAATAGTTGCAGTACTGTGTCATATTGGCCTAACCCCTAATCGCGCCTTTTAACGCTTTTAACGTGAAGGTGGTCAGGAGTTCGATTCTCCTAACAGCCCTCTTCGAGAGGATCGACGAACGTCGATAACCCCGTGTTTTCACGGTTGTTTGGTCTAGTGGTATGATACCTTTTTAGGGCTTTGAAAAGATCCCTCAAACACATTTTTTTTTGCTGATGCCGACTACTTCATCAAGGACGAGGCACCAAGCACGGTTGCATGGATACCACTGCCCGTTAGCTCGCCAGACTGAGGTGGGGAGAGGAGAGCGTGCACCCGAAGGTACGCCTACGCACCCACGGTTGCGACAGCTGTCACGTCCAAGAAGGGAACCCCACGAAGAGGGACCCAGGACGGAGAGGGAGAAGGAGGAAGGGAACGGTGGCCAGGCGCCCCAGACTGGTGGCGGCCGATAGAAAGAGGGGGGAGGAGAGAGCCCGGTTTTGGCTTAGGTCAGGGAGAAGCGCCCGGTTAGGTCGACAGGCGTTTTCACTCGGGCAAGCTTTTACGTGCTTAAGGTGCACGCTTCAGCAGTTTGTGTGTGCTTTACGTATAAGCCGAGGAGAGTCAAGTAGTGGTTTCAGTTTTAGGTTACAGTAACGTTTGGACAGCGTTTTCTTTGAATACCTATTCCCAGCTGTCAGTTCCGGCGAGCTGCAGTGGTGAAGCAACAAGGGGCACCCATTGGTGAATTTACAGGAGAGTAGAGGACAATTAAGAAGAGGAGAGCGTGCACCCGAAGGTACGCCTACGCACCCACGGTTGCGACACCGCTGATCTTGCTTGTGATCCGACGCTAGGTAGGTTGCTGTACGCGATTGCCTCGCCCTTCTTGCAAAATGACCGGAATGACTTTCATGGAATCCCGGGAAACTCTGAGATTAGTGTGGTCGCGATTTGTGACGCGCGTGGGCGCGAAACGCCTCGCATGTTCGTTAGCGGCAACAGCAGCATCCCTTTCCCTTTGTTCTTGCGCGTGCACGTGACCCCCACTCAGCAGCTCTTTGATCTCCGCGATCGTCGGGAAGTTGAGTTTCATCAGGTAATTCTGGCGATATGTAACATTCCGGTTTTGGAATGCAGAAGATGCAGGAAAACGAGGGTGACCCATTGCTCTGCGTATCTTCTCGTCCATGCAGAACTCCTCCGTCGACGACGTCTTCTCCTCAATCATGCAGCACACGTCGAGTCGTCGTATAGTAGCGCTGCAACCTCTGCGGCGAACGAAGCGTCTGGAGCGTGTGTCGCCTTCGCTTCTTCGTACGACGCGAAGCCCGCCGCCGCCGCAGATGACGGTTAGCCACCCACCGGCACATTCGACAAATAAATACTAAATATATATGCATAGTCACGTAACATATTATGTAACATGCATGATGGGTGGAAAATGGTCGGGTGGTGAGCGGGATCCCAAAAGTCCCCCACCCGCCCCTTGTTTTGGGGCAATGGGCACGGACCCGGTTCTGCATCATTCTTCGCATCATTCCACGGCGACACGAACGGGCTGCTCACGCCGTACATCCTCAAGGCGCTCAATGCCCGGCGCCGCGAGTTTGGACAGTTTGGGCGGCTGATGGTTGGCATCGATGCGAACGCGCACTGCAAGGGAGAGCCGGGCAAGAAACTAGGCATCAACACGCTGTTGGCATTCATGCGAACTAAGCGCACGTGCTCTCCTCTACTCACGTCGTGCTGGAAGCTTCAGACGTGGGAGCTCGTCAAGCACAACTTTGACTTGAGCAAGCTCGAGATGGACGACGTGGTGACGACGTACAACGCGCGCACATTCCTTCAGACGCAGCTGAACAAGGCTGTGCGCGTTTCGGAGCTGCAGACGTCGAAGCTGACGGATCGCAACCCGAAGGACTTGATCATCTACCCAGAGAGTGACTTTGTATTCATGAACCACTCCTTGCAGCGCGACAATAACGGGCGCGGCTTCTTCGACGATCGTGCGCCGTAAGCATTGCTGACGAGGCACTCGCAGGCGTTGCGCCTCTTCGCAGCGCACATCTCATCCGCAAGTACGTCAAGGCGATGGCGCGCCGCGTGGACCGTCGGAGTGCTGTGCTTTACCACCTGATGAGCGCCAACTGCTGGCTAGGCTTGTCTATGGAGGCGCTGAGCTCCGCATTCGTTGCCTTTGCAGCTTTCGCGAGTGTGGGCTTCGCCATCTCGGGATCGCTGACCGCGGGTGCCGCTGGTCTCGTCGTCACGAATGCAATCATGGTGACAGGCCTTCTCGCCGGCGGCGTTCAGACGGCGACGCAGCTAGAGGTGGAAATGAACGCCGTCGAGCGCATTCGAGGCGTGAGCGAGGAGGCGACGCCGGAGGTGCAGACACTGCGTCTCATGGGCGGTTCTTTTGAAGACGACGACAGCGACGACGAGGGTACGTCGTCGCCGCCGGAGTGGCCGGATGCGGAATTAGAGGCATCCGCCGATGCGCTGACATCCAAGGAGGAGCTCGAGATGGACGCATGACCAGCTGACAGCAGCGTGCGCTTCCGACGCTATTGGATGCGATACCGCATGGACCTTCCTGCGGTGCTGCGGGGCGTAAACCTTGACATTCCCGCGGGAAGCAGACTGGCGGTGGTCGGACGAACGGGATCTGGCAAGAGCTCTCTTGCCGCCGCGCTCATTCGTAACCCTGGACCCGGGTGTACCGCGGGCAGCCTGCTCGTCGGAGGTCGCGACGTGAAGACCGTTCCCCTAGCGAGGCTGCGACCTGCGACGACACATCGCACTTCTTCCGCAGGAGCCGTGGGTGCTCCGAGGGAGCGTGCGAGAGAATCTCGGGGGCGACGCATGCGTTGACTCGGATGCATGGGCTTTGCTGCGCCCGCTCGGCCTTGCTGACGCGATGCGTAACCTACCAGTGGAAATTGCCGGCAGCGGCGGTGGACTGGACGGGAAGCTGAGCACAGCCGCGTGGTCGCGTGGTCAGCGCCAGCTTCTCGCTCTCGCACGCGCCGTGCTTCGACGTCCCGCGATTCTTGTCCTTGACGAGGCAACGGCGTCGCTCGACGAAGCGAGCGAGCAGCGCGTTCTGGCGGCGGCGGACAATCACGCAACCGCGGCGCACTGTACGGTGATTAGCGTCGTGCATCGAGTCGCTATCGCGCTCGCACACGATGCGCACGATCGCCAGGTGGCTGTTTTCGACGCGGGTCGTGTGGCTGAGGTGGGCCCCGCGAGGGAATTAACGGCACGCGACGGCGGCGCATTCGCGCGCCTTGTGCAAACTCATTCTGCTGGTTAGTTTTGTGATTGCTCACTTATTTGAGTAACGGTAATAGAGTTTTACTTCATCACAACGGTCGTCGATCGTATATGCCCTACTTTTGAAAATGAACCTGTTTTGGAGTTACACATCTCATGAACAACTAAGCTTACATCATAAAACAACTTTCAGCTCAGTTCTCCACACCGTTACCGTCAACCGCAGCTGGGTCAAACTCGATCGGACCCTTTCGATTCCACGGCATACCGTCGGGTAGCTCTTCATCCCACGGCATGTGCTCCGGATCTGAGAAATTTCTCCTCCGCAGGTTCAGCTCACTCGTCAAGAACGCGTGATCCGAAGGAAAGTCGAGCGTGGGAAATGCAGCGTCGTCGAAGAAGCCGCGCCCGTTATTGTCGCGCTGCAAGGAGTGGTTCATGAATACAAAGTCACTCTCTGGGTAGACGATCAAGTCCTTCGGGTTGCGATCCGTCAGCTTCGACGTCTGCAGCTCCGAAACGCGCACAGCCTTGTTCAGCTGCGTCTGAAGGAATGTGCGCGCGTTGTACGTCGTCACCATGTCGTCCATCTCGAGCTTGCTCAAGTCAAAGTTGTGCTTGACGAGCTCCCACGTCTGAAGCTTCCAGCACGACGTGAGTAGAGGAGAGCACGTGCGCTTGGTTCGCATGAATGCCAACAGCGTGTTGATGCCTAGTTTCTTGCCCGGCTCTCCCTTGCAGTGCGCGTTCGCATCGATGCCAACCATCAGCCGCCCAAACTGTCCAAACTCGCGGCGCCGGGCATTGAGCGCCTTGAGGATGTACGGCGTGAGCAGCCCGTTCGTGTCGCCGTGGAATGATGCGAAGAATGATGCAGAACCGGGTCCGTGCCCATTGCCCCAAAACAAGGGGCGGGTGGGGGACTTTTGGGATCCCGCTCACCACCCGACCATTTTCCACCCATCATGCATGTTACATAATATGTTACGTGACTATGCATATATATTTAGTATTTATTTGTCGAATGTGCCGGTGGGTGGCTAACCGTCATCTGCGGCGGCGGCGGGCTTCGCGTCGTACGAAGAAGCGAAGGCGACACACGCTCCATACGCTTCGTTCGCCGCAGAGGTTGCAGCGCTACTATACGACGACTCGACGTGTGCTGCATGATTGAGGAGAAGACGTCGTCGACGGAGGAGTTCTGCATGGACGAGAAGATACGCAGAGCAATGGGTCACCCTCGTTTTCCTGCATCTTCTGCATTCCAAAACCGGAATGTTACATATCGCCAGAATTACCTGATGAAACTCAACTTCCCGACGATCGCGGAGATCAAAGAGCTGCTGAGTGGGGGTCACGTGCACGCGCAAGAACAAAGGGAAAGGGATGCTGCTGTTGCCGCTAACGAACATGCGAGGCGTTTCGCGCCCACGCGCGTCACAAATCGCGACCACACTAATCTCAGAGTTTCCCGGGATTCCATGAAAGTCATTCCGGTCATTTTGCAAGAAGGGCGAGGCAATCGCGTACAGCAACCTACCTAGCGTCGGATCACAAGCAAGATCAGCGGTGTCGCAACCGTGGGTGCGTAGGCGTACCTTCGGGTGCACGCTCTCCTCTTCTTAATTGTCCTCTACTCTCCTGTAAATTCACCAATGGGTGCCCCTTGTTGCTTCACCACTGCAGCTCGCCGGAACTGACAGCTGGGAACCTCGGGTTAGGTATTCAAAGAAAACGCTGTCCAAACGTTACTGTAACCTAAAACTGAAACCACTACTTGACTCTCCTCGGCTTATACGTAAAGCACACACAAACTGCTGAAGCGTGCACCTTAAGCACGTAAAAGCTTGCCCGAGTGAAAACGCCTGTCGACCTAACCGGGCGCTTCTCCCTGACCTAAGCCAAAACCGGGCTCTCTCCTCCCCCCTCTTTCTATCGGCCGCCACCAGTCTGGGGCGCCTGGCCACCGTTCCCTTCCTCCTTCTCCCTCTCCGTCCTGGGTCCCTCTTCGTGGGGTTCCCTTCTTGGACGTGACAGCTGTCGCAACCGTGGGTGCGTAGGCGTACCTTCGGGTGCACGCTCTCCTCTCCCCACCTCAGTCTGGCGAGCTAACGGGCAGTGGTATCCATGCAACCGTGCTTGGTGCCTCGTCCTTGATGAAGTAGTCGGCATCAGCAAAAAAAAATGTGTTTGAGGGATCTTTTCAAAGCCCTAAAAAGGTATCATACCACTAGACCAAACAACCGTGAAAACACGGGGTTATCGACGTTCGTCGATCCTCTCGAAGAGGGCTGTTAGGAGAATCGAACTCCTGACCACCTTCACGTTAAAAGCGTTAAAAGGCGCGATTAGGGGTTAGGCCAATATGACACAGTACTGCAACTATTGTTTGTATTTTTCTTCCACGCACGCACAGGTCCTCCTACCCTACCTACCCTACGTACGCGTACGTAGGGTGCACCACCATTCCTCTTTTTGTTTTTTGCGCGCGTGCGCCGGCGGGCGGCACTCAGGCCGTTGCGCACCTTGGCGAGCCACGGGCGCGCGTCGCGAGTGGGCGGCTCCTCCTCGTGCGGCGACAGGACGGCGCTCCAGTCGCGGCGTGAATGAGCGCCCACAGCAGCTCCGTCCGTCCGAGCGCGGGGGCCATGTCTACCTCGGCTGGCTGCCGGTTGTGCACCTCCTCCGGAAAGAATGGGCCGACTCGGTCACTCCTCGAGCAACGGAGCTACAACCCACCGCTGCTGCCTTCGCCACCGCACAAACCGGTAAGAAGATCACGAACACAAATAACAAAGTACGACGAGCCATCGCCGCGGGCATGTGTGCACACGAGAATGAAAGATCAGTTGGCCGACCTCCTTACAAAAGGACTACCGCGTGACGATTTCTGCAAACTGCGTGACAGATCACTGTGCATGGAGCTTCTACGCCGAGACCCTGCTCGGGAGGAGTGAGCGAGGGCGTTCGGTTCTCGCAGGCTCTGCTGTTTTGGGGTTTTGATGGATTAGGGTTTCTAGGTTTAGGGTTTACTGTTTAGGGTTAGATCTAGGGTTAAATACCCGGAGCTACCCTCACCTGCTACCCTCGACGCGGAGAGAGCTTCGACGATGTTCACGTTCGTGCGGAAGCTGATGTTGGTGTGGTGGTGGCATATGGCGCGCTTGTTGTTGCTCTTGTTGTAGCGCTTGTTGTCGCACTTGTAGTCGTCGTGTTGGCGGCCTTGTGGTGTTTGTTCTTGGCGGTGTCAGTGGTGGACTGGTGGAGGGCGAGAAGAACGAATCAAGCAGCCGTGCGAGTCTTGTTGAGCGTCCTTACATTCGACCGAGAACGGATCAAGCAGCCGTGCGAGTCTTGTTGAGCTATCGGGATATATATTCGAGATCAGCTCGTGTATCAGTGGCGTGCTAAGCGAGCGAGCGACAGCGATAAGCGATAAGCTAGCGAGCTGAGCGAGCGACATTCGAGCTCGTGCGTGGCGTGTTACAGGAAGTTAGCTCTTGCTCTCGTTTCGTGTGTGAGCTGTGATCTGTGAGACTCACTCTTGTGCGTGAGCTTGCTTGTGTGGCGGCGGCGCCGGCGGTCTTCTTGGCGTCGGCGTAACTTTACTTGCTTGCGTTTTGGACTTGATTCGCTTACATCACATTCACGTCATGACGAGAGATCAATGGTGGTGGTGGTGGTGGTATTTTCTTATCGTCACTTCTACTTGTGGTGTATTCGCAACGGTTTGCGCGGAGGAAGCGTCGTCGTCGGCGGCGGCGGCAGAATCGTGGTGCGTCAACAAACACGACGGCGCTGATATTCTTGGATCAACAAGCGAACAGCTTGACGATGAAACCCAACGCGATGAAAATCTGCACGCCATGGCGACGCACCTTCGACGCGTATTCTGCTTGCCGACACCAAAACCGACACCACAAACAGAAACTCAAAAAACAAAACGCAAACACTCGGAAAACTACGGCTTCTACGAAACGCCCTCTATGGCGCACTTTCCGTTCGCGACGCCAATCGACGCAGTCACCAAACTGCCCGGAAGTCCGCTTTCCCGGCGGATCAACTACCACTCAGCGGAAATCGAGTGTGCGGATACCGGTGGCGTGACAGATCCAAAACACATCCCGCCAAAGTGGTGGCAAGACCAAGAAGATAGCGTGCAAGGTGGCGGCATGGAACGAAGAGACGTCGAACACACGTGCAGCATCACGGAACTTGCGGACGCTTACTTGCACACCGTGGCTGCCGCACTCCAACAACCGCCGCGACATTACGCGAAGACAACCAACATTCTCTCCCTTCCCTACGCATACCAAACCTTGCCTTCCACGACGTGCACACTGCTCGACGCGCAATCGCCTCAAGTCGCCGCGGTCGCGCGAATGCAGAACGAGTGTGTTCTGGTTACCGTGCACGCATCCTGCGCGGTCATGCGCGCGAGCGGAGTCGAACAGAATCTCATGGATCCAGGAATCACCGCGTGGGTGATGGCGCCGGACAGAAGCATGGCCGAGGTGCACGTCGGCGCGCAAAAGCAAAATCATCGGCACAGGGCATCTACGCAACGTCGGCATGAACAAACGCTCACATTCCACGCGTGTACGCCTGGCATGCACGCGCTGCACGTGCGCCTCGACGCACTGTCACTTGCCCATGCGAATGCGGACATTCGGCCTGGCCATGGTGATGGTGACAATGTGCTAGTCCAGCCGCGCTTTGTGGGACGCGCTTTCGAGGGGTCGCCGTTCGAGATTGACGTCAGCTCGTCGCACTTCAAGGCGGCGGTGCTTGAGAGAAGTCGAACGCGTCCCACCGCAGCACCTCCGTGTGATCTCGGTCGAAAGCACGCTCCGAGGAGCTGGAGTGGAAATTTTGATCAGCCGCAGTACCGGCGCGACATTGCATTCAGGTGGGTGCAAGATGCACGAGACGCCGATGATTTGCTGTTCTACCACGTAGGCGATCGAACGTCGACGCGCCGATTCTCGCCCGTCGTTAAGTTGGGAGAAGCGGATACAAAACGAAAGCCAAGTTCAATCAAAGAGGTTGTTCGAGCTCGCCGCGCCATGCGCGGGAATGAATCGGATCGAACCAAAGCCATCTGGCACATGACTGGAGAGCATGGCGCATTATCCGACGAGCGTGGTGGTTTCATCCAAAGGAAAATTTTCGAATTAGGTTTGGTTGGTGGGCAGAAGCAGCGATGGCACGCCTTTGACCGCTTTGAGGCGCATCCTTCTTCTTCATGCCGTCTGTGCCGTCACGACTACGACTCGACGTTTCGCTGTCTTCGCGGGCACGTTCTACTTTTGGTTGGGGACAGCACGACGAATCGCATCATGCAAGAAATGATGTGCGCGCTCTCGATTGGAAATGCAAGTGCCATCTACGGCGAGCCTGAGACAGCGGGATCTATGCGGATGGATCTAGAAAAATGGAAGGAGTGGGATGAGGTGGCAAAGAAGTGCATGACGGACCAACCGTACACATGCCGACTCGACCACTTCCCATCGGATCTTGATGATGAAGACTTCTACGAGCGCTCAAACATTGTCCAGAAGTATCCGTGCTTTGACGTGCGCCCACCTCATGTTCCGGAGGACGCACCGCGTATTATCTATGCGTCGATAGAACGCTTCCTGGGGACGAAGAGCCGTCAGCTCAGCGAAATCGTGAGCGAAGCCGCGAGTTTGGACGAGGCTGATAGCACCGTTTACGACTCGCTTCTGCGCTGGAAAAAACTTCTCAGGTCGGCATTTGGGGAACACGCAGGGATAAAGATTGTGTTCTCCGCGGGCTTGCATGATATGGCTTTCTCGAGACAGATTTCGTCTACGACTGCGAATGGCGCGTCTATCCTTGCGCGTCGAAGCCTTGACGTATTCAATAGCACATACGACTCGATCACGTTTGCTCTCGCGAATGCCTACCTCCCGCTTCGGACTATGACGAGCAACTGCAGCGCCAGTCACATGGGTCGCTACCAATACTTCAAGATGGTGCTTGACGAGGGTCGCAAGCACATGGACGGTCTTCCGTCGCATCGCTACCGTCGCGATATGGACCCTCGCTTGTACAATAGTATTCTGTACGGCTTTCCCGGCTGTTTTCCAGACTTGCATCGCTACGCAGGAACGTTCCGCCTCGAGCGTATCAACAACGCAGTCTGGCGTCGCGTGGTTGCGGAGAATCGCGCTCGTCACAAGGTGGGATTGAATACGGCGCGCGTCGTCGACTACCGCGCGATGACATCAACACGGTATGACTCGTATGGCGGTGGAGATGCGGTGCACCCTAGCGGTGCGCTGGTTGACGAGCAGGTGCAGTTGCTGCTGCATGGCGCGTGCGGATGCGACGACGACACCGACGACCCTTGATTGATAATATTTTCGCCCAAAAAGAAAAAAGAATTCATGAGTCGTCGTCGTTGTATGAATTCTTAATTGTAGAGATAATAATAGACTGTATGTATAATTATTATATGATCTTAAGACTTGGGAGTTGTACGATAGTAAGGGATGAGGTGTAAGGGGATGATTGTAAATTCGCAGGACGACACGTGCCTAGTCTTCAACCCTCGTCCGGGCAAGCTCGCGATGTTGTGCATACTGGAGCCCATTTTCGCGTAAGTTTACGAGTAAGATGCCTGTAACACGAATACTCCTCTCCTAAGACGTATCGATCGTACTTAGGTCACACAAGTCTGCCGTGCAAAGGCCCCCCCCTATACATTGCTTCCCCCATCAATCCCCCACATATTGCCCCGCCTATGGACCACCGTGACACCACGGTGGCACCACGGTGGCAAGGCCACCACGGTGGTCTTCACACCACGGTGGCAGCAGCCTACCACCTGATGCCATCATGGTCCAGGAGTCGGAAGTCATTAGTGCACCAGCGAAGCTTTCGAGTCGACGGCCGGTCGGCGTGTTTTTGTTATTTCCCCCCAATACTACCATATGCCGGCGTTGTTTGCGCCGGGGCAACGACGTCGATAGTCCCAAACATATGTGCTTCATCGAAGAACCCATATTGGAGTCGACGGCCGGTCGGCGTGTTTTTGTTGTCTCCCGCAAGCACCGTGCCGTCGGACGACCGCACGACCATCTTGCCGTCCGACGCCGCGAACTCGATGGTGTCGCCGCGCGCCGAGAAGAGCGTGAGAAGAGTCGTACTGCGCGTCCAGCCCGTTATCGTGTACGACGCTAGGCTATCGTTGTCGAGCACCACCTTGACGTTCCTTGCGGCGTCGAGAGCGTCGTCCGTAGCGTTGTAGTTGAGTACGGACTGCTCGAGCACGGTGGCCATCGCGGCGGGTTTGCTCGTGCCCTTTGCAAGAGTCAGCCCACTCGCGTCCGTCTTCGTCTCCTTGCTATTCTCGACGACCACCGCGACGAGGCCGACGATGACGCCTACGAGAGCAAGCAGGATGAGCAAGAGAACTCCGCTGAAGATCGTGAGTCGCTTGGCTGTCTTCTTGGAGTCTTTGTAGAGCTCCGCACCACGAGCAAGCTCCATGGGCGCGACCGTTCCGTCACCGTCGACATCGAACACCTTGAGCGTTGGCTGGATTTCCTTCGGAAGTGTCTTGATGGCGATGGAGCCTTCCTTGTTCGCCTTCTTCAAGTCCGCGTATACGGTGAGGATATCCGTGAGCTCGTCCATCTCGATCTTTCCATTTTTCTCGTCGTCAATCGCGTTCAGGAGCGGTTGCACCTTCTTGGGAAACGAAGAGACTTTGAGATAGGTCATCTCCGCAGACATGGGGTCAGGCAGTTCGTTCGGGTCGATGATGCCGTTTCCGTTGGTATCATATTGCGCGAGTTTCTCCCGCAGTTCCGGCGGGCAGTCGGCGATACGAACGCCGTGCAGCACCTTGCGCACCTCGCCGAGTGCGTGGTTCCCAGCCGGAGTAGACATAAGGTTATGAGCTGAAGGGACAGGGTCGATGGAGAGCTGATGAAGTACTTCTTCTTCTTCGAGCGACGAGCGTTGCTGACGTATCTTCTGAGGAGACACCCAGGTGGTGACTAGCAATACTAAAAAAGGAGGTCAACAAGAAACAGGCATGCACCAGCTGGCGCAAGATTCGCAAACTTGTAAGTTAACCTTAAGTAGTGCGATGAAGAAAAGAATGACGAAGAACACCACAGAACACAGACGTCACCTCGAGTACTCGACACCGCCTCACTGTTGCACACACAGGGCTCTGTCTCTCGCTGTGCAACGCGGCGTCCCTCCTCATCCCCTGATGGAAATCCATCATCCACCGATCTCGTGATTTGGTCCAAATTGCCCAATCAAGCGATCACGTGACCGTGCTGCGCTCCCATTGTCGTCAGCCACTGAGCGAATTCCACTACGGGTAAAGGTTTCCAGCGCTTGGATGGATGGATTCGCCAAGATTCGTTCGTTTGTTGCAGGCCTAACGCGTTGCACTTGACGATCAACGCGGCAGCGATCCGCATCATCCATCTCGATGGACTACCGCAGTATTTACCTCCTACATTCAACAAAAAAATGGGACGGACTTACAGGGCCGTTCAACGATGCGGTGGGGATCCCTTCGTTGGTCGCAATGCTCGGCCCAGCCCCTCTGTTGGCCTTGTCCCTGCCCTATCTCTGCCTCTTCTGCCCTCTCTTCTGCCTTCGTCCGTCCCGCGGCCTCTGCCCTCCTTCGCTTGTCTGACAGGCACCTGGGGCAACGCCCTCCTGCACATTCAAACGGGCAAGAGCCGCGGCCGCGGCCATGTCGTCGTCGTCGTCGTCGTCGTCGTCGCTCAGGTCAGCAAGGAGGTCGCGTGCCCTTGCCGATAGCTCAGCGCGATGACGTGGTGATGAGGGCGGTGAAGCAAGACGAGGTTGAGGCGGCAGCGCTTGTGCCGGGGCAGGTGCGCGCGGGGCAACCGGCTCGCCGAGAAGACGCGCCATTGCGTCGTCGTACTGCCACGTCATATCCGGCATCGTCGGTGAAGGTGGTGGAGCAGCTTGAGGCGGAAGCGGCGGCGGAGGAGGCGGACCAGCTTGATCCGACGGCGGTGGAGGAGGAGGCAGAGCAGCTTGAGGCGGAAGAAGCGGCGGAGGAGGCGGAGCAGCTTGAGGCGGAAGCGGCGGCGGAGGAGGCGGACCAGCTTGATCCGACGGCGGTGGAGGAGGAGGCGGAGCAGCTTGAGGCGGAAGCGGCGGCGGAGGAGGCGGACCAGCTTGATCCGACACCGGTGGAAGAGGAGGCGGTAGAGCTTGAGCCACGAGCGAAGTTCCTGCAAGATCGTCGTCATCATCGTCGCCACTATCCTCTTCCTCGTCGACACCGACGTGGTTGCGGCCATCATCGCTGCTCGGATACTCGTCGTCAAGCTCGTCGAGATTGCTGCCGGCATCGTCTTCTTCGTCGCCAGCTTGAGCGAGTGCCCCATCATCTCCTTCGCCGTCGTCGTCAAGCACGACCGTCTGCACGTTTGCCGTGATGTTCCGCCGCGACAGCTCCCGCGAAGTGCGCTCGTGCACTAGCCCACGTGGCACGGTGTAGTTGTTGCCACCGTCATCTGCGAAGATCAAGTGTAGCAACTCTCGCTTCAACTTCCACAGATCACACAATTTTTCCTCGGGATAATTGTTATATTCATCTTCGACAATCTGCGCAAGTTCCTCCTCGTCGAAGGTCTTAGTCTTTTTCGAGACTTTCGCGCCGAGGCTATTGAAGAAAGCCAAGTCGTTCACGTTTGTGTCAGGCGAGCGCGGTGGTTGTTCGATGGTGACGATGCGCGGACCTCCCGCTGCCGGCGGCTCTCCGGCGGCCTTGAGGATGTCGGCGTTGCCCTTCTTAACGTGCGGCGTGGCGTTATCTTGCTGCACGGTGACGCAAGTTGCCCAAGGCATCTTCTCGCGTATGGCCGCAAAGACTTTGTCCTTCATGAACTCGGCGTATCGCGTGCCGTTCATGGTCACGTTAGGGTCAGGGTTAGGGTTAGGGTTAGAAGGGGAAAAAAAACTATTCCAAGCCACCCACCCCCGTCCCAAGAACCTCACTATAAACGACATTGCGTGTGCGACCTTTGTTGGTCCCGAAAACGCGGATGTGGCGCGGCGACCCAACACGGCTGAGACCAACGTAGAGCTGGCCATGGGTGAAAACAGCTGTAGAAAGCAAGAGCGCGACTCGGGTGAGAGTCTGCGCTTGCGACTTGTTGATCGTCATGGCGAAAGCGAGCTTCACTGGAAATTGGCGACGGCGCCAATCGAACGGAAACACGCCAACATTAGGAGTGAGCAAGATGCGCGGAATCACAGCCTCCTCGCCGACTCGCGGACCATTCATTCCAGATTTTTGCAACACACTTCTGAACATGTCGTCGAAACAACTGCCAAAAAAATGGCTGTTGTTATTGGCTTCGTTCTGCACGACACTGGCCGACGGTCGGCCGCATACCGGAGGCAAAATTTTTTTTTCAACATGTGCGTCAAACTGCCAGCCTGGCAATTAGGGTTACAATTAGGGTTAGGGTTAGGGTTAGGGTTAGGGTTACAATTAGGGTTACAATTAGGGTTACAATTAGGGTTAGGGTTAGGGTTAGGGTTAGGGTTAGGGTTAGGGTTAGGGTTAGGGTTAGGGTTAGGGTTAGGGTTAGGGTTAGGGTTAGGGTTAGGGTTAGGGTTAGGGTTAGGGTTAGGGTTAGGGTTAGGGTTAGGGTTAGGGTTAGGGTTAGGGTTAGGGTTAGGGTTAGGGTTAGGGTTAGGGTTAGGGTTAGGGTTAGGGTTAGGGTTAGGGTTAGGGTTAGGGTTAGGGTTAGGGTTAG